>JBAIAA010000154.1:1200000-1709842 GCA_037893245.1 Crossaster papposus
CTACTTGGGCTGGCACGAGTAATCGATTTATGCAAGCAAAATGAAGCGATGTAATAAACTGTACGCTTGTATTGGCAGGGATTGACTTTGAGTCTGAACCGGCACAGTGATTTTACCAGATTTTGTTTTGTTTTGAATAGAAATTGCATCATGATGTCTGAGATTTAGGCACATTAAATTGGCAACATGAGTGAATTCAGAGTTCATCACCAAGTCAGCGAACTCATCAAAATTCTTGGGTAAGGGATAGCCCCTTTCATTTGGCTTACAAATTACTGAGCCACATATTACTTGCTGAATTTCCTGAACAGTTGTGTTTTCTGAATTTGAAATCTAGAATTGTTCACTTGATATTTGCTGAGAGAGATATTTACTTCATAAATTACCAGGAAAAATCAAAAGGTCATACGCAAAGGTCTTGGCACAAAAATACAGTCGTGTTAATAATCTGGACAAACTGCAAATTTGATAATCCTCAGGAATTAAATTTGTCTCGGTTATTAATCAAATAAGTGGTTATTAACTACGTATGGTTAGGGTTGGGGATTTGCAATGGACTCAACTACAACATTTATAATCCAGTATTTTTTAGCACTTTGATTCCTTTTCTACTTTGTAAAGTCTCTCTGGAAGTGCAAACCCAGAGGTTTATGTGGACCTACTCCTGAAGAACCGAACACCGTATGTCACTACGCAGGTGTCGGCTCACAGTGCCAAGCGCAAGATAGCGGAGTTTACCCAGACTCCCGTGGAGTTCTTGCAGAAATATGACGAGCTCAAATCCAAAAAGTGAGTTTAAAAGAAGTTAGCAAAAAAGTCAACTAGTTCTCTCACATTATTGTGTAGTTTTGAATTTGTCCTCCTGAAAAAAAAGAATAAAAAATGAACATAAATTCACCTTTGTTGTGCATTATGGTGAGGGTGGTTTGTGCCTGAAGTAATCTTCAAACACCGAAAGAAATATTAACTTTAGATGTGACTGTATTACTGCACATCATGATTTCAGCAATAGCACTCTTTCAAAAAATCAGTCAATTGACTGTTTGTTTCAAGGGGCGTTTATACCACCAGGATTGTTCAGTCCAACAAATATTTTGATAATTTGATAGGTTTACTTTTTGATATTATAACTGCTTTTTAATTGATATTTAATTTGTTTCTGTTCCAGTAATCGAGATCTAGATGCCCTTGTCTACCTGCTGTCCAAGTTGACTGAAGACCCAGATGCGGTGTCTGTCTTACGTCAAAATGCCGAGGCTCTGCAGATGCCCATGGACAAGGTGGTGCTGCCTCCTTCTGGATCTAAGATGTCAGAGCAGGAGGTGTCGGAGGTAAAACACCCAACAAATGATCCTTAACCCTAACTCCCTCACCATTGTTATTGAACAATACAATTCCTTCAAAATCCTCCAACTTCCTTTGTTGTGTAAGGAGTTAGGGTTAATTGGTGTGTTTCTGTGCATGTAAAGCCTGGGTTACACTGTCACGATTTTAACGATGATAGCCTAGGACTATCGTGGCTGTGGTGCGATTTTGTATTATTTATTTTACAATAAGTTAGTTATTGCGCAACCTATATCTGAAGATTTTGTGCAATTTTGTTGCTTCGAACAAAATCATTAACAAAAAATACCAAAATCCTCCTAGAAATTGATTACTAGTTTTCTTGAATTATATTTCTCACAATGTTGTAGTTGCGTAATCAGTTACTGAGTGTGGCCAGCAGTGGAGCAACTAGCCAAGCATCAGAGGTCTTCAAGAAAATGATGAGGGAGAAGCAGTCCAGGAAAAATTGTTAGTTTGCAATGTCATTGTCAAATAAATGCCACTGGTGTTGATTCTTATCCTTGCAATAAGGGTGTCCATTTATATATCTGTGGTTTCCATTTCTGGCTCTCAAACTAAGAAAAAACGAGGACAAAACTAAATAAAAACAAAAAACAGCCCTCAAAAGGCAAAATATTTGTAAACAAAATGCTCGAAATCGGTATTAAGTCACATGGCCTTCTGGTGTTTATGACTTCTGACTAGCGGCCTCAAACAAAGATACTGACAATTTGGGAGACTGCTAAGTAGGGCAAGATAGCTCAGTTGGTAGAGCGCTGGTCCTGTATTCTATCTTGTCTTTATTATTGTTTTCTTGGCAGTATCCTTGAAGCTTCCTGAGTTATCTTCCTGGGTTCTTGAGAGGCCTAACCTGACCAGTGATTTTGTGTCAAGTCCTGGGGCATGTGAACCTGGCGTGGTACTTGGGACGCTACCCCTAGGGGTGCAAGAATTGGCCATTGTACAGGACCTCCTTATGGTTATGACGGTGAGTGTAATGGTATTTTAGTCAGTGTTCCCAATCCTTACGGAGTCTGTCTGTGCAGGGTTTTCACATTCGTGGACAAATCCTGGAAGATTCTGAAATTTAATCTTATCATGGAAAGTCATGGAATTGTTTTAAATTATTAATATGCCCCCTAGAGCCATAGGTTCCCATGATGCTAAAGCATCATAGGAATTGGCCATGAAAAGCCCTGATATGATCCTGGAAAAGTCATGGAAAAGTTATAAAATTTCATGAATTTTTTTTTCTGAAACCTTTCTTGTGATGTTGTTAGACTTTGGCCAAAGCAGGCCTCCAGAACTACATTTAAAGCTGTTGTCATCCGAGGTAATCACATACTTGTGATACAACAAACTTGAGACTTGCATTTGAAATTCTTTATTTGGATTGTATTTCATGACAGGGCACTGAGGGCAAGTACACGTTACTCCAGCCACCTCAGGACCAATTCTCTGGACGCACCTTCGTTGTTGACCAATCACTGGACATCTCATTGCGTGAAGTGGCCTATCGCATCCTTCCTGTCTGTACTATGTATTCTGTAGTGGTGCGATTCATCGAGGACAAGTCGTCCTTTGAGTATGGCTTAGTGAACCATGCCCTGTGTGGGGCAATGAAGACTCTCATCAAAGTGAGTTTGTCTGCAAATGCACTGCAAACAATATTGTGACACCTGTTTTTAAAGTTTTTTGTTCATAGAAGCTGGAAAAACCAAGAACATTAACCCTAACTTCCTACTGTGTCTGGCAGGGTACTGGACAAATCTGCCAAAATCCATCAGTCAATTTTCTTTAAAGACATTTACAGCGAGGTATTAAAGGTATTTCATAATAATTCAGTAGTTGTTTTTTGATGTGGTGTATGTCTTTAACCCTGGACAATAAGGAGGCTGAGAAGTGATTTGAATGTTTATGTTTTTGTAGGAGTATTCCATTCTGACAGCCCAGTTGGAGCATCAGTTCAGACAGGGTCAGCTTCCTCTGCAGAGATTCTGGTTCTACATCCAGCCATGCAAGCAGACAATGGAGATCCTGGCGTCAATCGCACGGGCCATTGACCGTGGGGCGTCAACAGGGGGCCCTGTACTCAGCTTACTTCATGAGAGGACTGTGACAATGATAGGGTGAGGCTCCTACTGTAATCTTCGATCATTACAAATAAAGTGTACAAATTGGTTTCCTTGTTTACTTTTAGTTCTAGTTAAATACCGCTGGTTCTTTACCCTTTCCCTATTTTCAATTTGGTTTTGGTTTTTGCAATGAATATTTTTGTGCAAATGGATTTTGACAAATTTTAAAATAATTTTGTGTTTGTTTCTGGCGTTTTTAGCGATACAAGGGCTCAGAACCTTTGCCTGTTTTTGACGCAGTCAGCTTGTGCGCCGTACTTTGAAGTTCTCGAGAAATGGATTTACAAGGGAATCATCAAGGATCCGTACTGTGAGGTACGTGCATTTTATGACATGCATCCCATGATATATACTTTACTTCCCAGCAACTTTTTTACAGTGAAAATATTTCTCTTAGAATTTGTTTTCTTTCAGAGAAATTGGTGAAAACTCAGTGACTACAGGGTGCCAACAAAACCGAAAACCCATTTTTGATTTGTCTTAAAGTAAGTACTCGCAATTGCAACTTTTGTTCCTTTTGTGTGTGTGCAGTTTATGATAGAGGAACACGAAGCCTTACGCAAAGAGAAGCTACAGCAAGAATACAATGATGCCTACTGGGAACAACATTACACCGTCTGTCGGGACAGGATACCGGTCTTCTTGGAGACTCTGGCCGATAAAATCCTGCGGACAGGAAAATACCTCAACGTCATCCGAGAGTGTGGTGAGAAATGGCGACATTTATAATTAAAACAAAAAATAATGATTATTTTTGATCTAGAATCAAAAGTGTAATGACAATTTTCTGAAATATATATATTTTGGAATATATATAACTGAAACCCAGATTTTCCTGAAGTCTTTTTTGTTTTTGTTTTTTAACGAAGGTCGTGACCCCAAATGCCCACATGCGGAGGAGATATTGTACACGCTGAAAGAACGGCAGTATGTTGAACACATCGAGCACGCCTATCATTACGCAAGCAAGGTGCTACTGGATCATATCATAGACGATAGGGAACTTATGCTGAGGCTCAGGTATGTTGAACATATTGAAACAGTTATGACTCTAACACTTCAAGAAATGTTGTCTTGAGACGCGGGCCACAGTGGTGAAAGGCTGACACAAATAAGACATTCAGGAAAATGTTACTCCAGATTAACATTTTGGAATTCTTTGTTAGGTCCATCAAGCGGTACTTCCTGCTGGATCAAGGCGACTTCTTTGTCCACCTGATGGACATAACAACGGAGGAGATGAAGAAACAGGTGGATGAGATTATCCCAAGCAGGCTAGAGTCACTGTTGGAGCTAGCACTACGAACGAGTCAAGCTAAATCGGATACCTTCAAAGATGACTTGAGGTGAGAATTGTTCCTTGTTAGACGCAGCATGCAGGTTGGAGTTGCTGTCGGAGCTAGCCTTGCTCAGACTTTAGGCTGAGACGAGAATTGGTACGCTCTGATTTGACGTTCTGATCATAAATAGTAAATTGTGTGTTGTTTTTCAGGGTTGCATTGCTTCCATATGATCTCATCACACAACTGCTGAGAATTATCTCCATCGAGTCAAGGGTTGAAAAATGTAAGCTCTTAAAAAATGTCTTGAATCTTAAATTCTTTTCTTTTCACAATTCAGTTGTATCACTTCAGCCAGACATCCCGATACAGTCATTCTTCCGTTATGGCAAATCATTTCAAATCCGACCGTGATCCAATATTATTATTTTTGTCTTCAATTTATTTTGACATGATTTTCTTCGCAGCGATCATTCATGAGATTGACCCAACTGAGATCCACATTTCATGTCTGGAAGCATTTTCTTTTGATTATGTTGTCCGATGGCCCGAGTCACTCATCCTCAGCAGAAAGGTAAGAAGAAAGATTCCTTGTCCAGTTGGTTGGACAAATGGGAGAAGCGTTGTATTTGAGTCATCAAAAGTCCTCGCCATTACTCGCGAGTCCCCGCAAGTCCATTCGAGTCCATTCGAGTCCATTCAAGTCCATTCAAGTTCTGACTTTTGAAGCAATTGATTCATTTTGCCTCGATGCCTTGACAATTTGTAATCTGTAAACATTGCAGGCACTGACTCGCTACCAGATCCTGTTCAGACATCTGTTTTATTGCAAGCACGTGGAAAGAATCTTGTGCAAGTAAGTACTTGGCACCATCTCCTTTAAGATGAACATTCTGGCACGTGGTACAATACTTTGTTATGTTTTATTTCCTATCATGATTTTGAATAATCTATTACCTTCTCTTACTATTCTTTGGTTAGTTTGTGGGTTTTGAATAAGGCAGCTAAGAAGTACACCCTTCACTCCTCCAAATGGTACGCCGCAGCCTTTGCACTTCTTCACAGAATGTTGCACCTAGTCCAGAATCTACAGTACTACATGATGTTTGAGGTCATTGAACCCAACTGGCTCATCATGGAGACTAAACTCAGACAGGTAGGAAAATAAGGCGGCGATGTGGTCCAAAGGTTACGGTGTCCGACTCGTGATGTCCTTTGGGAACATGATGCTTGTGTTCTTGGGCAAGACACTCTATTACAATTGCCTCTCTCCACCCTATATATAATCATGCGATAAAATCTATACAAATACGTAGAGCCCCCTAAAAAAAAATCGTCCAGATAGGAAACACATTTTTTAAAATTTGGTCTAAAAAATAAATCACAAATTATATAACATTTATTTTGTGGTGTTTTTTTTTTATATTGAATTAAATTGTTTAGGTATCCACCATTGATGATGTGCTCGATATTCACACCGACTTCCTAAACATGTGTCTGAAGGATTGCATGCTGACGGATCCGGAACTACTGAAGATTGTCAGCAAACTCATGTTAGTGTGTGTCACATTTGCCAGCTGTATACAGGTGAGAGACTCAAGAATGTTGGTAGATTCATAATTGGTAGATCCAAGTTGTAATGGAGTCAGTCGCAACTTGTCACAACTTGTCGCAAGTCATCACAAAGCATCGCAGGTCGTCACAAATCACAATTTGTTCATAATCTATTACAAAGGCTTTCTTGTGTTGCCGGCTCGTCGTTCATTTCCTGTTACTTGCTGTCAGACTAGAACAGACTGAAGGCTAATCAATGGCGTATTGACTTGTGATTTGAATTGTTTATTGACTTGTGAGGGACTTGTATTGACTGACTCATTGCAGCTCTGCATTAAATAGACCAATTGGTAAAACATGACACGACTTTGTCTAAATGTGTGTTATTTCTTTTCACAGCGAATGACACAGACAGTTAATGTAGAGGGCGAGGTGAGTTTCCGAGTGAATACGACAGACCCTAAAGGAAAAGATCAAGACAAATCGGGGTCGAGAAAACACAGAACTGCAGCAAAGGTACAGCCAAGGAAACCGAGCCCTCTCTTGAAGTAATTGAAATAATCGGAGTAGTCATTATCGGGAATCTGTTCAAAGGGAAAAGGAAAGGTTTTGTGCATTGTTGAAGGGAATGCACACTTTATACATTTCTTGTGTGGCGATCTTGGTCAGGTGCCGTCGGAACAGATAGACTCGCTGATCGGCAGCGAGGAATTCGCCGGCACCATCGCAAACTTTGACAGCAACTTCTCCACGCTTCTCGTCGGCCTTCTGGATCAGTTGAGTCTCTTCAGCACGACGGACTGTGAACACAACATGACCAACATCATCCACCGGCTGGACTTCAATGGGTTCTACACCGAGGGATTGGAGAGGGTGGCTGCCGAAAGGCGGAGCAAAGACTTTGAGGGGGAGGCGCAGGACCAAGGTACGATGCGATAAATTGAAATCAAGAAGATCTCCAATATGACACTGTGCATAAAATGTATTTGAACTGATGAACCTGTGCAAGAATGATTAACTCCTCGAACAATCGTATTGGCATACACCAAATTTAGTCCGAGTTATTTCTGGGGTTGAATCTAAGGATTTTTCAAAAGCACACTAGGTGCTGTAAGCTTGCAAGTCTGAAGAAACCTACAGGGAGAAGACAATGAAAAGAAGTTATAGTTTTAGAGGTGAGAGGAAAACCCAAGTTTAACATTCTTGGGAAACCCATGGACTAAAACAGCTTCCTGTTATTTTATTCCTTCCTTTGTCTCCAAGCAGCTGCAGCATCAGGTAGTTCTCTGACCAGCGTCTCCAGCTTGTCTTCAAGGGCACGATCCGACTCGGGAGGAACTAGTCAGAGACCAGGGGGTAAAGGGACATAGCCAAGAGGTGATCTGATGATGACAAACCTGTGATGCAGAAAGCAACAAATAAACTATAGACCTTTTCGAAACTTTGGCTTCGTCTTTGGCTAAAAAGTTACAGTATACTAATCGTCAGTTGTGCATTTTTTATGCTTGAAAAAGCAGAAGTTGAACAAAGAAAGGTACTTGACAACTAAACCTGGCGAGGTTTTAGCTCTGTGAATGTTTCAAAGAGGACGTACTTTTATAAGTAGGGCTTATTTTCAGGTCAAATACCTGCAATTTTTAAAATTAAATTGCATATGGTCATGATCTGTGCCGTGTTCGGTTTTAATTGTGCTGGCCAAGCATTGGTGTTAGCATGTATAGCCATTGAATGCTTGCCTATGTGCGTGGCTATACAATTTTTGCCTACTACATTGGCCAAGCTGAATTTCTGATACCCAGGTGTTAGTGATGAAAGAGCCTTCTATCGACGCTTCTCAGACTTATTTTAGGTCAAAATCTGATTTGTTGGCTATGCAAGAAGATGTAAAATACTTGTAAATTGTAAAGATGTAGTACTGTAGCTTTCCTTTGTTCCCCTAAAATGGGCCATATATTTTATAACGTACTGCTATATTGAATTTTTATTTGGCCAATCGAAATATATTTAAAGGTAGGATACACCATTGGTGATTGCTTAATGTATCAGGAATGGGTGGATTTGTGGGGTTGTATTTTATAGTAAATATCATTTAACTGACCTGTGCGAAATTTTACAATCGTGTATGCCGAGAAAAGAGCAAGAAAAACGTCATTCGTTTTCAACCGGTGTTCGTCAGTTTCTTGTTATTTTTGCGATTGACGTCTGGCAATTTGTTTTTATAAAATTTATTTATTCAAAACAATTACAGGATATCTGGCGCAATCATTATTTACTTTCAAATAAGTAAGATATTTCTTAATAATTAGGTAGTAAACTAACACCCACAAACTAACCAAATTTTATATGACTTGTGGAATTTCCAAGGTTTAGAACTGCAAAAGTTGCGTGTTGTTTTTGGCAACAAATTTCCATTATGTACATGAAGTGTTACTGTTGCAAACTTAAAATATATCTTATTGAATAAATAATACATGAAGAATTTAAATGTGCAAGCATCATTACTGTGATATTGTTCTGAAAATATTGATAAAATTTAAAGGAATACATTTGCGGTAGCATTACATCATTAATAATTATGTTGACGACCCCCATACAATTATTAATCTCTGAAACTATAAATATCGACTTTGCTATTTTTTTCTTGCATGAACTAAGTACTTTTATTTCTTGACATTAACATTTCCCATTGCACCAATTCTAAGATTACGATAAAAAGAACCTTTGTGTTTCCCCAGTGCTATTTTCAATTCTAAACGATGAGCTTTATTTCATCATCGGTGGGAATTTATTAACAGGAAGCACTAGTCAGTAGTTAATCAGTAACAATTTCAACGAATACAATGCGACAAATAAGTTATGCATTTGACTTTGCCTGAAGGGATCATCTTGAATGTCTGATAAAAATCAGTTAAAGGATTGTGAGTATTATATCGGTGAATTGTAAAAAGTTCCATGAGAATTAAAATGGTTAAATAAATTAGGATTGTTCTATCTAAACTAATAGTTGCTGAAGAAAGACTGGTATTTCAAACACGCACATATATTTTAATGCTCAGTTCACATCCTTCGTAAACCACTGTGGATATTTTGTACTATTGTTGAACTACAAAGAAACAAATATTCTGGTAATTTTTTTACCCAACCTTTAAATTAATGCTCTATGTAACTAGTGCTGTTAAACAGAAAAAATTAGAAAATTACCACTTCTGTGTTCCTTGAAGCAAATATTGTTTCCATTATTAATTATGACATCTTTACTTGTATTAATAAATTAGGCTATACATATACTCCCATTCAACAGATTTTATTTATACATGTACTGCATTATACTTTAAAATTATATATTGCAATTTAACTGCTGGATATTTTAATTGAAAGACAACACAAGCACCACTCCTGAAGTCAGTTATACCTTGCATTAATAATCATTTGGATTGCATTGCATAGTTTTTAGAAATCACGCATTTGATGCCCACGTCTATGCTACTACAAGTACTACTATAGTTATACTATAGTTATACTATACTGAATTTTAAGTTGATTTATACTGCCAGGTTTACAGTTACAATACTGCTATTTTACAATAATTTTTAATTTAATTAAATAATTTTAAGAGTAAAGGCAACATTACGAATAAGATAAATATTTGTCTAACGAGCAAAACAAACCATAAAATAAAAGATGCGATATTTTAACCCTTACTACCCCAAGCCCACCAAACTCCAACTGCAGGTTTTGGCAGGCTTGGTCAGGTTCCCCATCTTAGTAGTATGGGGGCCCCAAATATCTATGAATACTTACGCCACATCCGTGGACTCTCAGTGCACGAGGCATATCGACTACATTAGACCAATAGGTAGCGGTTGGACTGAATGCTTCTACCGAAGTCAGCGCCTTATAATTGCGCATCCCTCCGGCAACTAAGATCACTCCTTGTCTTCGTAGAGCCACGGCGGCAAAGAGATGCCTCTCTGTTTTACACATGGCCATCGGCGGTAGACATGTATCGGTATCTGGATCGTAGACCTGCATACCGTTACGACCGCAGCCACCCAGAATGTACATGTAGCCATTCAGCATCAAGGTGGGGAAGTGTCGGCTGGTGATCGGGACGGTTTTAATGATGGTCCACTGTGCTGTGACCGTGTCAAAACACTGAATGTTACGGTAGGTCGTTGCCTGGCTGGCCTGACCACCGACAACAAATAGCTTCTGACGATGCGATGCAATGGCGGGACTAGTGACTGGTTCGGGGAGTTTAGTCACTGTCTGCCATTCATCGCTTGATGGACTGAAGCTTTCAACTTCGGAGACAAAGCCTAATCTCTCTTCGCCGCCGGCAACGAAGATCCGATCGCCAATCACAGTGGAGCCATGATGCTGACGTTTACAGTTTAAACCCGGCATCGCATTCCACTTGTGCTTCTCGACGTCATAGCAGTAAACCATCTCTGAAAACCTAGCCTTCAGCTTTCCTCCTACGATGTAAATACAGTTGTCAAGACGAGTGACTGAATATCCGCTCATTGCCTCGGGAATGCTTGTCAAAGTCTCCCATTTCTTGAGGATGGGATTCAAGAACCTGACGTCAGTGATACAGCTGTGATCATCTCGATAACCCCCTACAACCACCATGACTTCAGTCATGGTAGACAATCTAGGCCTGGAACAGACGAGCTTCTGTGTCTGCCCTTCACTCTGAAGCGTCTTCTGGATTTCCATCGACTGCTGGATCAAGGCCAGTGTTTTGAGGCTCCCTGTGATGTTGGTATTGTCTGTTAGGGACTCCAGAAGTTTTGGTGTGAGATAATGCAGACGGACGCAACTTAGAAGCTTGTGCAGCTCCGAGGAATCTTGATCCTTATTCGATTCCATCCACTGGGCAACGCTGCAATACACCATGTCCTCTCTGCACACATTCAAAGCATCGTGGGACAGATATTCTGCAAGCTGATTGGACGTCAACTGGAGAAACTCTTCCTGTTTGCAGACATCTTCAAATCTGTCCAGACTGTGTGCCAGTGCGGCCTGGTACAGTGCTGATAAGGACTGTCTGTCCGCAAACATCAGGACTCCGAGACAATTGGACGGATCGAGATTCCTCTCAATGAACTGGCAGCAAGCATTCGCAACTTTCTCAAACTGGAGCCGGCGTGAAGCCTCCAGCAATGCCTGAGCATTGGTGATGTCGATGGTGATGGTAGACGTGTAGGTGTACTCGATCAATAGTTCCATGATGTCAGGATCCATCTTGTCCAAATACACCTGCCCGTCGTCGCTCTCTCGCAAGTCGTTCGAGAACATTGCCAAGAAGTATTCACTGCAGCATGCCAAGATGGCTCGGTGGCAAGGAAAGCTTTGAGAACCAACATGAACCGTGGTGTCTGTTAGCCGACCCCGTTTCCGCATCTTGTTTAAGTTGGGTAGAATCTCTGCTGATAGGCCGGCATCTTGGAAGCGGACATTCGTCATCTGTTGTTTGTTGTCGGCTTTAAAACTGGAAGTTCGTTGCACTGACTCCATGTTTGATGTCGCTCACAGGTTCTGAAAGCAGAAACAAACAAATAATTCTCTTCATTTTAGAAAATTTGCTTCACCTAGATTTATTGCCTTTTTACACAACTTGAAAGCACCAGCTTTTCAGAACTGGTAATCCCCCAAATCCACCCCCCCCCCCCCCTAAAAATTAAAAAAAAAAAAAAATTGAGTCTTTCAACATTTTCTCCACGCTTATTAAAAAGACTCCTTCATGTAGTCTTTCTTCCAATTTTCATTTAATATTTAATAAATAACATGACTAACAAATTGGCACATTTCACTTTCATGAAAAACCTCTTTAAAGTTATGTCAATAAATTAGTTATTGGACCCGTACCCACCACCCGCATACCGCCTCTCAAATGCTTTTTTCTGTGTCAATGTCCGAAATAAATATAAAAAAACACGGCGATGTGGTTATAGTTACTTCATCTCCAACCGACCGTGTCAAGAGTTACATACCTTTTTTATTTGAGAATTTTGTATCGGCTCCCGACGTTTTTTGTCATGACCGCCCATAAATTTAACCACGTCTGCTTCGATCATGCTTTGATCGTAAGTTCTATTCTAGCCGTGGCCACAACAGCCAGCTCGACTGTACCGGCGCGGCGGCGCGGGGACATCGACAGGACACATTATTCACGCCGATGAGCTCACTTCACGAACATAATGATTATCGTCTGCTTGTGCTGTGCGCACAAATCACGCAAATCGATCTGAGTGTAAGCCGTCGCCACTGTTCTTGTGGATTATTTTGATTATTTTAACATGAGCAAGGCAAAGGCTAGCCTTTTGTCAAGGCCTTCGTGGCTGGGATCCCAAGCGACTGGAAAGGGAGACCACGCGCGCCACTCGCGTGCGTGGTCTCCGTTCCGGTCGCTTGGGATCGCAGCCACGAAGGCCTTGACAAAAGGCTAGGCAAAGGCCGGCCAGCTAGCTGACGAAAGTGCCTTGAAAACTAAAAGCGCCCTCTATTGTTGTAAACGTGTGCAGGAGCAAAACAGACCACCGATTGTCCATTTAAAATTAGTTTCGGTCAACTTTTCTAAACTACCTTTCAAGTAAAAATAATTTAAAAGGAAATGTTCTTATGTTTTGCTTGAGGTAAAAGCTATCTAATGCTTTATTACAAATAGAAAAGACAACTTTTAAAGTTTCAATAGGACCCTCTTTATTATTCAAACAAAATTCTTTCCTAAAACTCATAACATTTATAAAATAAACCTGTTTTATACAACATTGATTTATTGGATGGTTAAAAATGGTAGGTTCATGTGCAAACACTCTTGTCTAAGTATACATGTACATGTATAGACAAGTCTGTATACGTTTTTATTAAGAATTCATAAGGAATAAAACTGTTAAAACTTGTCTCAAATGAACGGCTTCCCTGTGATTACATATCATATTGCAGAAATAAAAACCCATCTGTAATTTTAAGAAAATGTTGGAGAGAATGCATATAAACACAACTATGTTAGTCCACATATATGTTTGCCCGATCATTTAATGGTTTGACAGATTCTTCAGTGAATAAACAGTGGTGTGTAGTTGCTTATAGGTTAAACTATTACATTCAAGACAATCCAGGAGTCCAAGATTGACTGCCGTCATCTCTCCTCACACAATAAGAAGTCTTGAATTTCTTCTCGCATTCTAGACCTAGTAGAAAAGGAAGCAAAATATTTATACTGAGAATGGTTTAAGGTTAATATACAAAAGTGAGTGTTAATTGAATTACATAAACCACATACCTCCGTTCAATCTTTGCAGATTCCTCTAAGATATAACTCGGGAGTAAGTTCAAGTCCTTCTGAAGAAAAGAGAGAGAAACAAATGTAAGACGCGGACAAAAATCGTGTAATTCTTGGTCCGTGCTTTAGCAATCAAAAGGAAATGAGATGGTATGTTAAAACCAGGCAGACTTGGGCAGAGGTATAAATGGAGAAATGGCTGCAAAATGACACAAAATGATTTTTTGATTTGTAGATGACGCAAAAGTTGCATGACATTTTGAATAACTTAGCTTTGGAATATCCAATTTTAAAACACAAACAAAGCAAGTTCTATAATTTCCTAATATTTTATAACTTCAAATTGACTTTCTTTGACTGCCCAAAACTGTGCCTGAGTTTGACATACCATAATAAGTAAGATGTTAAAGGCGTATATATCAGGGAACATAACCGATGCACGAAAAAAAAATTAACTTTGTGGTAGTCAAATTTACTAACCAGAGAATTTCCAAATTTACATGAAATGTATACATTGTATAACAGTTGCAACTCACCATGTCTCTGGCTGTTACCTGGCAACCGTAACAAAGGGTCTTACTTAGACACTCGGCAGAAACACTGAACAAAAAATATTTTAAAATGTGTATTATTACTGATAAAAATAATAATACCTTGTCACTTCATAGTAATAGACAACATTTGTAAAATAATACACATCCAAAACAAAACTACCCAATTATTATGAAGCACTTTACTGTAAGAGAATAGCAGTCTCAATCATCATGTGAAATCATGGCACCTGGTGTGCCGTCAATTTTAAGAAAAGTGGAATTTTTGTATCAACTTCCAACAATGGTTGGTTGACCATCATTGGAAAATACTGCCCCCAATTTACCCAACTGAGTTAGTCGGGTGCAATTCAGCTATTGTGGTTCCCTGACCTGACAATTCTCAGACATCTAGAAATTGTTTTGTTTTATTATATCCAATTTAATCTATTTCTGAAATTACAGCAAGAGCAAATTAATATATTAACTTTATTAAAGCAATTTTTTTTTTTTTTTTTAACTGATCTGTTAAAATTGAGTTAACTTTCTGATTACCTTTTCAGCTGGTTACTATGGCAACTCCCATCACCTTGTCCACAACATTGGTCTGAGGAGTTGTCTGTGCATGTTGCGTCATCGGACTTCGTTGCGTTACACAAGTTCTCATCGGTTGAACTCGCTTCCTTCCTGGATAGCTGTAAGGAGAACTCTGTAGCACTCAAGGCAGACGATTTCCCCACGAATGTATCAAGCACTGACTGAGGAAAGAAAAATTCATTCATTTTTGAGAAAAAACAATCACAGCAAAAACAAATGTTGTACATTGGAAATTGCCTTTTTCCTGAAAGCTTACCATACACATGCTGCACTGCCTCACTGCTTCAGGATCATCAGATCCAGCTGATTCACACATCTTCTCACCTGTCCTGTGTAATTCAATTGAAAAGTCAGACCAATCTGTTAACCAGTTCGCGGTGGATGACGAATAAGCATGTCACGAGCAAGGCCGGAAGCCTCTCGCAGTGAGCAAGGCCGAAAATATCAGGGTGTACTACCCACAGATGCCGGCCTGAACCCATCTCTGATGGATCTATCTATTTATTTATAGTCCATTTGTCCCCGACTACTCGAGGGTTGGACATCATAATGATCATGTCTTCTTCGTTGGATAGCTTCCCTGCACTCTACTCGGTTCAATGCCAGGTTGGCATTGATCTGTAGGAGTTTCAGGTCGTTGTTGATGTTGTTTTTTCTTTGGATGAACCAGTTTTTAACGGTTTCGTAAACAGTTTATTGGCAATTTTGTCAACTGCCTTGACTGACTGTAATAGAAAAGGTGGATTTAAATACCGCTGATTGGTTTAAGGCGTAACAAATGAAACATAAGCGTTTCTCTATCTATCGACCCTCTTTAACAGGTTTTGGCAGTTTATGTGGTATAATATATAAGTTCTAGCAGTTGGTGACCAGCGTGTACGAAAGCTATAGCAGAGGATGAAGGTTTGTTTTTGTAGAAAGTTTGTGACAGTTCAATCAGTAGGAGTGTTTGGTTTAAGTACCTAAATACGGTGCTGACTGTGGAAGGGAAGTTTGTCTGAAGCTCATTGATAAATGTCTCAGTTAGCGTATCAATGCTGGCATAATCTCCTGCCATCGTTGCTAATGTTGGCTGAAATAGGGCGTCAACGTTGAATAGCGCATTGTACATCACTATCTCCTTGGTAGTGAACTCCCTAGAACGGTGACAAACGAAGCCTGTTTATGCAACCGAGAAGATACGTTCCTGTTTTTGGCAATACATCTTTTAAAAGATTTCCTGTGTTAAAGCAAAATTATTTTCTTATTAAGTAAAAAACTTCAAAACTATGTCATATTTCTTGAAAATAGGTAGGGGGCCTATTTTTATGTCAAGCGACAAAAGCGGGCAAAAAGCTTTCCGTTTCCGAAGTTTTCCGAAAATGCTTTATAGGAGGTCCGGTATTATCATGCAGATCTTGTCCCTTTTTGGGAATTTTTTTTTGTAATTTGAATTGTTGCATTATTCTTTATAATAGCTATGCGGCCTGCCTGCAGTGCAGTGCAGTGCAGTGCAGTGTCAGGGAACCAGACTAGGTTATGTACGGTATATGTGATTGTATTCTTCTTGCTTTTTAGTCTAAGTGATGCAATTTGTGTTCAAGAAAAAAATTACCCCCAAATAAGAATTGGCAATAGGTCATTCATCAGAAGGACGTTATTTAAAGGGTCTTATTACCTCATTGGCCGGAGGATAGTTACGTCTTTACATCTTTTATCTGCAAATGCCATGGCAACAGGTATGGACGCGCCTCTTCCCTTGGCTAGGTTGGCAAGAACTCCCGAGGATAGTCTGGTGCCACTGTCGCCAACAGCCACTTTGTGAAAGCCTAACTGACGAGCCTTGTACACGAGTAGACGGTTCCTAGACCAATCAAAAGCATTTTCTTTATTAAATTTGGATTTTGCAAAGCCAAAATTCGAAATCTGTACCCCCAAATATTATAGACCTTTTAGAAAGGTCTGGTTCTGCCGAATCCAAAATTTAAAACATTTTAATTCCTAAGAAGGAGGGCTTTTTGCCTATTTTGTTTGTGAGAGTCGCATTTTTATCTTTCTAGCCTACCTTAGATTACAGACAAGATCCTGTTTAGCCGTTAGTGACTTTACTGACGCCAGCAACTCTCGACAACGTTGAGTATGCTCCGTCTCCAGACAAACGCCCTCCAACTTGCCGGCCAAATCGTCTGTATCCAGGTTTCGGTTGCTATGGAAACTGCAACCTGGGCGACAGGTGTCGGGACTCGAGCATTCGGCAGGAATTTCAAGTGCCTGATGAGAAAAAGGAAGAAAAACTAGGTCCTGATTTCTTCCTAAAGTACAGCATAAGAGGACTCCCTTTGAGGTCATACAATTGAACCCTATTGAAATTATAGGAAATATTTTAACCTTCAACGGTATTAAAGGGACAGTATACCTACCCCAAAAAGCAACCAAGTAAATTATTGTTTGAAAGCTTACTTGATGTAAAGATATCAATGACTCTAAACTCCCTGTGAAATTATTCCTTCTGGCGTACTGTCTTTTTGAAGAAAATGAAAAAAGAAGTCCAAAAATGCATCTCAGATACCCATTTTTTGAAATTTCTATCGAGTAGTTTGTTTTCTTGCAATATACAGCATTTACAGAGCTAAAACTTTGTCAGGTTAGTTGTCAAGCACCATTCTTTAGATTTTGAGATAAAACTGCACAACTGACAAATGGTCTACTATAAATTTAAGTACCTCCTCCAAAGTAGCTATATACCACGGAAAACCCGTGTCTTTCATTACGTCGCTGATTTTTTGGCATGTTGTAGCTCTTTCCTCCTTGGATTGACCTGTTACTACACCCTCTAGAAAAAAGAAAAAAAAGAAAAAAAGTGTGACATTGTTTGGTGCCCTGGTTACACCTGACCTGTGTAATTTCCCATGAAAGTGTCATTGAAATAAACTGCTCTGCTTTAGGTAATCACTCTTGCAGACATCAAAGATTGTGTCTGAAACTTAAAATCACATTTTGGCTTCAAGTCCATTCCTGTGGTTCTTTTATCCCCACCCCGCTCACCGCTGTGAGGTTTTTAGAACTCACCATCAATGTAAATCATCACTGGCGTGAATCGTAGTTTCTTATGCGTGCTCTGATCCAGCCCCTAGGGAGAAACGATAGTTAGAAAACCAGATTAAGTAAAAGTAAATTCATTAAATGGGCAAAAGCATTTTTTATAAGAACTAGCCGTTGCCTTTGTTATGAGTTTTAGGCATTTACTCGAATCTGTATAAATAATAACAATGATGAAACAAAGGCTTTACCTGGAAAGCAGTGGATCTTAACCCAAATAATGACATTGACTTGTTACTTTTGCTTCAGATTAGCTTTTTCTCGGCTGGACTATCAACATTTGCTTTACTTCGTATGGCTGAAATGGAGTGAATACTAGAGATTTGAAGTATTTATTGGTCTTTTTTAAAAAGATTGGTAGGGGCTACCTTGAAATAGGAGACGCTACTGTTTTTACAATAATAGTCACGTTTATGAAAAGCATAAGATAAAATAAAAGCATTTGTGATTATTTTAAAATCAATATACGGCCCTTTCTATTGCTATATCAACTATTGCTTTAGTGTCAGCCATTAAGCCTCAATCCTCCAATAGCCTCCAAATCGACTGGAGGATTTTAGAGGACTGAAGAAAGTTAGGGTTATCGTGACCTTTGACCCGTTACTTCCTTACCCTTTTCACAAGGCTGATCATGGCACTTGAACACTGACCACCAGAAAAAGCCAACAGGACCTGGGTTTTTTAGGGGGGGGGGGGGGAAGGGTAGTGAAATCATTCAATCAATGAACATTGTTAATTAATCAATCTAAAATAAAAAATAAAAATATCAAGAAATATAGCCTACTTGATAGTAAGTAAATAATAGGATCACACATCTTGTGAAATCGTTGTGCCTAGTTTGCCATAAATTCAAAAAACATTTTCACAATTTAATAAAAAAGTATGTCCAATGGCACTGACCATACCTTAATGGACATACATACCTTATCTCCATCACGTATGACTCTAGCTTTGCCAAATGTTGCCCGGAACCTATGCGTAAAATACGTTAAGAAACAGGACCTGAAAAAAGAAATGCAAAACATAGGAGAAATGTATGAAGTTACAATACATGTAGCTTAGAATAATGCAACAATAACAGGATGCCAATTGCATTAGTCATTAATTAGTGATTAAAGTGTCTATCTTCGTTATGCACTTGGTTGATCACACAGGTTTGCAGATAAATATGACACAAGTGGGTGGAGTTCATGGGTGTGGCATCTATGGGTGTGGCATCTGAGGGTGGAGTTTATGGGTGTGGCATCTGAGGGTGGAGTTCATGGGTGTAGCATCTGAGGGCGAAGTTCATGGGTGTAGCATCTGAAAGTGAAGTTCAGGGGTGTGGCATCTGAGGGCGGAGTTCATGGGTGTGGCATATGAGGGTAGAGTTCATGGGTGTGGCATATGAGGGTAGAGTTCATGGGTGTGGCATCTGAGAGTGGAGTTCATGGGTGTGACATAAGAAAAGATATGGATGGCCAAGGGTGTGGAGATAGATATGCATGGCCAAGGGTGTGGAGATAGATATGGCCAAGGGTGTGGCAATAGGGCAGGAATAGATACTAAATACTAAATAGGTATCTTTCAATAAGAAGAATCTAATTACTGATCCCCATAAAGAAATTGTCTTTCAAAATGTCCTTCATTGGCCCTTTATGAAAATAATGTACCTGCAAAATGCATCCTTGATTCGTGCAATCACTACAGCCTTGTCTCCACATTTCATACAATCTCTTGAACTGGCCCTGCAAGAAGTAATATCAGGAGAATATTTTTAAGGAAGTGGTTATTTAACCATGTACCGGCATCACTTTCATTTTAGCTATTTTAGCACAGAAGTCTTGAGAAGTACGTATTTTTTTTAGGGACTTTGACATTTTCACCATGTTCCAATAAGGTGTTTCACGGTAATATGCGCCATCTTGTTCACGGGGCAAATTTACACGCGTTGCTGTGTACGCCACTTCGATCGAAAACTTCTGCGCTTCCAAGTCATCATGCGTTCGTTCTAAAATGTGCGCGCGTCTAGCAACGCGTGTTCAATTTGCCCCGTGAACAAGATGGCGCATATTACCGTGAAACACCTTATTTCTTTTGGATTCAAGCTCGATTGCGGGCTTTATTTAATTTTTTTAATAAATCTTCCAGATCGATGAATAAAAAAACACCATGAAATATTCCGGAAATAAATTAGGATTAAATTGAACACAATAAAGAAAGACAATTCTTAACCTTTTTTAAAATTAAAAAACAACAACAACATCACATTCCATTACCCAAAACTCGGCTTTTTTTCCAATAGCGAAATCCCTTCGTCATGTACTTGGCACATTATGTAGGCTTTCTGTTAAAACCTGGAAAATCAATTTGATACCGTTAAAATAATTGACTGGCTTAAAGGTAGTATACACCATTGGTAATTGCTTTAATTATCATGAATGGGTAGATTTGGGGGGTTGTATTTCATAGTAAATATCGTTTAACTGACTTTTCCGAATTTTCACAATCATGGATGCCGAGAAAAGCACGAAAAACAGCGTTTGTTTTCAACCGGGGTCGAGCAGTTATTCTTATGTTATCTTTGTTTTTTCGCTCTCTATATTATTTTTTAAAATAATTACAGGATATCTAGCGCAATCCTTTTGCTGAATGCCTAGAATCATTATTTACTTTCAATTGAGTAAGGTATTTCTTAATAATTCAGTAGTAAATATTTTCGATTTCTGCAAATGGTGTATACTACCTTTAATTGAATGGTCCTAAAAATACCCGGCCCCCATAGGTTTGTGCATAAACTTAAATGTTTTAAACATTGTTTTTTATCGTTCTAGAATTCCACATTTCCAAACAGTATTCTCTCTAAAAAGCTTTCAAGACTGTTCCACAGCTCTTTTATACTATCGCGTGGCATTTTTTTCGGACCATTGGACTTACAATTTCTTGAGAAAACTGAATTTTTTACTCACAACACCAGATCCGCGATATACGATTAAAAAGCTTGCGGCGCTACGAAATTATCTTTACTTTAAAAAAAGGTCATCTTTTGAAAGGTCATCTAGCCCAGTATGGGCTCGACCATTATTATAAGGGGGGTCCTCTTCTTTTCATCGTGTATGTAAAGGCCGCCGGTTCATGCTAATAATGGCCTGTTACAATGGCAACGGGCTATATAATTTACTAGGTCCTTTCATTATTAATAATATAATTATTAACGAAATATTTACGTGGACCCACTCTTAATTTGACATTTAGATCCATAAATTCATCCACATTTACTTCCGCGTCAGTTTATTGGGCTTTATTTTCCCTTCGTACAAAATCAAACAAAACAAAGTAGAAAAAGAAAATAACTAAAAAAAATACAAAAACAAAAATACTGAGGATTCGAACCCACAACCATTGGACATGGAGGCTGGTACATTATCCATCAGAGTACCGCATATCGTTAACTTAATCCAATCTGCTCTTATTCCTCCATGATCCAATGAACTCCGTCTGATATCTACACACTACCAGACTCATTACAAGTTGCCAAATTGTACAACAATTTACAACCATTTACAACCATGCATACCCTATTATGCAACCATTAACAACCATACACAAAACTTCATACATATTTATGTCCATAAATTCATCCACATTTACTTTCGCGTCAGTTTATTGGGCTGTATTTCCCCTTCGTACAAAATCCACCAAAACCACAAAGTAGAAAAGAAAAAAAAAGAAAAAAAAAGAAAAAAATACAAGAGATTCGATCCCACAACCTTTGGACAAGGAGGCTGGTACACTATCCACGGTACCGCATATCGTTAACTGAATCCAACAAAAAGGTGCCGTATATACACAAAACTCCATATACATTGAGGTCCATCAATTCATCCATTTTACTTCCGCGTCAGTGTATTGGGCTTTATTTTCCCTTCCTACAAAATCCACCAAAACCACACTGAAGTAGGAAAGAAAAATAACAAAAAAGTAGTTAAAAAAAAACATACGGAGGATTCGAACCCACAATCCTTGGACAAGGAGGCTGGTACACTATCCATCAGAGTACCGCATATCGTTAACTGAATCCAACAAACTCCGTCTGATATCTACACACTACCAGAGTCATGAAAAAGGTGCCGTATATACACAAAACTCCATATACATTTAGGTCCATCAATTCATCCATTTTACTTCCGCGTCAGTGTATTGGGCTTTATTTTCCCTTCCTACAAAATCCACCAAAACCACACTGAAGTAGGAAAGAAAAATAACAACAAAGTAGTTAAAAAAAAAACATACGGAGGATTAGAACCCACAACCTTTGGACAAGGAGGCACATTATCCATCAGAGTACCGCATATCGTTAACTGAATCCAACGAACTCCGTCTGATATATAAACACTACCAGAGTCGTGAAAAGCTGCCATATAAACACAAAATTCCATACAAATTTGGTCCATAAATTCATCCACATTTACCTCCGCGTCAGTTTATTAGGCTTTATTTTCCCTTCGTGCAAAATCCAACAATACCACAAAGTAGAAATAGAAAATAACAAAAAAGTAAAGAAAAAAAAGTATACGAAGGATTCGAACGCAGAACCTTTGGACAATAAGGCTGGTACATTATCCATCAGAGTACCGCATACCGTTAATTTAATCCAATGAACTCCGTCTGATATATAAACACTACCAGAGTCGTGAAAAGCTGCCATATAAACACAAAATTCCATACAAATTTGGTCCATAAATTCATCCACATTTACCTCCGCGTCAGTTTATTAGGCTTTATTTTCCCTTCGTACAAAATCCAACAAAACCACAAAGTAGAAAAAGAAAAAAGAAAAAAATTACGGAGGATTCGAACCCACAACCATTGGACAACGAGGCTGGCACATTATTCATCAGAGTACCGCATATCGTTAACTTAATACAATGAACTCCATCTAATATCTATACACACTACCAGAGTCATAAAAAGCTGCATTGGAATACACAGTCTGAGAAACGTCACTGCAGTAACGCTTCTCAGATTCAATTTTTTGGGGGATAAAAAGTCATATCTTTTTCCATAACCGCAGTACTTCAAAGTGAAAAGTTTCTAAAATTGCATTATACTATCCAAAGCTGCTGTACTTCTTACCAAGTAAGTTTTTATTGCCATTCATTTTTGGAGTTATTAATATTATGGAGAATATATATAGCCTATATAAAGATATAATACATAAACATCTGTACATTTATTGATGAATGTGGGGCACACCCCAAATTGGAAAATGTGAGCGCGTTGCGCGAAAACTTTAACGGCGTGGGGTCCGGGGCCCGCTTAAGGCCCCCTGGAAATTTTGGATTCTATAATTATGCTTTGTACTAGTGCAATCTGAGGCGATTCCTGGCCTCTTTCCTCTGATTTTTTTTTGCAAAAGTTTTCAAAATTATATGGAGATAAAAAGGGGAATTATGCAGATTATAAATATATTATAAATATATTAAAGTTTATATATGAAGGTGGGCCACACCCAAAACTGGAACATGCGAGAATATATATAAATATTTATAGCAAAACCGTCGCTAATAAACAACCAACCAACTAACATTCTTACACAAGGTAGTTAACAACATAAACATTCATCCAGATATACTGCAGCAATAAAATGGTAATCGGCAGGAGGGGACAATACTGCCAATTCAATGGCCACATGTCCACCAGGCGCGTTATTGTTCATCGAACCTCGATGCCACTGCCAGGTAGTCCGAGTATCCGAGGTTAACGGAGCCAGTGATACCATGGAGCTATAGCTCCATGGTGATACCAACGAGCGGCTAGATGCGCGCCAGGCGGGTTCAGGTTGTCCGTCTGTGGATAACACCAATGTCCGTCCGGCCTCGCTCTCCCGTTGCGAGTAGAGACCCTGAGAGGGCTTCATGTGCATGGACAATTTGAACGGGTGTGGGTCGCCATCTGGGGTTCCATCTATTGATAACTCTTTTTAGTCAGTATTATATTAATATGCCAAGAATTAGACAGCAGATCCTCCAATCCGATCCTTCTCCCTTCCTTTTCTCCACCTCTCCTCTTTTCCCCATCCCCCATTTTTATTGTTTTTTTACTCATTTTAACTGGGGGGGCACGTGCCCCCGCGGCCCACCCCTGGATCCGCGCCTAAATTACCTCTTCTCTCAAGAATAAGAAAGGTTAAAAAGGGGTGTTTTGGTATTTGTAGTACATATACATGTACATGTTTGAGTGGATCTGCGTCAAGCTGGTCGGCTATCACCATATTTAGCACCATACAATCGTCAACATTCAACACCGCCTTCGCTACTATACGGTGCACCGTAACGGACATCCACTTAAAAGTTTTTAAAAGTGGCAACGTACTTTGTAGATAGAGGACCGTCCCCGCTTGCAAATTGACTTGTAATTTCCAAATCCATTTCGGTGCCACCCTGGAACTTTTACAACTACTAGATGAGGAATAGATTATGACGATTTGTTTATTTCTTAAACTTTCTGTGCAAAGTTTTTCTGTAATTTATCGTCATATCACAGGATCAAAATTATAGTGCCGTGTCACGATTACCACATGCATGTATGTGGTACTGTATTAAATCGTGACACCGCACTGATTTTGATTTGACGATAAATTACAGAAAAACTATGCATAGAAAGTTCAAGAAATTAAAAAATCGTCATAATCTATTTTGGATCTAGTAGTTGTAAAAGTCCCAGGGTGGCATCGAAATACAAGTCAATTTGCAAGCGACGCGACGTTGGCACTTTGAAGTGGATGTCCGTTACGGAGCACCGTGGTAGCGAAGGCGGCGTTTGAATTAATGTGGTGTGCATGTGGTGCTGTAATGTCGGGATCATCTTGACGATTGAATGTGGTGCTGAATGTGGTGATAGACTATACGCGCGCACGCAGCGCAGATGTACAGTGGTATAATTATAATGATATTTATTTTGTCAACGCTCAAATTGTTGCCCTTGCCTTTGGTACGCCTGGCGTTCACACGGCTGCCATGGTCGTTGATATATCTTTGTTATGTTAATATTGTTTACTCTGGAGAAATCGGTACCAGGCCGAACCAGTCGATTCGATCATAGAGAAAGGACCTTTCTCTGTGATTCGATCTAGTGCACAAGCACAAGTAAGCATAGTTTACACTGCAAGTACTTTCACTGGCTAAAATTCTCCCAGGGTAATTACATGCACAGGGGATGACGTACCAATGCTTTTGTTTGATATCGGAACGTCGGTGCCAGGTACAATGTATACGGTGTTATATGTTGCAAGGTTGAGTTGTTTGTATTCATGTAGTCCGACCATACACGCAGTACTAGCTAGCTGTGCGTGCATGACTTACGATAGACCATAGAAAAAATAACAGATAGACTTTCTGGATCATTTTGTGGTCTTGCAGTTGCAGGGAAAGCAACATCGTTTTACGACTCGGACAACTGCTTGCTCAGTATTGGATTTATACTAGCAGACTTGGTGAGTTTCCTGTCAGTGAGTGTCAGTCACTGTCATTATGTGTGTGTACTGCCACTGGTAAAAAGGTATACTGATTACTGGACTGAAATACGTACACTTAAAAAAAAATAGAAACTGTAAAACTATGTTTTATTTGTGCTAGTAAAATGTATTTTTTTGTAAAGCTTTGGTATTGATGTTTTTTGTGTAGCCCTGCAAGTTTTGTAATTATGGCTCTCCTTCAACATCAGTCTAAATGTTGTTGCCTGTTTGTTTTGGTTTTTATTAGTTACTGATAGTTCTTTTTTTTTCAAATTTGTTGTTAAATTTGTTGTTTTGTTCAGCAAGCTGATATTTGTTTCTTTCTGATCAGTGGAGAGGGAGTGTTAATAACTCCGCCCCCCTCCCCTTCTACTATTCTAGTGGTAACATTTCCAAGATATTTCTAATGTGCTGGGGTTTCCCAAAAATATACTCATTGAGCACTTTAGTCCAATAATTAAGGTTAGGTTTTATTTGTTTTAAATGCATTGGTGAAATGAATTTCAATTGCTTGCCTGCATTGCCTTGTTTTGTTCTAGTTTTCTAAACAAAAAAGAGGTTATTATTTTTAAATTTTGCACACTGTACAGCTAGAGTATAGTAGTGACGTTCTGCGTGCATACTGCTGTACTTTTATCAAACTCGAAAAGTCTGCAGCGACCGTTCCAACATTTATTATGGTAAACACGGCCAGTTTCTTAGAATCTTTTCGGAATCAAATGAAATGTCATTACCTCATTGGACAATACCGACACTCGAGACCAAAGTTCGACATGAGTCATATCAGATAATGAAACTTCCTATGTGTAACTATATAGTCTTCTGGTTGTAATGTACGAAATAAGCAGGTGGCTTAATTTCAGTGTTTTAACTCGACAGTATTAATTTGTCACTGATTTTGTGCTTTTGTTTTTGTTAGAATCAAATAGTCTATTTGTGTGCTGCTGTACAAACGTGTTTGTTATAAATACAAGCAACAAGTGTATTATATGTGGAAACTTTTGGTGGACAAATTATCTATTTTTTAGTTCAAAGATGCTAGTTAAATTCCATTTTCTTCACTTGGGTTTTTGTGAAATGTGTTTGATAGACTTGACCATTTACTTGTTTTAACTAAATTGCTGGGACAATTTTCTCCCCTGAAATAATAAATTTCACGTACATTCCGATTTGTGCAGTATGTACGTACACATAGGTTATAGGCAAAACAAGCAAAAATGGTATGTTGACGTTAACGGCTTGAAGTTGAACAAAAATCGGCTTAACTATAGAATGCAGGGCCCAGCAGGGCCGGCCCACTCACAACTCTTGACTTTATTTACCCTATGAGTATGAGTATGACATAGAATGAAGTGGCCCTGTATTCTATGGCTATTGGGGTATACAGGGTTAGGGTCAGTCCATTCTATGTTCTAGGGTAAATAAAGTCGAGTGTTGTTAGTGGGCCCTGCATTCTGCCCTCGCATGTATCCATGGCAACTACACTACCGCCGCTTACATTTACCTGGCCTGGCCATTAGGCGGAAGATGCTCGCTCTTTCATCTCATTATTTTTCCTGTCCTTGATATCATGTACATCAAGTGGAAAAAGCTATAATGAGTGTTGCATGTATTTTCTAACAAAATTTGAAGTGTTTTTTTCAGTCCCAGATTCATGTCTTTTTAATATATTTTTTGCAATGACTGACCTTTATTGAGATAATATATAAAGAAAAAGTGGCGTCAGGTTGCAACATTCTTTCCTTTCTCTCACTCTCTCAGTTTTCCACCTGAAGACGTTCTGGTCGCGGTGTCCAAGATGAGGGCAATAGCAGCTAGTCTCATCATTTGCCTGGCCCTGCAGATAGAGCCCATTGTATTGGCAACTACACCAGAACCAAGCCATTCAAGGTTCACTTCTCTTTTAATTTTTTTTTTACTCATTTACTGTTATGTTAGAATACAATTCAAGTCTGTATAATTATGTATGTCGGATCATGGAGCTCCATATGGTTCGATTACCTCTGGCTATTGTAACAGCCTGAATACAGTCAACTCTAATTAACAAAAATGCTGTTAACCAGTTCGCGCCGGGATTATTCTGACATTGACCAGACCCATGCACAGGATAGATTTTCACGAACCTCGATCCGAGATGGGTTAAATCTCAGTCTCTTCTAGACTCAGTGGGTTTTTCTTGGTATGTTCTTCTAAGTTTGTTCGCATCACAATGTCTTCTCTAATTACTTGGGCCCCATGGGAGAACAGTGGATTCCACTGAATGCACTACCCAGTATAAATAAATAATATAGCCTGTATTGCTTTTAATCAATTTGTTATGTTTAGGACCTACATTATTTTGGCTCCAAACACCATTCACCCTGGCCTACCATTGAGCCTGAGTGTCTCTATACTGGATGCAGCTAGTGACGTCACGGTGACAGCTACCATTGTGAAAGTACAAGAAAGGATCGAGACAACGGTGGCTTCGGCTACTGGAACGTTCTCTCCTGGAGTGACCGACGAGTTGAATCTTTCGGTAAGTATATCTGCAAGGTAAGGTAACGTCAATGAGCAAATTCAAAAATCTGAGTCAATTTCAAATCAGCAATTTTCTCTCGATCATAGTTTTGTTCTTTTGCAGTCTTTTAGAGCATAGTATGCATATTATCATATGACATGAAGCTGTATATTTCTGCAATAAAGTCTATGCAACTACATCGAGCCCAAAAAGTCTTCTTTATTCACAATTCTCAGGTTTTGGCAAATGAGCACGGCGACTCTTACAAGCTCCGCATTGAGGGGAGTGGGGGACTCGTGTTTTCTCAGACGGAGAAGTTGACGTTCTCTCTGAAAAGCTTCTCCATCTTGGTGCAGACTGACAAGGCCATATACAAGCCTGGACAGACAGGTAAGGCATTCAACTTTCTTAGACATGCACTAGTTTTGCAATAACCACTTTTGCTCATAGAAGTTAGCACCTGCTCTTCAAATTCCTTTGGGGTAATCTGCAAATACAAGGCATTTCTTCCAAGTTCAATGTCCTTGGCCATGGCTTATTAACGTAATGCACTGATGTTATTATACACTTTTTTATATACAAATGTTTGTGATGTTTTTCAGTTCATTTCAGGGCTATGGCGATCTATCCCGATCTAAAGCCCTACATGGGAACTTTTGATGTCAAATTGAAGGTAAACTCCTTGAATTTTTTATTTGTTTTTAACCAGTTCGAACCGAGATTATAATGACATTGACAGAGCCCAAAAGCGGAATTCTTTTTAATGAAATTCGATCCGAGGTTGGTTCAGGCCGATATCAGTGGGCAGCACACCCGGTCTCCCTCGCTGCAAACCAGTCACTGACAGATGTTTTCGGCCTTGGCTCATGACGAGTTTATTCGTTATCCGTATGCGTATATTTACGTCATCCAAAGCGAACTGGTTAAAAAAGCAATTTTAAACCTCAGTGATTCTGCTCCACCTGTAGTTGAAACTTCTCTCTCTTCTTGACCTCTTGACCTTCTCCCGGAATTGGAGACAATTATATTCAGCTTGCCTTTTTTTATTTTTCTATCATTCTTGGTAATAATTGACCATTTTTTTTCTCGTTTTGTACAGGATCCTGTTGGCAATGTTATTCAGCAGTGGATGGGTCTCCAGAACACAACTTTCGGTGTTGTCTCAGGAGAAACTGTCATGTCAGATAATCCAGTCCTGGGCGATTGGATCATCACAGTAACGGCTAACGTGAGTTATTACGGTTCAGTTTTTGAATCGCCTTTTAAAAGTACACACTGACCGTAGATCTATTTTAAAGGACTAGAGGCTTACTCGTACAAAAAGGGCACATCCATTTTTGTGGACAAACCTGTGAAAAAACAATTGTGTTCGGCTTTTGTACGGCTATTTGAATATCTGTTTTAATATTTTTTCTTTTTACAGAATGATGTCTATGATCATACAATCACTATCGACGAATATGGTAAGAAAAATGTATTAAATTTAATTGCATAAAAAAACTAATTTAATTTATGGACTAATTTTGCTATTATGTCTCAAATATGCAGAATAAACGTTTTTAGGCTGGGCAGGACAAAATAAAATTAGCATCTGTATTACTCCCCGAACTTGCTCTAGGATTTTTTGGAATTTCACAGGAAAAACTTGGGGAGTTTTGTTTTTTATAAAGTGGTTAGGAACACTGTCTTGTTTTGTCTATCGACTGACAACACTTGTTATTACAATATTTCTTCAGTTCTGCCCAAGTTTGAGGTGATCGTTACTCCGCCATCATACATTGTCAGCACGGACACCCAGGCTATCATCACAGTAGAAGCTAAGTAAGTAATCTCCTGTCGACGGCACAGAGCATACTTATCCAAAATATTGAGTTTCCCCGTTTCGTTTCACAAATGAGATTTCTCGTTGCATTGTGCAAACTGCAAACACACTCTTATTACTAACTTTATCATGCAAACCTTGTAATACAACATTTGGTTTTCACTTCACTGACATATTTTTATAAACTTTATACTCAAGTGCTTGTGGAAAGAAAAACAGACTCAAACACACGTCCTCCTGCTTACCAGGGCCAATTTCATTGAGCTGCTAAGCACACAAATTCTCCTAGCACAAAAAGTCTTGCTCACTAAAAACAGGTTACCAACCCAAACTCCATGTGCTCCATATGCTAAGCAAAACTAAGTGATACCAGTCGATTTGCTCTGTAACCCTGTTTTTGCCAAGGAAGAATGTTCATGCTAAGCACATTTTGTGCTTAGCAGCTCCATGGAATTGACCCTAGTGCAGACGTCTTGCCACTAGAACACCGAGCTTGCTGGAGTCGGCTTGATTTTAATTAATAAACCATTCAAGACTTGATTTTATTCTCTCACATTTTTGTTCATTCTTTTCAGGTATACATATGGAGAACCGGTGAAAGGAACCGTTTCCATGGAAATAAAACTCTACAATGACCAGCGCTACCAAGTTCAATTCCAGGTAAGTCTCTTTCTTTCTAGTTCATGGAGATCTGTGGTACACCGGCTCACCGTACATTTTGAGAGAGAGAAAAAAAACAACACCAGGGCCGTTTTCCAAACCCCAGCTTCGTCTCGTCTTTGGCTTTGTTCATGCACTTTGGCAACAGTGATGAAACAAGAGCTGGAGCATATAAACTGGGGTTTGGAAAACAACCTATGGCTGCCGATACTCCTTGCTTTTTTTAATATTTATTTTAGTATTGGCCAAATATTAACAGTGCTTAAATGATTGAAGTTATAGGCATAAAGGAAGGAGCATAAACACAAGTTGATAGTTAGAATGAAAGCTTTTGAAGCGCATGAACAAAAACAGATCCAATTAATAACCCCATTCTGGTTTTTGCACCTGAATGCACAATCATTGCAGTTAAATTCAAGTTGTTACACACTGTTGTATTCATACAAAAAATGCTTTTTTATTTTCACTTATTAAAGTGTTCACTCTGCCGTTTTCTTCTTTTGTTCTATTTTTAGATTGACGGCAAAGCTGAGACAGTGGTGACAATGAGAGAGCTCTCTGCCTTGAATTATATTGACGATCTGTACCCAGGGTACCAGTTTACCTGCACGGCAAACGTCACCGAGTCTCTGACCGGTATCACGCAGACTGGAACCAATGTTGTGACCTACTACGATAAACCAATCAAAGTGGCCGAGTTACCCGGCAACTCGGACGTCTTCAAACCCGGCCTTGTCTACACAGCATATGTGAGTATGATTATAATAAATATAATTATTAATATTTAATAATTAATATTAAGGATGTTATGTTTGTTGTATTGCACAAATAGGGAGATACCCCAATAACCAATAGGAAGGGTTACAACAGTGAAATTAAACATAACATTATTTGGCAGGTGGATTTACAAAGAGTATCTATTGAAGTTACAACATGCGCTTGGCCTCTTCTTAACCCTTTGCACTCAGCCCCGCACTACATCTGACTTAAAAGTCCCTTAAAAGCTCCTTGGGGTCTAAATATTCCCCCAAAATATAGCCCTATTTGTAAGCTTTCCAATGATACATAATTATATGGGATTTGTACACTGTAAATGATATTTGTATATACAAACTAGCAACACGTACAAAATCTTCGAAAACAGGCCTGAGTTTAAAGGGTTAATAGTTTTGTATGTAGAAAAATATATTTTGCTACACATAGTACGTTTGTCTGTAGATGACATAAGAAAGATAAATTTGTCAGTGTTGCTGTGCGTGCTCCCAGACTGTTGTTCTTTTCATGAGATTATTTGATTGCCCACCGGCATTGTTTTTCATGTTCGTCTGTAGCTGGCTGTATAAGATTGTGTATAAAAATATAAAAACTAAATAATAATACCTTAACTCTTACCTTATCTCGTCAAAATGAAGATTTTTAAAATGGGGCGACAGTTATGATGTCGCCCTAATAAGGTATGTTGCCCTATTATAGCAAAATTAATAATAAACTGTCGACTGGTTAAGTATATATCACAGAATGCAGGAGTTCTAGAAACTGTACTTCCAAGAGATTTTCTACGTTTTCTGTGCCAATTTGTTGCTTTTTCAGGTAACTGTGACCCATGTTGACGACAGCCCATTAACTGCTGCGGAGAGGAGGCGTAGTCTGGTGGTAACTCAGAAGCATAGAGTGCCCGGTTCCTGGGAGACAATTGACGCCATAGAATCAGACGTGGTCATTCCTGAGAACGGAATCCTTAAACTGGACTTCAACTTTCCAATCGAGGCAAACTGGGCCAATATCTACGTAAGTATATGCATTGTTTCAGAATTTACATGTAAAAACAAAAACGTTTTTAAGAATATACCTCAAGATTTATTACGTTCTTTATTAGGGCTGTTGCGAGGAAATAGAGTGGGCAACAATATTACAAGAAAGGATTGTAAGAAACATAACATTAACATTATGTATAACATTATGTGGCGTTACTAATGTAGAAAAAAGAAAAAAAACAGGTTTCCGTGTTGTCTCCAATTATGAAACCAGCCAAAATATCCCGCGTTTCTGTGAGCAACTGTATTTTGTTCAATTATTCCTTCCTCTCATCGCCAGGTTGCTTATTACTATGACAACAATCAGCGACAACCAAATCATGAAGTTAACAAGGATCTCAATCCTGCCGAGTCTCCTAGCAACCAGTTCTTGCAGATCATTGCACAGGGTACCAGTTTCCAGGTGAGGTTTGCATGTAAAAAGAGTCTGTTAACCAGTCTTTATGTTTACTCTAAAATTCTCCATAGTTACTTCTTCTAAGTACCATGTCCATCAAAATCCATCACTCGCCCTTCTTCTAATACATGTAATAATGGAACCACCATTGAAGTGCTGGTTGATATATTAATATATTTAGTACACATGGCTTATATAACAGCAGCAGTATTCCATGATGAACAAAATCAATCGGTTACCCCATCAGTGCTTCAGGGCTCCCGGCCTACTGCCCCCCCCCTCCAATCAAGTAAAATGGGATGGATGGATTAATTGGGAGGGTTAGGGTTGAAGGCAGTTGTAGTATGTAGGTTAATAAAGTCAAACAATTGGATTGTAATGTATAGGTTTTGGTTGAAATTGGCCAACAATTAATAGAACTGTAGAATTGAGTATGTGTTGTCTTGGACGAAATTCAAGTGGCCCTTAATTATGTAACTTCTGAAATGAATCAATGTAATTTGATGTCACCTGTTATGTACAGTACTGAAATAGCCGATGTGACACGGCGATGTTTTGCCCCAATTTGAAGACAGCCTTTTCATTTTTTGTGTGTTTTTTTTCTTCAGGCTGGGACGCAGGCTACTTTTGATGTCAGAACTACCGAGATTCCACCAAAGCTGATGTACCAGGTTAGCGACATTGGCTGACTTTGATGATACACAAGAATCTTTGAAAAAGTACATCAGTCAATTGACTGATTCTGGAAATAAAACTTTAGACAAAATCCTGTTTCGTGTTCAAAAAGTTACCTTTTAACCATTTTCTCCAAAAGTGTAAAACCCACTAAAACTTCAACACGTGAAGTTTTTAACAGTGTTCTTTGAATTTTAAGATGGCTTTAATATTACTTAACAATTTTTTTTTACCAGATCTTTGCCAGGGGGAACATTGTTCTGACCGGCTCAATCGCTAGCGTCCAGTCGACTAATACAATCCTGACCATTGATGTGACATCAGCCATGGCGCCCAAGTCACGTCTCGTTGTGTCCTACGTCCGGCCTGACAATAGCGAGTTGATCCTAGACAGTATCAGTATCAGCATAGAGGGCGCTTTTGAGAACGAGGTGAGAAACTTGTCGTACTACAGCCCCACGATTACTATTAGTGGAGTTACCTAATGCGATGCACTTTCAACATTTCTCTCAACTTCTCTCATGCAGTCTTGCCAAATCTCTTTCTTGACACTTTCTCGGTGTTTTTAATAATGCCACTGTTCTGTAATTAGTTTTTGAAAAAACAATTTTCACAATTCTCGTAAAAGGTGACGATTGGTTTTAACAAGGACGAGGTTCAGCCGGGAGACGAAATCAAGTTAGACGTAACGGCCGAAAGGAATTCCTTTGTGGGAATTCTGGCCATCGACACCAGCGTGATGCTCCTGAAGACAGGGAACGACATCACCCAGAGCATGGTAGGTCATCAAAAGGTCAAAGGACAAAGTTCGGTCACAAGATTCACAAAACTTCTCTAGTTGTTGGTCGAGGAAATTGGGACGTGTTTTGAAATCGCTATCCTGTGTTCAGTCGGTTCTTACAGTTCTGCATTCTTTAAAGGCATGTAGAAAAACATTTGCAATTACCAGTGGGAAAAAATGTACCTGCACAGCGAGGTATCACTGTTTGGAAGAAAACGCCTATTAAAGGTGGTTTAAGAAAATGTGCTATGAAGCACAGTTTTGTGTTACAAGAACCCGAAATATGTTAATATGTTTTCTGAAATGTAGAATATCCACTGAGCTAAAACTTCAACAGGTAATAGTTACGAATTCTTAATTTTGAGCAGTTGTGTTGAATGAAATGAAAAGAAAATGCGGAAAAGAAAATGTCTCGTACCTTTTAATTCGACAACTTTATGGTGTAATTTATTTGCCGAACAAGATCAGGAGCCAATTTTAGGGTGACAAATACACCAGCGCGCATGCTGCATGTGATTTAAAAAACAAGATGCACCCACATAAGTCTGGTGTGCGAGGGTACTACTTGAGCGCGTCTCTTGCACAAACCGGGTGCCACTGTAGAAAAGGGCTGTCGTCGCAATAGTCTGTATTTAACAGTGATGCATTGTGTGCAGGTCGTGGATGCGCTGGAAGAATTTGACACGACTAGCCAAGACAACAACGATGGCATGTTCGACGGTGGATTTGGTCGACCAGTGGCTCGTAGAAAGCGTTCTGCATGGTGCTGTGGCTGGCCCTTCCCTACCCCAGGAAACTCGGCTCGCAAGATTTTGGATGTAAGTTCATTTCCAAGATTGGATCTTCTTTTCCTTTCAAGTACATTATTTTATATACACTCCATAGGCAATCCGTGCATGCTGTTGCTGCCATCACGATGGGTCCCCTTGACAAAAGGATTGTACTTTTTGCACAACAGCGAGCGTAAAGGCCTGTATAATATAGAAATGATGAAAATGAAATTCATTAATAGTATTATTATTATAAACTCTTACTGATAATGAAACCAAGGATTCCTCAAAAGCTTGCAAGCCTGAAGAAACCTGTAGAGAGAAGACAATGAGAAGAAGGTACAGTTTTAGAGGTGGGAGGAAAACCCCCGAAGAAAATTCTGAGAGAAAAACCACGGAATCAGGCAGGGACTGAAAACCCAATTCACATATTGGCCCAGGCGGGATTCGAACCTGAGTCACAGTGGTGGAAAGCAAGGAAAGAATTGCTACGCCAAAAAAAAATTAAATTTATTAATAAAGTAAGCAAATTTGAAAAGACAACTTGAGATTTTATGTTTATTTGTTTTTGGTAGGCTGCTGGAATTCTGGTGTTCACAGATGCTCTTGTGTATGGAGTAAGCACACCTGACATCCACTGTAAGTAACTCTGATCTTAGGCTGACAACAATCTATGGTTTCACTGAATAATAGGTATATTTTGAGATTAGAACTCTGAGAATTGTGATCGGCAGTATTGGCACTGGGGAAATCAAGAATAAGAAAATTCCCAAGAAGAAATACAAGGCGCTGTATTACCGCATTCCAATCCCTCAAGAAATTTCCAATGAGGCAATAATAGAGTTGCCGTGATAATAGTTCAATTATACATGGTAACATATTGATGTCATCACTGACCCAAAGAGAGACGCATAAATGTTGTGACAGAAGGGCTTCACTTCAATTTTGGTGGTATGTTGTGTTGATGCTGTTTTTACTATTCATCTTTCTCATTCTAAAGATGAGTGCATCATCTGCATAAACAAAAAGGTTTCTTAAAGTGTTGTTATATTGATGTGGTTTAAGGGTTTCTGCTCGAAAAGAATGAAGGAATGAAAGGTTCTTTTGCTTTGTTTGGTTATTTCGGCATGGTATCTTTCCGTTTTAAGCTAATTCATCCTTGTAGTAAGCTTCCTTGAATGAGGCAAGTTTAATAGATACTGTTGTACTCGCTCAGATTTTGCTCGTGGTGAGGTTATGGATGACGCCTTAGCTGCCCCAGGCATGGCTCCAGAAGCAGATGGGGGTCAATCACCTGTAAACGAGGCTAATGTGCCTGCAGTGCCTGCACCAAAGACACGCGTGCGCACTGAATTCCCTGAGACTTGGCTGTGGAGTGACTATGTCGCTGGGTAGGTCTCTGATTTTGAATATGTTCCAGGATGATATTTCACATGACTGCACAAAGACTGGAATTGTTGCATGTTGTTCAAGTTGTAAAAAGCTGGGGGAATTTTTTTTTGATTTGACGTTCTGAATTGCGCTGTAAAGCACAAATTGAGCGAAAAGAACATTCGCCCAACACCACAATCACTCCACAGTCAGTTTATATGCTAAGTCTACTGTTGTCTGTGACCCTTGTCAAGGTGCCTCTACTGCTGTCATTGATGACCCTTGTCACGGTGCCTCTACTGCTGTCATTGATTACCCTTGTCACGGTGCCTCTACTGCTGCCATTGACCCTTGTCACGGTGCCTCTACTGCTGTCATTTATGACCCTTGTCACGGTGCCTCTACTGTTGTCATTGACCCTTGTCACGGTGCCTCTACTGCTGCAATTTACCCTTGTCACAGTGCCTCTACTGTTGTCATTGACCCTTGTCACGGTGCCTCTACTGCTGTCATTGATTACCCTTGTCACGGTGCCTCTACTGTTGTCATTGACTTTTGTCATGGTGCCTCTACTGCTGCCATTGACCCTTGTCACGGTGCCTCTACTGCTGTCATTGATTACCCTTGTCACGGTGCCTCTACTGCTGCCATTGACCCTTGTCACGGTGCCTCTACTGCTGTCATTTATGACCCTTGTCACGGTGCCTCTACTGTTGTCATTGACCCTTGTCACGGTGCCTCTACTGCTGCAATTTACCCTTGTCACAGTGCCTCTACTGTTGTCATAGACCCTTGTCACGGTGCCTCTACTGCTGTCATTGATTACCCTTGTCACGGTGCCTCTACTGTTGTCATTGACTTTTGTCATGGTGCCTCTACTGCTGCCATTGACCCTTGTCACGGTGCCTCTACTGCTGCCATTGACCCTTGTCACGGTGCCTCTACTGTTGTCATTGACCTTTGTCACAGTGCCTCTACTGTTGTCATTGACCCTTGTCACGTTGCCACTACTGTTGTCATTGACTCGGTTATCTTGGCATTGTGAAAATATATGCATCACCTGAAGAAACACAAATATCCCTTTCGTTTTCCCAAAGTCTTAGGTTGATGCATTCAAGGGTTTACCCTAGAAACGTCTGAAGGAAAAATGGTATTTTGATAAGTAATCGTTCCATTATGTTGACCCATAATAGGTTACATCATTCCTTGTAGTGTTGCTCCTCGAATTAGGCGAGTGAGATCCTGTCTTATTTCTGCTCAGATTTCGATGCAGCGTTTGCTGAAGCGGCCCCCGCGATGGCAGACGCCGATGCAGGTTTAGACGGAGCAGGCGATCGGGTGGCAAAAACGGCTACCCAAGCTCCTCCAAAACCTCGCGTTCGTACCGAATTCCCCGAGACTTGGCTGTGGAGTGATTATGTTGCTGGGTAGGTCCATTTCAAAAGCTGGAATTTGCATCGAGGTGATGTAAAATTGCCTTCTCTGACTGTTTTTTAAATATTTTTATATGTAGATATATTTTTCATGAACACTTTATTTTTAAACCATCCTGCTTTCGATTTTTAATTTTGTTTTATACGAAAACTATAGTTAGTATGGGTAGTATTCAGGCAGATTAGCGCACAATATGATCAAATTGTTCACTTGGTGATAAATGCATGAAATTTGGCACACAGTCAGAGTACTGGGGCCAATTTCACGGAGCTGCTAAGCACACAAATTTGCTTAGCACAAAAAAGTCTTGCTCATTAAAAACAAGTTATCAGCCAAAATTCTACGTGTTTTTCATGCTCAGCAAAAAAACAGCTGATTATCAGTCAAAAACAATAAAGATCCCGTGAAAATTTGGTCTGTAACCTTGTTTTTACCAAAGACAAATTTTCATGCTAAGCAAATTGTTGTGCTTAGCAGCTCCGTGAAATTGGTCCCTGTTATGTCATGAGAAAGATATTTGGCTATGGAGTATCAGCCTTATTTACGAGGAAGTCCTCAATCCTCCAAAATCAAAACAAATGTCCACACACCCTAGGGAGTTGAGGTTAAATTATTAAAAAATGGAAAGTTTGCGTTTGCCCTGCCTACCTCATTTGGCGTCTTTCTTGCAGAGATGACGGTAGAGTCCGTGTAACGTCCAATGTGCCGGATACTATTACCTCATGGGTGGCCAGTGCATTCTCCATGTCCACACAGAAGGGTATTGGTGTGGCTGATCCAACGGCAAAGGTAAACATTGACTTGATCTTCTTTTTTATACCCCAAACAAAATGAGTAAATACTGGCATGTGGATTTGAAAAATTAGAAAGTTGCACGGTATCTGACTAGTCTGAGTATCACCCATTGTCCACTGGATCAGAGCCCCCCTCTCTTGAACCAATGTTTGATATATGTGAGCTGTGCCAATTTGATGTGAACCCAATTTGAAGTGTTGATCATTAATCTGCAACACCTAATCGTCCTCGCGTTTATTCACGACATGTATTTTCTATCTCTAGGTGATAGTTTTCCTACCATTCTTTGTCTCGCTGACAATTCCCTACTCGGTGATCCGCGGGGAAATAGTGGTTTTGCAGGCCACTGTTTTCAACTACCTTGCCTTCTCTGTACAGGTAATGAAACGAAAATTTTTTTTAAAAGTATACCAGCTCAATTTGTGTGAAGGCATCTTATAATGTCTTACTTTTGTTTATCCAAAGTAAAAAAAAAATTCCCCCCAAAAATGTCAACAATTTTTTCCATGGTGTACCATACGTTTGACTTAAATTTGACTTAAGTTCTGGTAAAGAAAAAATCAAATAAATTTAAAATGTTAATTTAAAAAAAAAAATTGCATTTTTTCAGGCAACAGTCACCTTATCTGGGTCCGTGGAATTTCAAAGCTTGAGCTACGATGAAAATGCATCGGAAAAAGTTTCAAACAGCGATCAGGTAAAGTGGTAACAAAAATATTGTGGAAAAAATAAAAAGGGATGAACATTTGGTACAGGTTAGCCATGCTGTTTCTATCCTTAAAATATCTCTTCGTTTTAATTTGATAATTTTCATTTGGAAATGAGTTTTATTTTGTATCGAGCTTTCTACCATCCAACAAGCGAAGATATTTGAGGAACATACCATAATATAGCTAGAGGGGTGTTTTACAAATTATGAAGTTATTGAAGTATAATTTATTTCAAAAATGTTTGAAAACTAATTTTTTTAAAGAATTGTTTCTTTGTTTAGTGTCTTTTACCCGAAAGGTATTTATAAAATGAGGAATGAACATTGTTTATGCCCTTGCCTTAATCTCGGTCAATAAAGCGTCCAGGCCCATGAGATGATTTTAAACATACAACTGGCCAACCACATATTTATTCTCTTAATATAATCTATTCCAATATAAAGAACCACGTTGAATGCCACTATTTTTGCATATCGTTTTGCTCAGGTCAAGTCAGTTAGGGTACCAGCTAGCGGTGGCGCCACTGTCTACTTTCCCATACTACCTCGGAAGCTGGGCGTGGTTGACCTCTCCGTCCGTGCAGTCACCGACAAGGCCGGCGACGCCGTGGTTAGACAACTCCTGGTGGAGGTTAGTCAAGATTGGAGCCTCTCATCGGGGAACCTGGAAGAGATCTGAACAATCCTAGGGTTAATTTGCTTAATTAGCACAAACAAAGTCATGTTCAGTAAAAACAGGTTACTGGCCAAAACTCAATGTTTTTTTTGCCAAGCAAACCCAAACCCAACGTCTACAAATTGCTGCGTTTTATTTTAAGTGGGGTCAGGGTACCCGACTACAAGAACATGATTGGTTTCTTGATTTTTTTCTTGATGGTGCCTACGTTTTTTCTTCTCAGCCGGAAGGCATCCCTACCTCCTTCTCAGAGCCGGTCTTCGTCGACTTCAACACGACCCAGGGAAGACTGGCCAAGGATTTCACTTTTGGCTTTCCCAAGGATCTCCTGGTGCCTGGGTCAGTGCGTGCCCAGCTGACTTTCACAGGTTGGTGTATTGGAGCCAATTTCATGGAGCTGCTAAGCACACAAATTTGCTCAGTACGAAATATTCTTCCTTGGGAAAAAAACAGGGTTACATCAAGAAAGATCTAGCTTGCTGAGTTTGTATATAAAGGCTTTAGGTACATAGGTAAATTAGCCAGATTGATTTTAATGGCTTACCCTTGTCGTCTTTAAGACTGTGAAAGTTTTTGTATTCAATATTCCCACAGGTGACATCATGGGTCCCACTATGAACGGTTTGGATCAACTCCTTCGCCTTCCATCTGGCTGTGGGGAGCAAACGATGCTCTCGTTTGCCCCCGACGTCTTCATTTACTCTTACCTGAAAAGTACCGGTCAGAACAACCAGGTTATCATGCAGAAAGCCAAGGATTTCATGACAAGAGGTAAGAGTAGATTTTTTTATATTTTCTTTCAATTTTGGATTAAAGTATCTTAAATTAACTAATAAAAATAAATACAACAATTACCAATGGTGTATTCTACCTTTTAAACAAACGACAAAAACCTTATGGTATGACACCATTAGTCATGATGCTGCACCAGTTTCTTCCCAGCGAATAAATAAATGATTGCTTTCTTGCCAAGGTTACCAGAAAGAGTTGAGCTATAAGCACGACGATTACTCCTTCAGCGCTTTTGGCAACAGCGATCCCTCGGGAAGCTCCTGGCTGACTGCCTTCGTCGTCAAAAGCTTCGCCTCGGCCAAACCCTTCATCTTCATTGACTCGTCTGTGATACAGCAGTCTGTCCAGTGGCTGATATCCCAGCAGAACCGGGAGGGGCTCTTTCTGGAACCCGGGAAAGTCATCCACACCGATATGCAGGTTGGTTAATCGATGCAGCATGTAGCCAACATAGTGCGCTGTTTGGCGGCGGGACCAACAGAAGTGGACTTTGAATGTTGCCGTTTTAGGCACGTGTTTAGAAATTTGACGTTAATAATGTTACCAATTGAAAATGGTGATAAAATACACTCAACTATGAAGCTTGAGTGTTTAATGCTTTTACCTCATTTCGTGTTGTCCTAGGGCGGTGTTTCATCTCCTGTGACCATGACGGCCTACGTGTTGATTGCGCTCAAAGAGATCCAGCTCCAGAGAGTTTCTCTGGACCTTCCTCAGGTAAGACATTTGGCAACCCATCCTTTTCCTTGATAACTACATTTTCAAGGAATTTGTGATCGAAGTGATTGCTAACCGAGCTGACGGCACGCAGGACGTTGGTACAGCAGCGGGTGTCGAGCGATCGTAGCAAAGATGACGGGGCTCCTACAGAAAGGTCATCGTCTTTGCTGATTGTCCATAAGAGATATGTCGTGGCAAATATTACTTGTTTGGAAACCTGTATTAAGCACAGGAGGGATGAACACAAACGCACAAACCTGCAGCTTGGCCACAGATTAGGGCCACGGTTTGTACCGGTTGGATTGGGTCCTTGGAACAAGCTCGGAATTCTTGGCCAGTATTTCACTAATTCCTTGTCATTTTGATAGGCCTTCTGGGATAGCCTTGAGAGATCCGCCGGCCTGGCCGCAGGTTACTTGGAGAATGAGTACGACAGCATCTCCAGCAATGTGTACGCACTGTCCCTGGTTACCTATGCCCTGACGCTAGCCGGGTCCTCAGATACAAGATTCTTTGATGCTTTCCAAAGATTGGCTGTTGTACAAGGTAATAATAGTCGTACAGATTATTTATTTATTTTTCGCTAATTTCTCTTAACTCATCAGCAGCAAGTTTAAAGAAGCGGTCTTTTCAAAAAAATGTAATCTAAAAAGGATGTCAAATATGAAAGAAGAGTAGAAAGATAGGAAAGAGTGTTGCATCTTGACGCTGTTTTTTTCTTCATATCATATATCATCTCAATGAAGGTCAATCAGTGCAAACATGTTGAAAAGACATGAATCTGGAACTAAGAAACTTTTTCAATTTTATTAGGAAATACTTTTCATAGACTTTATGCACAACCGTATGAAGTAGCTCTGAAGACAAAAAATCATTCCGTGGACACTTTGCTTAATGAAAAAACAAACCGTCTTTTAATTGCTATCATCCAGATGGAGTGAAACATTGGGAAGACCCTGCCACAGCCAACGAGCAAGTCGACCAGTGGTTCTGTTACTATTACCCTCCTCCATCGGCCGACATTGAGATGACGGGTTATGCCTTGCTGACGTACGTGGCCAGGAACGAGCTCGCCGAGGCGGCTCCAGTCGCTCGCTGGCTGACTGACCAGAGGAATGAATACGGAGGCTATGGATCCACTCAGGTTAGTCCATTCATCTTGACTGGATAGAAACGGGGTGTAACGGTCTCACTACTTCGGTGTGCTAACTTCTCCGGCGGGAAAATATGGCTTCAACACGCATGCGGCTGATGAATGAGTACGTGCTTATAACGTCCTGAATTACCCGCTGAATGCTACCGAGAAGTTAGCACAACGGAGAAATGAGACCGTTACACACGGTCCAATTTTTATGGCGATGCTAGGCATTTTCAGAGCCTTCCTAAACAGTGAGCATAGCAAATGACAAAACTTCAAAGGGAAACATTTTTTACATTTGTAACTCGGAAACGTAACAATTAAAAACTCATTCTCATTCTCATTATTATTACTACAAATATTATAATTGGTATACCTTTTGTTGTTATGCATATGCATTTTCTTTGTTAGAGGTACACTGTGATTAGTCGATTTCTATATACATATTCATATTGTTTTGTTTAAAGAATACTCCGATTGGTTAAACTTTTTGTCATCTTCATGCATATTCAATTGTCTACTTTTATAGGACAATGTGATTGGTCTATTTCCATTACATATTCATATTGTTTTGTTTAAAGAATACTCCGATTGGTTAACCTTTTTGTCATCTTCATGCATATTCATTTATCTGCTTTTATAGGACACTGTGATTGGTCTACAAGCCTTGTCAGCTTACGCCAGCCGTCTGAGTTCAACTTTAAAGAACATCGTCGTTGATGTGACCGCCACTGACTCGCCAGACTACAGCGGTAGGATTACTCTCAATGATGCCAACTCTATCGTCCTTCAGAAGATTGAGGTAAATACAAAACGCTTTCCTTACTTACTGTGGACGTCTTTTGTCAATAATACTAGCCCCTGCTGCAGCATAAGTGGCTTTAGTCGACCAGAAAACCACACAAGCACCCTCGTCAGTACTCATATATTTAGGGCTTTTCAATTCAACAAGCTGGCATGGTAGTGTTTTAGGGTTATTCTAATTGTGTCTGGAGCATTGAATTCCTGGTCTGCGGGCAATTCTGCAGGTTGTGGGTTCGAGTCCAGCCTGGAGTCATGGTGCGTTTGCCTTTTAGGCAAGGCACTTTGCCACTCATTGCTTCTCCCCACCCAATAGTAAATGGGCATCTGTGAGGGCAGAAATGGTTATTGTTGTTGATCAAGATAGCTGCCTTATGCTGTATACATTAAGCTGTATACCCCCAGGAAGTTCTTCTTCTTGCGTGTGACACAGCATGCAGTCACGCTATTCCAGCAAGTAGAGCCAGGTTCTTGTTTGCTCATTCATGTGGGTTAGCCGGGGCAGGAAAGGCGGCACAGTCGCTGATGATGTGTGTGGCTGTCTGCCAGGAAGTTGAGATGATATTGGAATGTTTCACTAGCGCAGTGAGTTGGGGTAATAATGCTGTAGTGCATTGAGCACTAGTAATTTGAGAAAATTTGCTTAGCAATTGTTTCATTTTTTTTTCTCTTAGCTCCCGGTTTCGACAGGCACTATTCAGACTATCGTATCGGGCACCGGATCATGTCTCATGCAATTCTCTGCCTTCTACAATCTAGGCGAAGTCTTAGTGCGTCCGTCGTTTGAGCTGACGGTGACTATGCTTGATGTCAACATGAACACAGTCAATATTGTGGCTTGCGGAAGGTAAGAAAAACCAGCAGGGCTCCTAGCAACTGGGGCAACCTTGAAAATTAGTCTGCTTTTTTGTGCTGCTGAACAATTGACCCAAAGAGTGATTTCTGTATACGAGGGTTAATCTGCTAGTAATGTGTAGTTTGTTATCCATGTTGGTGTCATTATTAGTGAAACAAGTTGGATATCAGAATACAATACTTAATCCCACTGCTTCAAGTCGACAGAACTTGAACTAAACATCAAAACATCCAGTGATGTATTTTGGATTCTGACAATACTGCTGAAAAGAATCAAGTATTTTATATGCATACAAAATTATGTATAATGTACAAGTATTGTGAATCAATTTTTTTTTTTTTTTAAACCTCAGGTATATCGGAGGGAATCAAGTGACAGGAATGGCAATGATTGAGATAGGTCTGCCGTCTGGTTTCTATGCCGACGAGGACGCATTGACCAATGAGGTCAAGAGTAAGGAAAACCTGCAGAAATATGAGATTGGCAAACGGACCGTCTATCTCTACTTGGAATCGGTGAGTGGATTGAAAATCCTACAAATATCTAAAAAGTTCTTTGAAATCGTGAATTTGTTTAGTATGAATGTTTCAAAGTGAATTATAAGAGATTTTACAGACTTTTTTTTTTGGTTTTTCTGCGTTGCATCCCCATTCTGGCTTTTAGCATTCCTTAAACAAAGTTGTTGACCAAACGGGGAACCACCAACATAAGGCGAAATAGCTCAGTTGGTGGAATATCCGGAATGACAATCCAAAGTTCACAGATTCAAACCCCATCCTAGTCAATTTTTGTGTCCAATTAAAAAAAAAAAAAAAAAAAAAAAAAAGCAAATTTATATCGTTTTGTTTTAACGTTCAGTTGATGCGGAACACTGATTACTGCTTCACTGTTGTGGCAAGGCGGGACAAGATTGTGGCCAATCTGAAGCCCAGCAACGCAGTCATCTATGAGTACTACAAGCCTGGTAAGTCGTAGTCGTAGTCAAATCCATTCACAAGTGATTCATTATGAACTGTGACAAAGCCATTCCTATCTTTAAAGCTGAACCTTTTACAGCTGTCCAAAACTAACCAACCAAAATACATGTACTGTTAAACAAAACAAAAAAGTTTAATTGTTGTAAAGATATTATTGACAATAAACTCCCTGTGAAATTAATTATTCCTTTCTGGCATGCAAACAATTATAAAAGTTAATTTCCAAAGATGCGTCTCGGAGACACATTTTTGGAAATTTCAATTAATTGGTTTGTAATCTGCGAAGGGTGGGTGCAAGTATTAAAACAATACACTCGATCGTTGTGATTGGTCAAGGTTATTGATTCCGTGGTGTTTTTTTTGTGAATAAGATTAATACTGCTGCAAACTGCTTACTGGCTGGAATGACCTGAAATATACAAATCAAATAAGTTAAAAGGGCCTAATATTTTGATCTTAACAAGATCTTCTTCAGAGACTGTTTTTTTTTTTTTTTTACCATTCAGGCGATCAGACTGTGGTGAGCTACAGTTCCAAGTCGCTGTCGGAGGCCTCCGTCTGTGAAACCTGCCCAACCTGCTGCGGAATGGAACCTGATAACGGAGGCGGGCAACTCACTGGACAACTCCTGCTCATTACCGTGGCAACGCTGCTCTTGCTTCTCTACTAGGAGATTCCAAGCGTCGCAAACCTGAATTGGAACTCGAGACTTGTTAGTACTTATCTAAAATTTCTGTGACTGTAATATTTACCAGTATTCCTTTAAGTAGTATTAATGAAAATGACTTGTAATGCTTGTATTTTGTTGTATTGATGTAATGAATTAGGCTGTGTTTTGTTTTCTATTTTAAAATTTTTTTTTCTTCACATTTCTGAGTATTCGTACATGTACCTTAAAGTAAAATTTTGTTTAGAAATAATTCAAAAATTTGTTACAACACTGATTTAAAGCAACTGCTTGCCTATCGAGTTAAGCATGTCTTACTGCTTACTGTCTTTATGAAAACACAGAGGCTCTGTAAGCAGTAAATTATATGCTGAGCAGCAATTTGCTTTGTTCTTAACGGGAACATTTCAAACTCGTCTCTAAAATCGTCACTTAAGATTCAGCAAAAAAAATAATGGTTCCTTTTGTGTAAAAAATTGGGGCAAGATGAGATTTTTAACAGGCTACAAACTGAAGAATGTGAACCCAGGTAATGCTTTTTAAGAAATATTTTGTAGTTTAGTATAACCAAAAATATTAGTCTTTGTAAAATGGAGGTGTTAATTTTGCATATATATTTAATCATCAAGCTTGTAACCCTAGTTTGTGTAAATATTTTTGTGAAGTCACTTTAAAGTTATATATACACAGAACATTTGCGGTTACTATTTTAAGGCAAATATGGTACTCCAGTTCATTTATTTGTGTTCACAGATACTAGGTAAATCAACAAACCAATTCTGTTCTTTTTAGTCTGGTTCCCTGACCTTACTTAGACAAAACGGAGCAATTTGTTAGATGCTGAGGAATTGTCAAGCCAGGGAACCAGAATAGCTGGTTTGCACCTGTGCAACAGATTTCAAACAAAATATGGTAAATTAGAAGTATATTTAAAAAGTCAGTGTTCCAACGATGGTCATCTTGGAAAATCGATACAAAAAAGCCACTTTTCTGGAAACTTTTATTTACCTGCAGTAAAGTAAAGTATTTCATAGTTTGTGGTTTTGATGTTTGTAAATGCATATTACCGTCTAAACAACTGTATATGGTACAACAAAATCAAATCCGAGACCTACTAGTACTGAAATATTTAAACAGCATTATTTTTTATATAAAAACAATTTGAAATTTTCATAGAAATCAATATGAGAACATTCTGTAATTTCTTTTAAGGTTACCGACTTCATTTGTTTTTTAACTGTGGATAACCAAGGAGTATATAATCAATTTGAATGTAATCTATTTTTTTATATTAAAGTAATGTGGTTATATGTGGGGAAAAAAAAATCCTGTAATCAATTGAGTTATGCATATTTTATAAAAATGAATGATATACAGCATTGAAAATCACTTGTTAATACATTTCAGATTTATTTTACTGATCCATGAATGGTAAGTCAACCTAAGGTTTATATATAACGTCTGAAAAAAAATTGTCCAAGTAGCTCAGTCAGATGAGCTTAGGACTGCAGTGCGGAAGGTCCTGGGTTCAAGCCCAGGCGGTGCCATCCTTAAGATTGGAAAAAAAGATGAGCCCAGGACTGTAGTGCAGAAGGTCCTGGGTTGAAGCCCGGAACATTCCGGGAGACAGGTCCTGGGGGTTTTAGACAAAGGCTGAAATTAACATTTTAACAATTTGGGCATAGGTTCCCCTCCCATGGTGGGTCAGACATGATTTATTTTTCAAACTGAAACCTTGTTGGTATCCTATGCTCTACACTCTTTCTTGCTAAAATTCCTATAATTAAAAAATAATAATAATCGATTTGCATCCATAATTTCATTGTTTTATTTTGTATGCAATAATAGACTAGTGAGATGTACGTTTTACAATCATCCTCTATACCTTACTCATTGTGTACAGTATAAAACAGCCTTAATATTTTGTCGACTTCCTGAAATGATCATGTATCACGCATGATGCACATTGTTGTAATATTCTGCCAAAACAAACCTGGGTTCTGGTATAAGACATATGTGACACAGCACGAGTAAATGAGACACTTTGCGGCAAAAATAAAAATTGAGATTTTGATTTCATTATTTAAAGCTTGTTTAGCTTTGAATGATGAAATCAAAATCTCAATTTGTATTTTTGCCGCAAAGTGTCTCATTTACTCGTGCTGGGTCACATATACTATTCAAACGGTGAAGTGCAGTGGTAACAATAATGTTATGAGGTGACGGATGAAATGTTCCCCTGGTGGACTGGGACATTCTGTTGCCAAATGAAATTATTTATTTCAATTTCACTTGTTTTATACAAAACCCCTTGCTCCGATTTGTCATAGCGCGACAATGATGTGACCAAGTAATAAAAGTTCTATTTTACCATTGAATAGAAGTTCTATTTTGGCGGTGCAACCACATACAATCCACCAATCACATGAGAGGAATTTAGTCAGGTGCTGTGTAAATATGTTTTCCATACATCATAATAATGATAAATATGGTCAAAATCGTCTTTCAGCAGAAAAAACTACACTATAAATTTCAGAAGTTACATTGTAGATAATGATATAAAATGAAGCAGAACCAAACGCACACATGCATCTAAAAGAAAACATTACACACACAACCAATACACAAATTAGTCAAATCAATTTAAAGGTAGGATACACCATTTGCAGATATCAAAAATGTTTACTTTTTAATTATTAAGAAATATCTTACTTTTTTTAAAGTGAATAATGATTCTAGGCATCCAGCAAAATGATTGCGCTAGATATTTTGTAATTGATCGCCAAAAAAATATTTAAAAAGGCTGTAGCCATTTTTCTTGCAGGATTGTAAAACTTCGAACAGGTCAGTTAAACGATATTTACTATAAAAATACAATCCCCCAAATCCACCCATTTCTGATAATTCAAGCAAATACCAATGGTGTATCCTTCCTTTAAATCCACCTATTCCTGATAATTCAAACAATTATTAATGGTGTATCCTACTTTTAAGGTTGAAACAACAAGGAAAAGTCCAATTTTTTTGGTTCTAAATAAACAAAATCTACCCCCAAAGATCACTTTTGCACTTGTTTTTTTTTGCCCAACCCATAATCCCCCTTTCAAGTTTTGACCATAGATTCCCCATCTGTACCTCGTTTCCCATTTACATAAAACACCCTACCTACCCCCATTAATTCGCTTTGGCTCGGATCTGTGCTCGTTTGGCGGTGACTGCCTGGTACCCAGACTTGATGCTGGTAACCGAACAGCGAGACTGACAGGTCTCGCACTGGAGAAAGAAGAGACGATTCTCCTTGTGAAGGAAGGTGTCGGAGGATCGACACGTGTGGCACGTCACGTATTCCTCTGGGGGAAAAAAATGTTGAGAAACAACTTGGTCACGGCAGTAAAGGAAATTTGCTATATAGTTGCATACCACACTATATAAACAAAAATTAATAAAAGATAATTTAAAAAAAATATTAAAAAATAAATTATTATAATTGTCAATTTCTCTGATTTGTTTTAACAGAAAAACATACTCTATTCTGATTTTGGCCATTTGCAACCTTCTTAAAAAGAAGAGTTTTCCTGTTGTACACAAAATACGAACCCACCCTGTGAGAGTCAAATTATTGTGTTATTATTCTAAATCCATCAAAATCACCCAGTTTTCAGGAGTTATCCTAAATCCCCCCAAAACAGGGGTATGGATTTTGATGGATTCAGGGAGGTTTGGGTAAGATAACAGAAAAGTGGTTTGGTCGACTCACTGATGTATCTGCGCAGAACGTTCTCCACTTGTTTCTGCGTGAATCGTCCCTTGATAATCAACTGGTTATTGCCGTCAATGGAGCCACTGGTACCCATCTCGGCAAGAAGAAAGGACAGTAGATGCTCAGTGGGTCGATGCAGCCTGAAAGCAGAGGAAATCAGAAAAATAAGGTCCAAATCCGAGTCTGAGCAAACGTACGAGTCCTTCATCGGTTTACAACTACAGGGAATCATGCCGACAGTAGATACAAGCATAGCTCGTTACCGACGCTCGTAACAGACGTAGCACGTTACGGAAGCCCCATTTAAAGACTCCCAGTTTGTAACCTCCTTTATCACCATTACTAAGTGATTCCCTGAGCTCTGGAAAGCTTTGCCACACCAAGAGTGGATGCAGAGCAGAAATGGTACTTCAAGTCACTGAACTCTCTAACAAGTCCAACTGTTGTCTTAATACCACTTACGTTTTGCAGACGTCTGTGAAGTTAACAAAGGAGGTTTTCTTGGTGCCGACCCTGACAACCTGAGGTGGTTTCATGACGAAGCGTTTCTTCTCACCGGTACACATATCTGGGTTCTTAGCCCTCATGATGTCAAAGACTCTCGTAAGGAGCTGATGGGAAAACAAATTAAAAAAAAAAATCAGCACAGATTTCAAGCAAGTTTTAATAGATTATTTACTCAGTTATTCTTCAATTTCAAAAAATTACATTTAATTTTGTGTATTTAATTTCCAAAACCTTTCACAAGGCGTCAACACAATCACTCCTTTAATATTTGAACGTCTGCGAGCATTACTTGTATTTTACCTCATCATACACGTAGTCTCTTTCTGTGCCTGCCCACGTCGTGCCACTTTTATCCTTCAGTTCGGAATTCTCCTCATTTTCTTTATTACTGCCTTCCAATGCCTCCGCTTCCAAGTCTTCCAGCTTGGGCTGAGAGAATGTAACGAGGCAAAAAACACAACATTTATTCACTTTGTTTTCGCCCAACTTGGTATGGATTATTTCTGTATCATTTATCAGATGGACGTAGACATTTTAAACCACACACACAATCATGTTTTACAAAAACAAAAGGGGACTATGAAATACAGATCCCAATGATTGTATTGTGCATGCCTCAGCGAGCTTTCAACATGATTTGTCCATGATTTGTCCATAATTTTCCAAGATTTTTCATGATTTTTCCTTGATTTTCCTTAATTTTTTCGCAACTTTAGTTTCTATTGAATACAATTTTACCTTTTTCTTTTTCTTTTTTTTCTTGGTGAGAGCAAAGTCTAAATCTGAATCAAACTCAGTGGTTTCAGCTGGTGCAGATTCCTTGACTGCTTCTTGTGTATCGCCGTCAGCGCCATTTTCTATCTCCTGTTCAAAAAATAAAAAATAAATACATTCGGCTTTAATAATACCACGAAACCATAATAATACCATAAAATATTATAATTTTTATTACAAGACATGAACATTTTTAAACAGGGATAGGGACGGAGGGATAGGGACGGAGGGATAGGGACGGAGGGATAGGGGCGGAGGGGTTGGGGCGGAGGGGTTGGGGCGGAGGGGTTGGGGCGGAGGGGTTGGGGCGGAGGGGTTGGGGCGGAGGGGTTGGGGCGGAGGGGTTGGGGCGGAGGGGTTGGGGCGGAGGGGTTGGGGCGGAGGGGTTGGGGCGGAGGGGTTGGGGCGGAGGGGTTGGGGCGGAGGGGTTGGGGCGGAGGGGTTGGGGCGGAGGGGTTGGGGCGGAGGGGTTGGGGCGGAGGGGTTGGGGCGGAGGGGTAGGGGCGGAGGGGTAGGGGCGGAGGGGTAGGGCAGAGGACTGAGGATTGTTGATGCATACTCACACCCAGTGCATCATCTATCCCATCCATTTCAAATGTCTTTTTCTTTTTCTTCTTCTTTTTCTTGCTGAAGTCCAAATCAAAGTCCACATCTGTAACTAAAGAATTAGTAATCATTAATACGATTAACCAAAGTCAACCCTCAAAGGTCAACAGCGTGTTTTGCTGGAATCGGAAAGCAGAACTATTTTAGGGAGGCACGGTGAAATTACATACAATTTTTAGAAACTACGAAATCACTTGGATAAACTAGTTTAGTCAGGATCTTTTTTTGCTTTAAGTTTTGTTTTGGTGGGGTTGTAGATTGTAGAAATTATAGTTCAATTTATACCTTCCGGCTTCTGCTCTGTCTCGATTGTGTCTGTGTTCTTAGGTACGTCATCTTTTTCAGGTGCCTCTGTGCTCTCCTGTGTGTCACCTCCTCCCTCCAAAGCCGCCTCAAGGTCAAAGGGCATCTTCTTCTTCTTCTTTTTCTTCTTCATCGTTGGGTCAAAAATCTGCAGGGGAATTGTACCGGAAAAGATACCTTGTCATCGTCTTTGTCGTTGTACCCAAAAATATTCCAACAAAAAAATTAAAACCTTGCCCTTTATGACTTTATCTACAACATACCTGTGTAGACTTGATTGTCGGTCACTTCGAGTTCGACACCTGAACTAAACTGAACTGAACTGATCAATCGTTATCTTGGTTATTCGTAAGGCCTTACTTACCGCTTCGTCTTCGGCCATTTCGACGGATGTAGTCTTTAAAATATCACAATATTTTGTTGGTCTAGGCCGTTTTGTTTAGTAGACTATCTCTGCTGCGGTTCGTCTCCAGGAATAACCGTCTTCCTTGAATTTAACAAGCATGAAATCTTTCGTGAAAAACGTGCGAACACTCTCTACTCACATATGCGCTAACATATGGCTCGCTGGTAAACAGCGATATCATACGAATTTTCAATGTGTAAATTCGGGAACCATGACAAGAAGCCGCATAAAAATGGAAAAATATTCCAACCCAGACCCTTAGCTATTTTCGGACATTACCGCTCCAGCATGGCACCTGACTATTATTATGTATTGCATCATTTTTTCTTCTCCCAACTTCGTTCTCATAATAGTGTTAAGCAGCGCCCTCACATAACTACATGTACCTGGGTCGTTTTTAAACCTAAGCTTTGTCTCTATTGGCTTCGTTCATACAGTTTGGAAATGGTGACGGAGCCAAATGGAGCCGATTCTGAAGCCTAATCTGGGGTTTGAAAACAGTTCTGCTCAGACAAGGATAAACATAAAGCTAGTAAGCCCTAGGTACGAGGTTGCCATCTCCCTTCCATTTTCAGGTCAATAGAGGGGGCTATTGCAATAATTAGCGACCAGCGCCTGGTTCAGACAGGCAGGCAAATGAATAACACAACCAACCGTAGAGAATATGAAATGTATCTCTCGTCTTCTGTTAAAATTGTCAAATAATCTTAATTGCATTAGAGCTTTTGAAGCTAGATTAGTACAGGATCTATTGTGCATGAAACCCCCCCCCAAAAAAAAACCCCACCCCAAAACCCCCCAAAAAACCAACATCAGTCATCACAAACAAAAAAACTAAACCAAAATAACCATTAAATATACAACTATATTTGCTCCGTTATTTATTATCACGAACTGGCATTTTTCACATTCGTCAATTCATTCCTTGACTTATAAAAAGTAACAAGTTTGTCGTGTATATGTACATGTACATTAGGTTTTATTCCTTGTATAAGAAACAGAGTGGGTAATGAATTTTGGCAGATCAATATTATTATAAATGGCAATGGGGGTAAGGGTTAATAAAGTTCCTACTTGAAAACTAAATGTCTGGGTTTGTTTTTTTCAACTTCTACAATGATACTTGTGTAGACTGCTCCAGACAAAGAATAACAGGTTAGGGATAGAGTATGTGTTTTTATAGATGTCATCCACTACACGACTCCATTTTTACCAATGAGTTCTCTCGTTTGGTTGGGTTTATTTTTTGCGGCCCTTTTTGGGTCGGACTTGGTTTGGGTTTCGCCTGTGATGGGCCGCGATGCTAACAAAGCTCCGTACTCCGAGTTGAGCCGACTTGCTGGTGGTGTCCTTCACAGCAAACGGAGAACTGCCGACGATGAAGTCGGTGTTGAAGACATCGGTAGTCATCTGGGCCTTTTGGGATAGACGATTGTGAGGAATCGGCTGATCTTCCACCAAGATAGGATTATCGGAATGCTTGCCTCCTTTGGGCATAGGAAGTGGGTACTGGAAAAAGAAATACAAAATAATAATAATAATATTCAGGAAACATACATCTATAAAACGACTCTTAAAATAGTCACCAGTATAAGATTTTATTACAGATTGTATTTCTCTGTACATCCCTATTATATGCACAAATGGAAATAAAATGTGAGATGAAGTTTCTACTTGTCTTCAGTCACAATTTGTTTTACTTTATAATCCATGCAGATTTCTTTTTAAATTCCCACTTGCCTTCAGGCCCCTCTTGTTGATGACCTTGCGACGCGATAGATGAATGTGTTGGCTACCATCTTCCTCGGTTGTCACGGTAACTTTGTCTAATGTCTTGTTGCCACAGTGCGGGCAGAATACCTTAGACATGTTGTTGGTGATTCTGTAGGTAGTTGTAATGAGCACAGTTTTATATTACAAATGAAGAAAAAAATTAACATAAATAATCCTAAAATGATCTTCTTGGCTGATAACCTTTGAATCACCGAAGTTCACCTGCGCAACTTAGTTTGTGCGCATGTGCCAACATTTTGCCAATCGTGGTTTGTTGAAAAATAACAGCACGACGGGCAGGGAAGACTCGACAATTTCCATCTGAAAACATCAAGTTTATTCTTGTATATTATAAGAAATGGATGCTACTGGATGAAATAAGATATTTCAATTTTTATATTATCTATAATTTTGTTTGATTTAATGTTGAAGTTTTCAAGAAAATGTTGTTTTAGATCGTTGAATACTTTCATTTCCATATAATAATCGGCTAAAAAGAGGAGTGGTGGGGGGAGGAGGGAGGGGGAGGGGGGTTTTAGACTCACTTAAAGCAGCTGCGACATCGTAGCACAAAACTCTTGGTTGTCTTAATTAACATTCCCTCCACAGAAAGGACTGGAATTCCCATATGGATCAAAACATTCTGCAATACAAAAGAAGTCCAATACCCATACACTATCAAGTTACCCATTACACCTTACAGGGTATATATGGCAATGAAAAACTGGCATCATTGTCTCGCTCATTTAAATGAAGAGTTTTGCTAGTGAAATGTTTATTCAGAAAAAAATATGCGTGTTTACACATTCTCCGACGCGAACTGGTTAAGGCACCTTAAGCAGTCCAAATGGATACATTTCTTTTCTAAAAAAACAACAAAACGCTTAAATTAAGAACATGATAACTCTGTTTACCTGCATGGCAAAGTCTGCCGTCATACAGCCGACATTAACAACATCTGTCATTTCCCGTTCATTCCTTGTTCCTTGACGAATCTTGCTTATATTCCTGGGTGTTATCCATCCGTCCTCTTCATCTGAGCCATCGCCATGGTTATCTTCATCCTCTATCTCCTCCTCACACTCGTCCTCACCGCTGAGGTTGTCGATATTCTCCTCTTTGTCTTTGAGTGTGGATTCCGACGCCGCTGCCTCCTTTCGAGCTGGGCTGCTGTTCTCCGATGACAAAGTATCTCTCTTGGATCCCTCCTCATTCTTGAGAACATCGGTGTCCATCTCCATCTTGTCTGCATCTTGCAGTGCCTTCTCTTCTGTACTGTCTTCTTTTGCTTCAAGTTCGTCTCTATCTTCTTCTTCTCTTGTCTCCATGTCCAGTTTACTCATTGTCAGCTCAATGTCACCATCTTCCTTCTCGTCTTCGGGGAGACTTGAGTCCGTTTCTTTGGTCGCCGATGGAGATTGTTCTTCTTTGCCTGTCTGACTCATGTTATCCTAAATATAAGAGAGACAAAGTCAAAACAGTTTTACCATTTGGTACTTGGTTCATCACCATAGCTATTTGTTTTAATCAATTTATATAACTCATGTCCTCTTCAGAAAGCCTCTTCATAAAAGAAGTTGTTTATTATATTAGTTTCGTTTGTGTATGAATGTACACGGTTTACGAAAACGAAATTTAGAGACAAATCAATGGTACATCTCATCTTGTTTGAATTGCCTGCGAATTGAATTCGGACTGGAGAACTTATGTGATTGACCTGCAGGGTCTTGTGAAGGACGGATGACCAGAATGCAATTTGAATGTACCGGTACTAACCTTTGGTGGCAGATAAAAACCGACAATGTCAGTAGCTTTCACCAGGGGCCTTGTGTTGCTAGTTAACGTAACCTAAGTAAAGAAAAACAACGGAAATTTTTTACCAAACCCAACGAAACCGACAACAATGCAATAAATGTTAGGAATTTCAGCGGAGACTAACAGACTCTGTACGATAAATGGAATTTTGAAATTGCTATAATCAGTACATAAATTGATAAATTTGGATGAATTTAATGAGATAATTGAACACAGAAAGCAGTTCACTCGAAGAATTACATGTACTTCTGTCTCACAAGAAACAATGCTCATCATTGGTTACTTATACCTTTTTTTCAGGGATCAGTCTTAGATGTTCAGTTCCACAGTGCTCCTTGGTCAACTGGTAGGTCAATGCTAGAACCTTGAGATCTACCAACGACAGGCTGCGATAATCCCCAGTCTTCTTAGAAAACTCTGAGACTGAATAGATATTCCCCCAAATAAATTAATTAGTAAAGAAAGTAGTATCCTGCCGTCACTTCTTTGGTTGTGTACAAAGTCTATGGAGAGTCGAGTATTTCCTAACAAAATTGGAAATGTTTCCCGATCCCAAATTCTCAGTCTTTACAACATTTTTTTCAAATGACTGACCTTCATTGACGGACAAATATCAAGTCTCTGTTCTTTGTAAAACTGAACATGTAACATTTAATATTTCACTATCTGTTGGACACTCACTGATTTGAAGGCATTCCGGTGATGGGTCACGATAGTTGAGGTCATAAGGCAAGACCGACAACCTCTGCCTTGTTGCAAAATCTTTAATCTCCATCACCACTCCTTGGGTTGTATAGACATTATCCGCAACATCCTTGCAAATTACAATGTGATTTTGGATACAATGAGCAGACAAAAACAATTGCTGTTATCTTAAAAACATTTTTTAAAGGGTTACTGTTTATATGTCAAATACGATTTTGTTTTCATGTTGATATTTTTGATGTATTTTTTATTTTAATTTATTTCCAATTTTATTTAATGATGTATGCAGGGCCCCAATGGAAACCAGTTTGTAAACTGTTTAGGCACACCGTAGGTAAAGAAATGTAATAAATAAACTCGAGACAACATTTTTTTTATTTGGCCTTAATGTCAAAAAATCCCGACATGCACTTCCAATTTTATGGTTATTTATTCCTCCATGGTAATAGCACACGTACGTGCTTGTTGTATGGTAATGTCCGGAAACTGGGCACACATAAAAACGGAACAAACACGCATTCCTATAATTAAACATCAGTCCTCCATAAGACGAACAATTAGAGCCCAATTAAATAATACCATATTTACCAAAATTTACTCACCTGCAACTGAACATTGTTAAAGAAAGCCACGGTGTCAACCACAACGTGCTTTGCCATGTTTTGCGCCATCTTTGGAAATGTCTAAGGCAACGATGGGGGCGCTGTTTCATTTGTCCATGTCAGTGTTTCCTATTTTTATCTGGTGAATCATAGACCTGTTGTGGGGATTAATACTAACGTCAGTACTTATTTTTGCTTGGGAATCCGCTTTTGGCTAGAATAACGGTAACCTTGTAACAACATGTCGAAAATGGAAGGTAAGTTCGGCAGTCATTTGGTTGTAAATATTTATATCTGTCCAAGTTCGTAAGATGGATCCAATCCAAGTTCGTGTGGTCTATATGAATCATTGAATGATTGACGTTTTTTAGGAATCACTTGTACTATTATTAACCCCAACTCCCTCACCATTGTTATTAAACAATACAATTCCTTCAAAATCCTCCAACTTCCTTTGTTGTGTAGGGAGTTAGGGTTAATGTAAACAATCAATTTGTTTTACTTTTCTTTTCATGTCTGTTTCCCTGATCGGAGCAGATGTTATGTTTCAACTAAAGGTACGTAAAATTAAACCCTTATCACATACCACTGTAAACATCTAGTGCTGTGATCTGAAATGTTCATTGAATACATTATTGTTAATGGTACTGCTATTCTTTTCTTTTAGTTTACTACCAAACAAATGGAAAGGGCTTCCAAAAAATGTGAGAAAGACCAGAAAGTTCAGCAGTCAAAAGTTAAGAAGGTAATTATGAAGCTGTGGCCTCAGAACAACATTCATAATGCATATTTCATAAGTTTAAAAACGTCTTCAGATCACCATTTCATACTTTCTTCCGAAGGACATAACATATTATTAGATGTTTCCTAAAAGTCTTGAGAGTAGACATCATTTGCTCAACCACCCCCTCCCCACCCCGTTTGCTCACCCCACCCCAATTTGCTCACCACATCCCACCCCTACGCTTACCCCACCCATACCCCATTTGCCCACCCACCCCGTTTGTCCCCACCCCATTTGCTAACCCCAGCCCCACCCCATTTGCTCAAAGCTAGATCCCAGCCTGACACCAGTGCATATTAAATGGCCCAAGATTTAGTTCCTATTGAATAATGCCAGAGATGTATCCTGCTACATTGGGTGACCACAGACTCTGAGGCAGTTTAGCCTTGAGATGTTTGACCTGATGTATCTCACTGCACAATGGGCAGGCTGTGATTTTGACAAATGGTGCATGTTGCTGCACCTAGCAGGGTCCCTTGGGTTAAGTTTTCTCGTCAGAGTTAAAACCAATTTTTCTTTAAATCTTGGCAGGCTATAGAACAGAAGAACATTGAAGGAGCCAGGATATATGCTGAGAATGCCATTAGAAAGAAGAATGAAAGTCTGAATTTCCTTCGGATGGCATCTCGCGTGGATGCTGTCTCATCTCGGGTGCAGTCAGCATTGATGATGAAGGAGGTAGAATCATTCAAGTAAATTCCACCCCAAAAAAATAATGGGAAAATCATCAGGGGCTGACATATACAAGATTGCTGAAATGTTGTGCTTATTAGCATATTATCTGGAAACTCGAATTTCACTTTTTGTGGTCTGTTACATTTTGAGTGCTAATACTTCTCAGCCTTAAAAAAAATAAATTGCAATAACACTTCAATTTGACATGTACAAACATGAAGGAACTGCTCTTATTCCTCCATGGTACAAACAAGGTGCCAAAATGACTACCGAAAGTTCCATAATCTAAAGCCCTCCCCCCCCCCCCTCCTCCAACGAAAAAGGTTTTTGACAAAAGAATACACTTAGTCATATTCATCACACTAGCACATTTGAGATACCACATTTGATATGGTTTTTACGAGTGTATTTCAGAAGGTGATATAGTTTGTGATATTTGTTTTTAGCTGACAAAGAGCATGGGCTCTGTGGTGAAAGGAATGGACAAGGCTCTCAAGAGTATGGATCTGCAAAAGGTAAAGAATAAACCACTTTAATTTTTGCAAACTTTTGATAATTTGGAAAGAATTCAATTATTGGCGAATGCTGTTATTTCTGCCAACAGTTTTTAACCCTAATCCTCTGGGCTTCAAACACTCAGTTTAACACTGCTTTTGTTTTTTCGTTTTGATCTATTATATCAGATTTCCGGTGTCATGGAGAAGTTTGAGAAGCAGTTTGAAGACCTTGACGTGCACACTCAGGCAAGTCTTTATTAAAGGTTTTTGTGTGTCATCATAGTCTTAATAATATGCTCAGTGGATTGATTGTATGAGGTATCCAGAGCCCCACTTTATGAACCAAGTTCATCAATGCCAAACATCACTTCATCAGTATCCCATGTTTAAGAAACAAAGTGAGTGAGGGACTTTTGTGATTTTGGTCCTCTACTTTCAAAGGTGAAATATATCTTTGCAGCTATCCAAAAAGTAACCAACCAAAACACTGTTGAGAAGTTTACTTGTAAAGATATTAGTGAATGTAAACTCCCGGTGAAATTATTCCTTCTGGCATGTTGTCGTTTTGGAGAAAATATCAAAAGAATATCATTTTCAAAAGATGCGTCTCATTAGAGACACACTTTTGGGAATTTTGTTCCTCTATTTATCATTCTAAGAAATCTATTATTTGACATGTTTCAACAGGTGATGGAGGGTTCGATGGGCCAGGCCACGACACTGACCACTCCAGTGGACCAAGTGGACAAACTCATCCAAGAGGTCGCTGAGGAAAATGGCCTGGATATGATCTCCGAGCTGAACGAGGCCCCCATTGCCACGGGATCACTCTCCGTCGCTTCGTCATCATCAAGAACTGTCAAAGATGAAGACCGGCTTGATCAGAGGTTAAGGGCTCTCAGAGAGTAAGGGTTAGCGGGGGCTTGGGGAATGATCAACGGGAGGGAGGTAATAATGAGGATTGGGGGGGGGGGGGGGTGAGGGGGGAATAGGACTTGCGGGAGGGGGATTTGCCTCGGATTGTCTTGATCTGCACAAGATCATGCATTGTCAATTAAGATTTAATTACAGAGATCAAAACAATTCAGTTTTAAGTCTTAAAGGCAAACATAGGATTATACCGACAATAGGCCTCCTCGACTTACCTCAAAAGGTCTGAAAGAGTAAATTGATGGATGAAATCCAGATTTTCTCTATCTAGTTTGGTGGAGTTGTTGATTTTTTTTTTGGGGGGGGGGGGTTAGAATAATTTACTATGAAAAATTATATGTAGATACCTTTATCTTATATATCTTTACCAGTAGTACTTGCTGTGTTATGTTTTCATTTGAGCCTTTGAAAAAAAATCTCTAAACAAGAAATCTTTTATAATTATGTATCAACGTATGTAAATATAAATAACCGATCTCACTAAATTTACTTTAAAATAAAGTAGAATAGAAATTACAAAAAGTGGTTGCCAGTAGATGCAGGAAGTTTAGGAAACTAACAAGTTTATGTTTGTTTGTAGACATTTGCATATTTCTCCAAATAAAACTGCTTAAAAGAAAATAAGTTACTAGATGGCATTTTGGACAAAATACAACAAAATCACTATTGTAGTAGCAAAACAAGTCATTTTATTATCCACTTATTGTCAGTGTAGCTGATTTATATGCAATAAATTATGTAAATTGCAAAGGACTTCATGACAATCTTTAAGTTAAATGTTGATAAGCATGGAGCAATTCGACTGAATTGTACTCGTAGTATCTTGGTGTGTTAACGAATAATAGTCTCAAGCATTCTGTGGGAATCATATCACCTGGGGCCAATTTCACGGAGCTGCTAAGCACAAAAATTTGCTTAGCACAAAAACGTCTTGCTCATTAAAAACAAGTTTTCAGCCAAAATTCTACTTGTTTTTTATGCTAAGCAAAAAACCAGCTGATTATCAATCAAAAACAATAAAGATCACGTGAAAATCTAGTCTGTAACCTTGTTTTTACCAAGAACAAATTTTCATGCTAGGCAATTTTTTGTGCTTAGCAGCTCCGTGAAATTGGCCCCTGGTATGTTGTATATTAATTTCCAACGATGGTAGGCCGACCATCTTTTAAAAAAATTGACAAAAAAATAAAAATACTGACCCCAATTTATCGAATTTAGTGAGTCGACATTTCGGTTGCAATCAGTTACACATCCATGTATGGGCGCAACCCACTGACCTCAACACCTGGACGGATCATTGTCCATATTCTGCTGTGCTAACACTTGAAGTCGGCGCGAACTGGAAGTGCAACATGGCGTCACTGCTGTGAGCCAATGAAATGTCCAGTTGTAGAGGTCAGTGGATTTACCAACCAACTGAACTCTACACCTGGACATTTCATTGGCTCACAGAGTGACTTCGTGGGTCCGCCATGTTGCACTTCTCTGCATGCCGACTTCAAAATGAAACAATGGATGATCTGTCCATGTATAGAGGTCAGTGGCGCAACCGCGTAAGCCAGCTAGATTCCCCGACCTGTCAATTCCAAACATCTATACATTTATTGCTTTGTTTCGTCTGAAATAGGGTCAGGGAACCAGACTTTGGCATTTTTTTCTTGTTTTTTCCAGCATCTAAATAATGAACACAAACTTCAAAAGTTTAGCGTGTTGCAACTATACATTTACTAACCCAAAATCCACCCATGCCATCTCTTAAAGTAACAGCAAAACCATGCATATTACCTTTAAAACTTTGTTACGCCCCTTAAAATAATAGGCTTGCTGTGCCGATGTTATGAATCATAAAAATGGTTTATCTAGAATTATTAAAATAATCTGAGGAGTTTGCTGCGGCGCTGAAATCTATACCAGCCTTATTTGATGGAAACAAAATCCTGGGCATTTAATTCGATCGGTTTTGCGCCCTTGTTAATATCATGCATGTGCCATACAATATAATTATGATATCATTCAATTAGGCCCCTGTATACGTGCTACCAACACCCCTTCCGTAATATTTTAGACCTGTACCAATTATTTTCGAAGGCTGTCGTACTTTAACAATAAAACCGCCGAATTCAACAAGCCGCTTTCGTCAATAATTCGAAGGGCCGACGTTCAACCAATTTGTTTAGTCACTGGTCTTGTCTGCAATCTTCTTACTCGCCGTCCTGTCCGTTTCCCCTCCTCCGAGTAGCTTGACCTCACTCGTATGATTCACCTTGACAATTGATGCCTTCTTGGCCTTAGCAACGTTACCCCCGACACGACGAAACCATCGATCTTCTCGTATCTCGCTGATGTGGATACGTCGCTTGGCCGGCGACAGGATCCGACACACGAGGTCCTTGCAGTCGTCTGCGACGTTCCGATTTGACGGGAAGACCGGCGGCTTCTGTACCTGCTGCAGGAGGATCTTGTGGTTGGTGTCGTCGAAAGGCAGCCTCCCAAACATCATGGTGAAGAGCACCACGCCCATACTCCAGATGTCTCCTAGCATCGGGTCGTAGGGGATACCTCGGAGAATCTCCGGGGGCGCGTAGGCGTAGCTGCCGCAGTAAGTCTCGCTGAGGATCACCCGCTTGTCAACTGGCTTCATGTGGCCTCTGGCGAAGCCGAAATCGGTGATCTTCAAGGTGTTGTTCTTGTTCAGGAGAATGTTTTCACACTTGAGATCTCTGTGGACCACGCCCTGCTCGTGACTGTACTCCATCCCGTCTACGAGTTGATGAAACCACGTTCCGGCTTGGGCCTCGGTGACTGCGCCTTGTGCCTTGATGTAGTCCAGCAGATCTCCGTTCTCTGCCAGCTCCATGATGAAGTACACTCGGCTCGTTGTCTCGATCGACTGCAGGAAACATATGAGATTTGGGTGCTTCAGAATTTTGACCACCTGGATCTCTCGCGGTAGGAACTTTTTGAGGTAATCTTCGGGCGCCTTTCTCTTGGAGACGATCTTGATGGCTACTTTGCTTTTGTGTCGGCTGGAGTACGCAAGTTTGACGGCGGCGTAAGAGCCGTGCCCGATGGTTTCACCAGCCGTGAAGCCGTGCTGTTCCAGAACGGATTGGCCTCGCTCCTTGGCTGAAGTCTCGGGAGCCTTACGGGTCCCTGCTGATGAGGCCCCAGCATCCCGACTAGTTGAGCCTTTAGGTTCTGTGGACATTTCAATTCAGAAATAACAGCCATTAGGCCTACGGCCGAATAAACAACTTGGTTTCATTTTTGATGGATTGGGTGCCATTTTATTTTCTCGATCAATTTTTTTCAAAGAAACCGCGCGTATAGTCGCGTCTGCGCGCGTTTTATCGAATAGAAGAAAATAAATTGAACGCGCGTTCGTGCACGTAAGAACCTCGAAATACGTTTTGCTTTGTTTCCCTGTCATGTAAGGACATTTATCATTCAAATTCACCGATTCTAATCATTGAAATTCGTCCAGTGAAATCTATTTGGTGCACTATTATAATTTTCCACTTTTGTTCTAGTTCCGTATTATTCGTGCAATAATTGTTTCTTTGGATTAAATTTTCTTAAAAATAAACCGGTACCTCGGACACAATTTTATACAGCTCACTTTGGACCTGACTCTTGGCAACAAATCAAAATTACCGATGTATGGGCCTATAACTTTGCAAAACTGACAATTTAAAAATGGTTTAAAATGTCGATGTCATGATAAGTTAAATATCACTCGCAGTCAGTCGCCGGGTGGAGGAACCCATTTTTGTGTAGCATGATCCTGTTATAGGGAACATATATAAAACACATGGATTACAAAGATTGAAACGGATTTTTTAAAGGGAAACAAGAAATTAAATTACAAGTAGGCCTATAATTATTAGGAGTTGACACATTTGTAAAGGTTGAGAACTTTCAACTACATAAATTGTTGCCACGGAAGTGAATTTTCTTTGAACACGCTCAATGCGTTCTTTTTCAGACGCAGATATTGAATAAAAACATGGGGGAGGGTGGGGGTATAAGGACCGAGGACCGACCGTACATGTACGTACGTCAACAAAATAGAGCTGGGGGGCGTGGCCGCCGCGCGGCGGACCCGCCCGAGAATCCGGGCCGGGATCGAGAGCTGAGATCAAAAATAGCGCCACCAACGTTGGGGCGCATCTCATTCTCTTTTTGGACACAGAAGGGAGAGCACACCGGGTACGGCCGGCCGCCGGGGTGATAAGGCTCTCACTTGACATCCGAATCGTCGTAAGTAAACATGGTAGTGGCACCTCAACATTAAGCATCGATGTGTACTACTGTATCTCACTTATCTAGTAATTTTGTGGCTGTTTTGAGGGTGACGTCTGATGGGGTTTTGGGCAGCCAGTGACACTAGTGTGTGGCACTATACGGGGGTATGCTGCGATAATAAGTTAGGCCGGCCACACAACGGATTCCTAAACTAACTAGGATTCTTTAACGATGGGCTACGACGTTGATCGCTTCGTGGGTTCCATCAACGAGGGACTCCTGTGCTGCATTTGCCGAGATGTTCTTGAGGACCCTCTGCAGGCTCCCTGTGAGCATGCCTACTGCGCCTCCTGCATACAGGCCTGGCTCGTCCACGAGCAGATCTGTCCAGAGGACCGCCAACCCCTGACCCAGGACCAACTGCGTCCAATATTCCGTTACATGAGGAACGATCTGAACCAATTGACTGTACACTGCGCCAACTGGGATGCCGGCTGCGAGGAGCAAGTCAGCCTGGAGAATCTCGGCCGGCACGAGGCGGGCTGCGGCTACGGCGGAGTCGTCTGCCCTAACGCCAGCTGCCGGGCTGAGCTGAAGAGGCGCGGTTTAGAGACCCACCTCCTGGTCTGCGAGCACCGCACCCGGGTCTGCCCGCGCGGCTGCGGGCTGACCGTGCTGAACTCTGAGGTGGACTCCCACAACTGCACAGCCGAGCTGCGGACCGAACTGGAACTGCTCCGCTCGGAGATGATTGGCCAAAGCGAAGACCAGAAGCATGAGATGAAGCTCAGGCTGGACTCGCAGCGGACGCACATGGTTCATAAAATCAGCGAGATGCAGCAACAGATGGATGAACTCAAGAGTAAGTTTCAAGTCTCAAATCAATTTTTAAAGAAGAGGTTTTTCTATTTTCTTATGTTGCATGCTAGTATTGAAGAGTCTCAAATTTTAGAGTTAAAGTCACTCAGTGATCACTCCTGACCTGTTTTCTTGCACCCAAGGACAAGTGGAGCACCTGCAGCACGATATCCGACTCTTCAGCGTCTTGGAGAGGAAGCGGGGGCAAGACATGGAGCGCCTGGAACTGGAGAAGAAAGAACTGCTGGAGGTCTTGAAGGCACTCAAAGAGGAACACGAAATGGCCAAGGCGAACACCTGTCGGATTACCGCTCTCTAGATGGCAAAAGAGCAGCAGTTGTTCATTGCACGTATCCTGCTTGTGTCGATTGCGTGTTGTGGATTGTTGCCGACCAGACGTAAGCAGATTTGGTCACTGGCTCTGTTAAGAAATGGTAGAGAAACCATGAGCTCTGCACTTTAATTTACAAAGTATCTTCTTTTTGTTTTCACTTGGGAGCTCTGAGAGTTTGTGCTTTGGCAAGGAGATTCCACTATTTGTGTCTTCTTGCAGGACACTTTATAGCAATATTTTGCAGTGTTATGTACAACTTAAGTATATGTTCTGGATTGCAAAATTACCATATGAAATTGAAATAGTTTTGAAGATTGTGTGCAAACCATTTGATAACAGCATGCCAGTCATCGATCAAATTATTAAAATAATATAAGTATTCTCTAGAGTGTGTGGAAATCATTATATTAAAATTGGAGGATTTAGGAGGACTGTTGTAGTGATTGGTGCAAACAATCATACATGTAGCTTTATTTTTAAAGGCAATGAAATTTTGTATTACCTATTTGTTTTTTAGGGGCAGGGGGGGTGGGTCTAATCTGCCTCATAATTCAAAAAAAGTTTTTAAAAACAATCGTTAAGAAATCTCAAAGTGAAGTTTGAGAAATTACCATTCTTTCAAAAGCACCAAATTAGTTTTTCAAAGATTGTACTTGGAATTGTATTCAGTTTCACATACAGCTGCGTGTCTGTTATAATGCTGCTAGATATCCACAAATAAATTTAGTCAACTAAACAAATAATTTCAAAATAATCATTTGTTGATATTAATTGTATTCGAGCCAACAAAACGTGACCCCTTCAACTGTTGTATGTACACAACTTGGAGTTTAAGTTTGATTAAACAGGTGCAAGAAACATAATGGCCTACCTGTTGCCAAGGAGACGATTTATTGCACCAGTCTATGGCTGTGCACATGTAGTAGGAGAGCTGGAAGAGTCAGGGTTCATGACCCCCTGCTTGCTCTGCATGTGGGTGATACCTGTTTCTATATTCGGTACTCTGTGGATCAGACCACTGTACATAGTGTTATTTTGTTAGTATCGACTACTTGGAATTATAGCTCTGTTTTGTGAATGCCAGACACCAAACAGTGTTTTTATCCTTACAAGTGTATAACACCCCAAAATCATAATTAAAGGTTTTGGCACCTTTTTGAGTAAAATAAATATCCACTTTTTTAAATTGTTAACCACATTGTGGGTTAATAGCAGGTTCAATGGAATCGCAAGGTATTTTTTACATTCTATTTTTGTATTCAAATTCCAAATAAGAAAGTTTTTATTTTTGTTTATTTGTAGCACTACAAATTGTACTCGCAATTAAAATAATATATTTAGCTAGATGTACTTTAGACATTGTGTAGGTATTTCTACAGATGTAGGAAAGTAGTGGAAAACCTATATTGTGGCATTTATTATTGTTTTTATACGACTGTAAATCACTCATCCCAATCACGGGGTGATGTAAATCGAATAATTGGATTTGCCATTCACTCGTCCTTAAAAAAATAGAACAAAATGAAACAGTCTAAAAATTTTGTTCAGAAATTCTTAAACCTGTTTATTACATCGAACGTCAACTGCACCAATTTTTCAAGTGCATTTACTTTTATACAAATGTTCATGTAGTAATTAAACCAAAGACTTTTTCAAAATTCACCACAAATTGCCAAAATTGTACATGCAAATTTGGGAGGGGTTCTGGCAAAATGAGTCGGAACTAGGCAGAGGTCGATTAAGAGTTAGCGTGTCGACTATTGTGAATACAAACAAAGCATTTATGTGACCGGCACTGAGTTTGTATTTAATAACAAGAGTCCACTGTCATCGATTCTTTAATGACAGTCCAGCTAAAGGTCGGCCGACTTGTGCCCATTGTGGCCGGAAATAATAAGTTTTTTAAGCAGAATTTGCTGTTTGGGATTTAAACTGTGTTCACTGTACAGGGTGTCTTCTTATATTATGTCATAAAATTGGGCTGTCGTAAATTTTGTACTTTCATGTGTAATTTAAAACTCCGTCCAAATTAACAATGGATAAATAATGAATCGTAAGACTTTGTCCGTTTGATTAATAAAATAATATACATGTATATTATTCTAACTAGACAAGTGTCTTGTCTCTTTGTAACTCAAATGATGGTCTTCTTAACAAATATTTTAAGATCTTATTCAGATGTAAAATTACAAAACAAAAGTTACAAAAAAAAAGCCCTGTACATCGTCTTGATAGTCTTTTACTTGCTTCTATTCATGATGTGTGTAAACATGTTATGTATTTAATGCACAGCTAATTTTAGAAGAAGCATTTTCAGAACTCTGAGAAAAAGTTCCTGCCAGCGAGAATGCTGTTAATGTCTTTTTTTTTCGGTGAAAAAAAGACTTCTATCTTGTGAAGGATCGACTGTGTCTTCCCTGGTTTTCCCGTGCCCCCATGCGACCGCCACGCCCTGTTTTGGGCGTCTGCTGAAACCTAGAGGAAAAACAAAAATTGTTTAGTTTTTTATTTCACTTTCGTTGCAGCATCTTTGAAAACATTTCTTTAAAATTTGGCCACTAAGGGGCGTGTCTTACCTTGAGTACTGATCCTTGCCACCTTGTCCAGACCACCCACTGCCGCCACCCCTGCCCCGCCCACCACCGGCACTTCCCGGCCTGAATCCCTGCCCTGGACGCCTCATACTGGCCCCGCCCCTCTGCTGACCCCCGCTCCCGCTCCCGCCCCCACCGCCTCCCCCTCTCATGCTGCTACCCCCACTACCCCGGGGGTCGCTTCTCTGCATGTAGGACGCCTCCCGACTGCCTCGGTTGTCCCCGCCCATACGGCTATAGGCTTGCTGGCCCGAGGCAGGGCCGCGCCCTTCCTGACGACTGTCCAGTCTATTGTCAGGTCTATGGAGTTGGTACAAAAAATAAAAAACAGTTTAGATTTTGCAAGAACATGTACACCTGACTAGCAAAGAGTTTCATTGGCAACACATAACAATAACTGCTGGCTTGGAAGTTTGCAAATCGCAACACTTTACAACAGGCCTTATGACATACCTAATAAAAAAATTAACAATTCATAAAATCTTATTTAAAAATATTTACAGTTTTTAGAATGTATTACATTTCAGTATATTTGTAAAAAATATATTTCAGTAAAAAACATTAGGGCTAAAGATATGGGGGTGGGTGCACACATGATCACAATTTCTGCATTTTCTTCAAAGCAGTAACGTAAACACTAATGCTGAACAACTACCAACGGATCAAGAGTGGGGTGAATTAACAACATGGTCATACAAAGACTGCCAGCTCAGTGTACAAATCTAGTCGCTGGACATCAACTTTAGCAAACGGTTCTCTACTGCGTTGCATGTGTATCTTTTGAATATGGGTGGTTTTTAAGATAACGTAACGAGAGCAAGATGCTAATAGGGTGCTTGTTTTGACCGTTCGTTGCCTGTCTGCATGACGTCACAGATGAACCGGTCTAATTCAATCGGTCTGTATCCCCATACCTTGACTGGTTTCCTTCCCATCGTCTCTGGCCAAAGTTCCTCTGTTGGTTGCTGCCTCCGCCAGTGCTGCCTCCACTCCCACTGCTGCCACCGTAACCTGGTCGTTGCTGCTGCCTATTCCCCCACTGTCCCCCTCCGCCCCGCCCCCCACCACGTTGACCACCACTCCCCATGTTGTTACCACCTGACAAAAACAAAAAAGTCACAGTCGTTTGAGTTATTTTTTTCAAGTAGACCCAGGTAAGAAAGTAGAGCTTTGGAGGACAAAATCAGGACAAAAACTTGACATTTGCAGGCTTTTAGCAGTAGTTTTTGTTGATACTCGCCCTTATCCACAGCATCATAAGCCCCATTTGGCATGTTTTGTACTCACAACACTTGTGCTCCATTTTCAACTAAGCTCTTGGAAGTACAGTTACAGTACTTTTGTGCCGGAGCCCTTCATTGTGCACCCCCCCAAAAAAAAAAAAAAGATTGTTAACTGTGAGAAAGAAAAAAAGTAGAAAACTTAATACTACCTAAAAATCCTAATATTTATAAACAAGTCCTACAAAGAATTTCATACACGGATATCACAAATGTTTCCCAAACTTCTACCTATCAGCCGACAGAAAGCAATAACATGTTCTAAAAAGTCAAATTTAGCTCAGAAAATATCTAAGCAAATTGGATGTGTCAAGTGATGTCTAGGTATGGACATCTTTCCTAAGTCTTGGCTGGACTAGATGGGCTGGACTCGAAAATGTCGACAGCCTGAGAGTTTAGGGAGGCAATGTTGTAATACTCGCACTTGTGGTGTGAAATACGGTACCCTCTGGAGACATGAACACAATGTGTACAATGGAGACAAAACGTCTCCAGAGGGTAAATTTCTATAGATGAATAGGTCTCCACTGGGAATTTCATGAATTAGATTTTTGGATTTTACTTAAATTACTCAAAAAATAGGATTAGGATGTGGGCTAGGGTTAGTGTTTGGGTTAGGGTATAATATAGGGTATATTGGGTCGAAATTGCAACCCAGAAAAATAATTATGGTTAAAATGGGAGCATTTTGAAAACGTGCTCGACTTTCTAACCATTTTGTACACGAGAACAAAGCCATGTCTCCACAGTGATACAAAAATGCGAATACATGTACATGTTGTATACAGTCAGTCAGTCAGTCAGTCAGTGACTCAGTCACATCTTACCTCCGTCCCTCCTGTTATAATTGCCAGCTGGTCCGTTCCAGGGACCCCTTCCACCTTGGAAGCCGCCGCCGCTTCCCCCTCCTCCTCCTCCTCCTCCTCCCCCTCTCTGGCCCCCACCCCCTCCACCACCCCCACCACCACCACCGCCCATGAAGTTGCCTCCTCTCCCACTTCGACCCGGTGGAGGTCCCTGCAAGAATCAATGGGTGAAGAGACAAAATTTGTCAAGTTGTTTGGGTTAAGACTAGAATTAGATAATGTGACTGTTGTACATTGATGTGAGAATGCTGCGTAGGGCAATGTGATGATGATGATGATGATCATGCATTTGTAAAGCGCCATCTATCTAGTTGCCTATTCCGAGGCGCTGCCAGGAACACCAGGGCAAACCCCTTCTTTTAGCGAAGAGTGTTACTGGGTTCTTTTACGTGCATTACACAACGCACAGGACCTACAGCTTTACGTCCCATCCGAAGGACGAAGCAATAGTGGTTTAATTGCCTTGCTTAAGGACACACGTGTCGACACCGGGACTCGGACCCACGCTCTGCGGAACAGAAAACCGAGTTCTTAACCGCCCGACCACGTGCATAACAAACTAAAGAAGAATGTTGCAACCTGGTGCCACTTTTCATATATCATCTCGATGAATCACTGCAAAACTGTTGACAAGACATAATCTGGTACTGAGAACAATTTCAAATTTTGTTAGGAAATACTTAGGAAACATGTAGCTGCTAAACATTAATTTTTTAACTAAATGTGCAGATAACCAGTCGCCAGAAGTGCATATCACACGACCATTTGGTGGGTAACCCGTATTTGCCGAGCGACTTTTTCTGTCCTTCAAATAAATGGCTGTTCTAAAATGCGGAAGCCTACCCTCTGCGGTTTCTTGGTATCGCCCTCGTTGGCCTGGGCTGCGAGGAAGTCGTCCACGTGCATGGAGGGAGGCCGGCTGGTGTTCTGGGCCCGCTGGCGGAAGATGTCGTAACCCCGGCCACTTCTCCCCGACATGGGACGACCGTATTGGTTGAAGTTGCCGCCTTGGTCTACGAGGCGGAGGTAGAGAAAATAAAAATAAATATCTTGTAATCGGGTAGAAAAAACCAAAATAATCATCACAAGTTAATTATAAGACATTACAACTCACTCACAAAGGTATCACAAGTCAATCACAAGACGTAACAAGTCAATCATATATAACAAGGCAATCACAAAAGATAACAAGGCAATCACCAAAGATTACAAGGTAATCACAAGTCATTCTCAAGACATTACAAGTCATTCTCAAGATGATCACAAGATTTTCACGGGTCCTCAAAGGCCGATGGCAGCCAACAAAATAACTCGAGCGATTGACAAAACCTATCGTAAAGTTTAGTCCTTGCCAAGCAAAGTAAAATTGGCAAATAAAAGGGTCAATTGTTAAATTGAAAAAGGAGAAAGAATATTATTAAAAAGAGACTTACTGTGGGCTCTTTTGATGCCGTAGTTGAAGCGGTACTGTGAGCGTGAAGTCAGGGATTCAAATCTTCTTTTACCACTCCTGTCAATTTTGAAATGCAACGACGGATAATTTAACATCGAGGTCACCAAAGGTCAATCACGAGTCATTTACAAGCTATTCTAATGAACGGGGAAAGATGTTCCAATCAACTATATACAGTCCCATCGCTTGTCACTTGAGATTTCATAGGAAAACGTATGTCTACAAGTAGTTTGTGATAATGTTTGCATGAATTCTTCTTTTAACAATTTTTCAGACGTTTGGAGAAAAAAACTAAACATGTTTTTGAGCCCACAAATGGCACATTATCTCAAAACAAATGTTATTTTGTCACAATTTCACTGGAAAAACGAAGGTTACTTTTGTCTTCCTTTTTTTTTTTTGGGGGGGGGGGTGAGGTGGAGAAGGGGGGCAAGTTATGACCTTTTCTTCTGGTCCTTTTCTAGGGGTAAGTTCTCGGCGCTGAGGTCTTTTTCCAACTCTGCCCTCAAGTCCAAGTCCGGCAAGTAGGTAGATCGAAGATCCTCCAAGTCACACTGGACCTAAGAATATCAAACAGTATCGTATGTTGCCCTGTTTGTTTAAACATTTTTACCTAAAAATGGCTAAAGCAAACCAATTACAATAAAAGGCCACATGTCAATCTTCGTTCTTTAAATCAGGCTACAGACAGCACCCTCTGCAGTTTGCACATGTGCGGCCGTTACCATATCGGGCTCGATGTCGCCGTCGTCGATTCCCGGCGGTCCCAGCCAGAAGCCTGTGTTGAGCCGGTCGTCCTCCCCGTCCCCAATGTAGAACACCAGGCGGGAGTTAAACTGCTCAGAGAAGCTGAGCGGGGCCGGTAGGAGGGTCAGATCCTGGAGGGAGGCGGGGCTCGTCTTAGGCTGGGGCGGGGCTGGGGGAGGAGGCGGAGCAGCAGAGGTAGGCTCTTCGGGGGAGTCCAGGGTCTGGATCAGGCTGCTGATGCTATCTAAGAGGCTCTCTAAGATCTCATCTTCCTTGCAACATTCCTGTTATGAAAAAAAACCCAATATGGCATCAGCCATAGATGAGCCATAATGCTCAACGAGAACTCAACAATCTGCCTCCATCCATGTAACTAACTAAGTCCAGCAAAAGGGATAACAATTTGCCTCAATTTGAATATCACTCATTTTTTTTAGTTATCCCCACCCCTATGCCAGCCCACCAAGACACCAAGAATTGTATATGGTGAGCGTTATAAACTGTTTGCAGTCATTCAGAAAATTCCCTGGCATCTCTATTTCAGATTCAATAGAAAATGTAAAGTTTACTTCTCTGGAACCAAAGTGTAATTGGGTCTACCCGAGTCGCTCCAATTTCTTAAAGGTTTAACCTAACTATGGAACACCTGTCTGAAACAGAACTAAGACTCTTACAATCAGCGTCTTCTCCAGCTGATAGACCGGGTGCGTCTTGCCGCCCCACATCAGGTACTCCCTGAGTTGGCCCACGCTCAGCACCTTGGTCCGGTACGGCCCTCCTTCCTCGGGACACGGTTCCTGCTCTGAGCCCCCCTCCGAGGACGACGAGGGCCCCTCGGCAGTCAGCAGCATCTGCAAGAGGTCCAGGGTGGTTGACAGGGTGGAGAGGTAGTCAGAGCTGTCCTTGTGGAAGGAGGTCTGAAGCCGGGTGAAGAGGGAGTGGAAGGCTGACAGGCTCTTGTCCAAGGCACTGCAGGCAGAAACGCAAAAAGTTACTCACTGCAATGAGACTTGTTTAGACACTGCCAGGACTTCAAGCAGACTCGGGTGAAAAAAACAAGAGTTGTATTCGAGTCCATCGCAAGTCCATCACAAGTCCTTCAGTCTCAAGTTAAGTCAATAGCTATTAAAATGCACTGTTAATAAAAGCTGTTGTTTTCATTGTTCAACCAGTTACTTGCGACTGGCTTTAGGAAAAGACTTGTGAAAAAAAACATTACAGAGACTAAAATCAAAATCTGGAAAAAAAATTGAAAATAGTAGGACCAACATTTTCAAAAAAAAAGTAGGACAAATATAGGACTTTGGAGGACAAAATCCGGATAAAAGTAGGAAAAGTAGGAGCAACTTGAAACATAAAATAGAAAAAAAGTAGGGAAAATTTAGCAACTTGGGGAAAGAAGAAAAAAAAGAAGGGAAAAGTAGGGATGCTTGAAAGCCTACAATTCACTTGTAATGGTAAAACAGGACAAATTTTTGCAACATTTGTATCCAGATTGTTTAATACCATTTCGCAAAGAAAAAGCCGTAGTCATAGTCTAGCAGCATGGACAGTGTCCTCAGCGAGGGCAAGATGCTGGCGTATGATTGGTCAGGACTAGTCACGTGATCCAGCAGGGCGGAGCATATGATCTCCATGTGTTCCTTTCCAGGCAGGCCATTGGCTAGCTGCTCGTTGACTGACAGGTTGTCTGTGGGTAGGAGGGTGATCTCTGGGCCACAGATGGACTGCAACAGGGCCTGGAAAGAAAGACAAAGCAGAAGGTCAAGAATTAAAAAAAAACATGTAAATGAAACAAACTGACCAGAAAGAAAAGAAAAACGGGCAGACCTACCACTATGCATTCCTGCGCCTGAAGATGAAAGGGCGAGTCCGACACCACATTGAGGAGAGACAGTAACCATGGCAACAGCTCCGAGTACTTCTCATCCGACTTCAAACTGAAGGGGACAACAATAAAGGACTCCTTAATTACTGTATAATCATCTCCCTAAAACACAGGTCAATTATAAGTCAATTATAAACCGTCCAGTCACAAGATATTCCAGTGAACCTTTTTTTACTCATGACCTTCGACCCGACTTTAACCCGACCTGCGACTCGACCTGCGACTTGACTTGCGATTGGGAGTGTGATTGGCTTACGACTGGTTTATGATTAGATATGTGATTGACTTGTGATCTTATTTGCAACTGATCTGCGATAGACCTTAGACTCGACTCTTGGATTTACCTTGATCTGAAGAGGTGCAGCAACGGTGCCTTGATGGCCGGCTGTGAGACTAGATACACAACCAACGTCAGGATGCGAGCTGCGTCACTGTTGCACGGCTGTGTCTTCTTCTGAACCTCCTCCCCCTCCCCAGCCGTCTCACCACTGGCCGGCTGTGCTTTCTTGCCTCCCTCCTCCCCCTGGGCAAGGCTCTCAATCAGAACGTCGAGCAGTGATCTGCTTGTCAAGAGCAAGACGAGTAAAATGGTATTTTTTTTAGGTTTGAGGTCACTTTTGTTGACTGCAGAAATCAGATTTTGATGCTGGAACAAAAACATGAAACTGGAGGTAACATAGTCAGTGTCTGTTTTGTTTTAAGTCTTTACCTAACGACTGTCAGGGCCGTTGGGGCAGCCAGGTCAGCAAGTTGCCAGCAGACGCGACGTAAGATTTGCTGCAAGGGAGGACAGCTGTTATCTGTAAATAACAAACACAGAAAAAGTCACTTTGGTAGAAAATTACAAAACTGATCTCAAGTTCAAAACTGTAGTCTGAATTAATACCGTACCATCTTATTCATATTGAAAAAGTTGATATTAATGTAAATGAAAGAAAAATGATTGGCAATATTGCCTTTTGATTCTGAACTACTGCTACTGAAATGTTAACTTCTATGCAACCTATGGATTTTACTAAGTCGATTTCCACATGCAAACAGCCTTGAAGCTCTGTACATATTTTGTATATGTCACAGGTTCATCCCTAACCTTATTCCCAGCCGTTAGGTACTCCAATCACAGCTTGCTTATGTGCTTCTTCCATTCAAATTTTGCACTAACGACTGATTGAAGAGATTAAAATTGCGCTGGCAATGTACGTGCCGTTTTCATCAAATTCATTAACAAATTATAAAAAAAAAAAACACCCTTGAATTTGTGTGGGGACAAGATCATCTAAAAGAAATTGTGGAAAGACATTTGAATCGGTTGATATTCCAATTTTTATTTTTAGCTAGTACCTTCCGATTTCATTCCTGTTTATGCCCCGAAATGGCATTGATACAGTGCCTGCATTGGCTCATGAACATGTCGATTAGAATACGGCACGACCTGTATTTTTGAATGCCTACCTGCCAAGTCCTTGATAATCTGCTGTATGTAAATGCTCTCCGAGTGAAGGTGGAGACTCCACAAGCGACGGAGGTTGAGAGCTTGTTGGACCTCTGCGGCTGACAACGGCTGGCAAACAAAACGACAAACACGACAGATACCCAGTAAGCATCAGTCGGCATTATGGCTCTGCTCTTTGTGCTCATTAATGCTATTTTCACTAAATAATCAATTCGTAAAATTAAAATATCAGTTTGCTCAGACTAAAATGTGCCCAAATGAGTTAAATCTAATCTGTAAAGTTGTACTGTTGATACTACACTCCTAAATATCTTGAAAAAAAAAATTATTATTAATTTTTAATCTGCAACTTTTCTGGCAAATTCAGTTAACATGAGATAGACTGTTCCCATCCACTCACGTATTAACCAGTTTACTGAATTGCAGTTGGTCATTTGAAGGGTTTGGTTGTTTAGGGTAATCAAATTTCAAATTGTTGACTCCGCCCACTGGTACATTACCTCCTGTGCCTGCATGGGAAGTGGTAGGGGGAGTAACTCAGACAACACAGTCAGCCCACCAATGTATGCGTAGGCTGCTGATGGGATGAACTGTAGGACCTCCTTCAACATGACAGTCCAACTACTGCTGGCAATACCTGCAGGGTAGAATCCATCCAGCAAAGGTAGAGATTGGGGGGGAATTAAACAATGAGGACACAACAGGGGCCAATTTCACGAAGCTAAGCACAACAATTTGCTTAGCATGAAAATTTGTCCTTGGTAAATACAAGGTTACAGACCAAATTTTCACGTGATCTTTATTGTTTTTGATTGATAATCAGCTGGTTTTTAGCTTAGCATGAAAAACACGTAGAATTTTGGCTGATAACTTGTTTTCAATGAGCAAGACTTTTTTTGTGCTAAGCAAATTGTTGTGCTTAGCAGCTCCGTGAAATTGGCCCCTGTACATTGTCAAAGGTTGCATTAACTCTAACCCTATACCCTCTATGGTATTTTGGCTAGAAAACCCTGCCAGACGCAGCAACATGCACCATTTGTCAAAGTGACAAGCCTGTTAAGTGCAGCAAGATCCATTAAGTCAAAAGTTTCAGGGCCAAAACTGATTCAGAGTCTGTGGTCACCCAATGCAGCAGGATCCATCTCTGCCATTGTTCAATGGGGATTAGCTCTCAATAGTCTTAGACTGTGGTCGTTTATGCACTGGTGTTGACAGCTGAATACATCAAAGTGCACCAGACCTTTTTTACCCGACGCACTGTCCTGCGTCTGGCAGAGTTAAGGTTAAGCAATAAATAAATAGCAAGCATCCAATTTTCTAGCCAATTTTAGAACTGACGCAACTGTAACATTGAGGTTTCTGCCTGAAATGACATTATATTTTTCTCATGAACATGAAAATCAATTAGCACTCAAAACAACAAAGCACCACAATGCTCTTGAAAATTGCAAAATGAAAATTGAAAATAAGGTTACATGAGACACAAAGATGAATTTTCAAAGATTGCATTAAAAAAATTACATTGAGTTGGCGTAGAAGAGCAGATTACGAAAGAGAACGATTTCCATACCTTCCTCGGTATCCGGCTGTGTACTGGGCATCATAGTGTAGCACAACAGAATATCGACGATGTCGGTCTGGATCCGCTGGGCATCCGAGGGCAACATGATGCTACTAGGTACTGAACACAGCACCGTGTGTAACGGTAGGAGGTGGGTTACCAGACGCTCGTCTTTGAACTAGAAGGGGAGATTTAAAAAAAAAAAATTAATACAAATCTAATTTTAATATAACACTCTAATTACTTTAAGGCAATTCCGTACACGAATAGAAATGTTTTAAAATATATTTTCCACAAAACGCGATACATCTGATTGAAAAAGTAAAAAAAGTTGCATGGTTATCTCTGAACTTTATTTGTTGTGTTCTTAATTTGCGCTCAAATATATAAAGGTAATCGAAACTGACTTTGGCTAGCCAGGAGACAGTAGGATTATATGTGCCCCATGCATGACCAAGAGAGGGGGCAATTTGCCTACGATGCCTTTGGGCAGACATGCATTTTGGTGGTTCACCCATACACTGCATGCAGAGTGTGGATCACGGTATTCAAACAAAAAGGAACAATCAGTCAGTCAGTCATTGATTCAGTCACTCGGTGAATCAGAGAGTCAAAGTGCAAAAGGCTCCAAATCCAGCAGAACAAGACTGACCTGCACGGAGCCTGTGGTGAGTAGCTCTGACAGCATGACCTTGATGAGTTGCAGCACGGGAGACACCAGGGCTTCCACTAGGTGGACCTGGGTGGTGGACAGAGAGTAGCCCTGCTGCCACGGTCGCAGGAGACGATCGCCGAGTCTCTGTCGAAAGGCAAGAGCGAGGAATGTTTTAGGGATTCAGGTTGGTGTAGCAGTTTTTTCCTCGTCTCCAACGCTGTGACCCGAATTCGAATCCCGCCTGGGCCAATATGTGGATTGGGTTTTCAGTTCCTGCCTGATTCCATGGGTTTTCCATAGAATATTCTTCAGAGGTTTTCCCCCCACCTCTAAAACTGTACCTTCTTCTCAATGTCTTCCCTTTGCAGGCTTCTTCTGGCTTTCGAGCTACAGTGTTTATGCACTTTCGAAGGATCCTTGGATTGGTGTCATTCCCATGAAGAATGAATAATAATGTTACGCAAAAGCTGGCATCCAAATAAATTATCAATTATGGGAAAATCTTAACCCTAACTCTTAGGTGTACAATCATATTGAATTTGGGAGGATTCAGGACCAATGAATACCTTGATGATGTTGATGAAAGCATTCATGGAGCTCGAGGAGTAGAGTTGGATGACCGCCAGTTTGTACTTGAGATCTATCTGGCAATCTGTGTTAGAAAAACACAGTTTAAAAAAGACCGGGATCTTTACGGATGTAGTTTTAATGGGTTAGAAGTGTTTGACATCAATGTACCACGTGAACATGCAGTTTTCCTGTGATACTGCAGTAGGCAAGCATTGGTTAGCAAGCAAGTCAGGGGTTGTAAACTACATAAAACTAGAAAAAGGGTTCTTAGATGCAGATGCAGATCCTCTCACCACCTCCACCTTCTCTTACCTCCTGTCTGCATATCCCGTGGGGCGCAGGCGAGGTGTCTCAGCACCCTGAGGCAGGTGACGATGCCTGGCCCCGCCCCTAGGAGGTTGTGGCCCAGTTCGTCACTCTCCTTGTTGATGTGCTCAATCATCTTAAGGATGCAATCACCGTCGAGCCTCACGCCTTTGACAGGGCGCAACCACTTAGACAAAGCTGCAGACAATTAACGGCAAAACTGTTTCAAAAATTGGAGTTGGCAAGTTGCAAAAAGTTCTTGGTTATGGGTCATTTTAAAACACGGGCCATTTTCCAAACCCTAGCTTCGTCCCCGTCTTGGGCTTTGTTCCTGCACTTTGGCAATGGTGATGGAGCCAGAGACGGAGCCTTAGCTGGGGTTTGGAAAACGGTCATTGTCTAATCAGAATGGTGTTCAAGACAAACCACTACCTAAATCTCCAGCACAGCACAGTTCCAGTCGGGCCTGGTATTTGGTCAGCGTGGCAATATTCTCGTTATGCTGGATGACGCAAGACAAGACCTGCATGGCATAGCCGTGGGATGCCGTCTTCTTGGCTCTCGTCGGGCTTCCGCTTTGCTCTGTTAATAACAACAAGACAAGGCAATATAGGGTGCTGCCCGTATGTCTATAAACACAGTATACTCTGTGTGTTGTCGCGTGCGATTATGAGAAAACAATTCACTATCACTCAGGACGACAACGAGTACAGACCACGCATACGTAAAGTTTAATCGGAAATCGACAAAAGGGACCAGTTCAGCAGCACCCGAACTTGCTCCCTGATGTACGAATGTCATCAACTCACCCCTGGGTTCGACGAAAGGCAAGAGACACTCCAGACTGTCCTCCATGGCAAAGATGTGTGCCAGCGCCAGTCTCCCCGCCGCGGTGAAGCTCACTGAGCACAGCAAGCGCAGGACTTCAATAACCTCTTCGTGGTTAGGGTCATCGGGGGGCGGGGCTCTAGCCACGGCCTGGCGTAGCTGGTCAACGTACTGCAGGACGGCCAGGCTGTGCAGCAGCTGCAGGCCGGCCTGCTGCGAGAGAGTCTCCTCCTGAGAGTCATCGTCTAGGTTGGCTGTCAGGCATTGGCAGAGGGACTTGGTGGCAGCTTGGTGGGCTGAGAGGAACAGCAGGCCTGGCGGGGAGAGGAGAGAAGGAGTTACAGAAGGTGTCAAGAAAGTAGACAGAGGGACTTGTTGGCAGCTTGGCGGGCTGAGAGGAACAGGCCAGGTGGAGAAAGGAGGGGACGGGTTACAGAAGGTGCCAAGAGAATGGACAGAGGGACTTGGTGGCAGCCTACAAGAGAACAACTTTTCAACCTTATTGTTTGGAGCACCGATACTCTACCTCTGAGTGACTTCATAATAACTGCAAGTAATTCCACGGCGGCGCTCGTAATGCTCTCATGACCCGAGGTCGAAGGGCACGACACGAGAACCAGAAGACTCTCCAAGAGGTTCCTAAAATAAGGCAGGAAGAAGAAATCCTTACAATAAAATGTTTTGTTTTTCTCTAAGTAGATAAAGCAAACAGACTCATTTGTATATCTAACCTCAGGGTTTGAAGTACCCACTAGATTGCAGAAGAGAGTTTAACGTTACAAAGTACATGATCATTGCTTTTGGCATATTTGTGTCATTGTTAAGTAACAAAAGTGCTCAAATCTTAAGTGGTACGCACAACAACTGTGAAAGTTTAGCTTAGAAGATACTCTACATTATGAGAAAACAAAGAAAGCATATACACAATTTTAGGGAATTTTAAAGATATTATTTCAGAAAAAATAATTTCCCACGGTATACGGTACCTGCCATATCTTTACTTAGAGCAAAGTGGGTTTTTTTCTTCATTAATTGATAGGTTTGTTTTTTGGGAAATGGCCAATATTCCTACGTGCTCTTTAACAGAGTTGTTTTCACTGCCTTAAACAACCATAGGCATTAAAGCTTTTTTAGAAATGGTATGCACATTTTCTGGAGGGGGGGGGGGGTCGAACATTAAGAGCCCAAACGGTATTAAGCTTCAGCCTAATTTTTGTCGGGTCAGGGAACCAGACTTTAAAGTTTACCTCGTCTGGAACAGGTGATACAGCGCTGGGTAGGGGTCCGCCGAGGTGGGCGGACCGGTGACCTTGGCTGTCGTGGGAAAGGCTTTAATGGGTGGTTGTACCTTGACAGATAGACAGGAAAGGAAACAGAAATGTAATAAATTTGAGGTAGTGGCTATTATAAAAAAATTGAAAAATACGGGGAGAGAAAGGAGTCGATATTCCACTAAAACTCTGACGAAAGAAATTCTACCGAAACAAATCAAGAAAAACAATTTGCGGAAAACTTCTTGTAAGAGCTTTTGGAGCACAAATGGTGCTACATCCTTGTTGCCTAGCGCTAAATAAAGGCTTTCCAACATCTGCAAAGATAGATCCCTTTTTCTCAAGATAAACGGTGGATAAAGCATGATTTCTGAAGCCACTGGTAGCTTTTTCATACTGTGAATCAATGAACAGACAGACACGTACGAGAGAGTAATACGCCGTCCGATGCACGGCGCTCAACTCCTGCAGACAGTTCACGACGGTCTCAATGTCGGCAGAGCTCACACCGCCGCACTCCCCCATGACCTCCCCTTCCAGGGGCGTGCCGGGGCCCGAGGACTGCTGGTGGGGGGCGTCTGGGTCGCCGGGGTCAAACTTTGCGATCTGTTTGAGGGAAGCTCCTGGGAAAGAAGACAGTTCAGTGTCCGTATCCAGGATGCTTTAAAAAGAAAGAGAAGAAAACGATGTACATTTTGAAATAAACAAATGTGGGTGTTTTCCGACGATCAGTTCATAAATTGATTACTAGAAATAAAGATAACTATTGACAAAGTCGCATTTCCTAATCAAAAAGGTTGTGCTTTTCTCAATAAGTTCTCAAAAAGTGAAATACCTACTGGGCTGAAACTTTAATAGGTTACATTTGTAATACTCCGTTTGATTTTGAGTGACGATTTTTGAACTATTTTTTTTGGTACCAATAGCTATGTACACCTCACCTCTCCACCGTGTCGTGGAGCGTGGTCAGCACCTCGTAGACATGAATCTTCTTTAAGAGCGCGGTGGTCGCTGTGACGACCCGGACAGTCTGCTCAGACAGCAGGAGCTTGACCAGTCGCTGGTAGTAGGTCCTGGGGATGTCGGCCATCTCCCCAACGGAGGGGGAGGGGCCGAGGAGACACTGGATGCCTTCTTGCCAATTGGCGACGCTGTCCAGGGCTGGAGGTACCAAAGTTTAAGAACGCCAGGTTTGTATCAACTTTGCCGCAGTGCTGTCTTTAGTGTTGTGGTAGACACAGTTTTAAGAGCTTCCAAGAACTTCTATTTTTTGTATTGATTATTATTAACCAGTTCGCGTCAAAGGACATGTATACATGCTGTTATTCCAGAATTCAAAACGGATGACAGATAAACACGTCTTGAGCAAGGCAAGAAATATCTGTCAGCGACCCGCTCACAGTGAGCGAGGCCGGAAATATCAGGGTGTGTTACCCACAGATACCAACCCGTCTCGGATCGAGGTTCGTGAAAAAAACGATTCCACGCCTGGGCTCGGTAAATGTCTAAGTAATCCCGATGCAAATTAGGTAAAAGGATCCCTGAAATAAATATTACACAAATTATTTTTGGGTAAATATTTGCCGTACCTTGGAGAGCCATGAGTTTTAAGGAGGATGCCACATGGTCCCCAAAGAGTAGACTCATCAAGCTATCAAGCACACCTAGATCCTAAAAGATAAATACAAATTAGTCAGAAAACCTAGGTCGTGTAATTTATGTCATTTAATTAAAATAATCTATGGATAACTTTGAATGTGACTCCTCCCATTGGGCATGGGGCTTTGGGTCATTCAGGACAATCAAACGAACATCGAAGGTATGCAAATGTGTAAAGAGGTGATCGCAGGATGCTTGCGCGTTAATTACGAGCAGAATAGGCATGCGCTTAACATCGCGCCAGCGATTTGATTCCGCGTAACATTTAACCCAGACTACTTCATCGAGATACCGAACTGGCTTATTTCTTATGCTTGTTTCTTATGTCTAAGCAGCGTTTGTGGCAAAGTTTACCATCTGAACACCAAACATGAGTGTTGCCAAGTGGTTACATTTCATGACACAGAACAGAGGGTCATCCAGGCTGCCTGCTGCACGCCACGTGGTGTGTCCTTAACCCCAATTTGCCTCAATCCAGCAAGGAGCATAAATGGGTACTGGTATTCCAGGGAAAAATATTCTGTCATTTCATGCCAAGGAAATCTTTAGATAAATGCCGGTCTGATAGGGAATATTGGCTTGTGAAAGACTAATTTTTTTTTTCGACCAAAAAAAGACACTAACCAAAAGCTTGGAGGCTACGCTCCGGCTGCATTCGCACAGCGCGGACACCAGCCGCAGACCGGCCTTGAGCTGCCTCATGTTGACCCCTATGGGTTGACCCCTGGCCCTGTCCTGACTGAGTGCCTCTACTGACCACTCTAACAGGGTGGACAGTGAGCGGTCATGCAGACCGGTCAGGGCCTCGGGGAGTAAGGCTGGCAAGGGCTCCAGGGCTGCAACCCACCTACAAGAGAGAGAGAGATTTGTATTGATCACAAGAATTACCATATTTAACAACTTGACCTCAAATGACAAGACCGAGTACAGACAAGACTAAGTACACAAAACGAACAGAAACTTCTAAAAGAATTTAACTTCTCCTACCTTGGCCCATATTCCCTATCCTGATGTTCCTTCAACGCATCCAGCATCGTCTTGGAGCCAGCGTTTGAGGGATCACGCTTGGCAGGTTTTGCCTGGTCCTGGGAACTAGGGTAAGGTGCAAAGAAGGTCTGCAACAAAAAAGCAAGGGAGAAAGAGGTAAAATCCTTTAACACACGTGTGCACAAACAGTCGGCTTAGCCAATTAGCATCATTTACAGTAACGAGGTTCCCACAGAAATCTGAAAACCAAACTCGAGGACTTTTCCAGGACTAAAATATGACTTGTGACTGGCTTCACGAAAGGACTCGTGAACGGACTTGCAGAGACTCGACTACAACTCTGCAGCATTGTGCCTATGTTAAAAGTCTAGTAGACACAGAGTTAAAAACATTAGTTAAAAAAAGTTAATTAGGTTAGAGCTGACATCTCTGCATGCAGACTTTACTCTTAGGAACCCATCCCTGAGACCAACTTACTGTGAGCGGGACGAGTTCCACTTGGAAAGGGTCAAAGGTCACAATGTCCGGCCAGGATTCTCCCTCGAGACCGTCCACTTCCAAACCTTCCTGTGGTCAACAACAGACAAACACTGATGATTTTAAAAAATGCAATGCTTTGCTATTGAATGGATGCCTACAGAATTCTATTTTTTTTTAATAATTTTTTTCTCCAGTATCCTTATCAGGGGAGATCTGTGTTTTCCAATGTGAAAAATATCAAATTGAATTGCTGAAAATGTAAGCATAGCTACTAAGCTAATATAAAAACTGAATGGCCAGTTACTGCAGTAACAAGTATGAATAGCTAAAAGCATGCATGTGCACGTGGGGCCATACAACACATTAGGTTTCTACATTCCCCTGTCCGTGTTACATCTGATATCTATGATTTTATAATTCTAGATGCAATTCTCTATGCAGTCCCCCAAGAGTGTTTACGAAGTTAGCAAATTACATACTTTACAAATAACTGAACAGTTTCAATGTAACAAGGAAAGCAAAAAGAAAAAAATTCCATACTCGGACATCAGATGTTGTTATGCTGATGAGGTCCCACCTTTAGAGAACACTATAATGTTTAGGAATGAGAAAACTTCCTTGACAAATACCTTTTTTGTCGTGGCCCATAGCTGTTTTGTACACAGGAACTGAAATGATGTCTAGATACAGAATTCTTTCCAGAAAAAAAGTCACATCTTGGATTATAAATCCACAGAATGACCAGCACCCATGTGCAACCTCTCTATTATCAGAGTCAAACTCATTACCGGATCCAACAGACCGTCTAGACTTCCCACTTCATCCATGCCTTCCTCATCGCTGATCTCCTCGTAGGCCTGACCAATGCTCTCCATCTCTGCATCCTCGGTGGCTTCCCGGCTACGATCATCTAATCCCCAACCCAAAAAAAACCATCTAGGCTTAAAACTGGAAAAAAGCATCAACGGTAACCAAGACAAAGATTCTGCTAGGATCAAAATTGTTGGGCTGTCCTAATTCGTTTGGTTTGTATAATTGAGGCTGCGTCAGAATCTCTTGTCCATGGCTATTGTGTAGGTGTTCGCCCATTTACCACTATGTATGAGCAGGCTGACATAGATGTAGCTGCAGCTCTTGAAGCCCGTATCAAGCAGTCTGCAGTAGCTTCATTCATTTATACATACAAATGATTGATATAACCTTTCTTGATACCTTCAATATTCTCCCGATCGGAATACTGATGACCGGGCGACGTTTCTGGCGTCAGTGGCTCAAAGAGTTCCTCTACTACTTCGGCAGCTTCTTGCACTATCTCTCCTGGTTCAGAGGCAAGGGAAGGCTCCTCCGACTCCCTCCTACTCTCAGGCACCCTCCTCACCTCTCCCTCCCGCCTGGACTCCTTGTCTCGCCTCGCCTCCCGTCGAGGGCTGTCAATGCCCCTCCTCCTAGAACCCTCCCTGTGTCTCCGGGAGTCCTGAGTGTACTGGTCTCCGGGCTGGGCATAGTCGGGAGGGGTTGGAGAAGCAAGGGGCTCGCCGGGCGGAGTTCTTGGCCCCCGGTGTTTCCTGTGCTTCTTTTGCGTCCTCCCGCTGCTGCCGATAGAGGCAGCGGGCACTCGGGAGTGGTCTTCATGCCACGGCTCAGAGTAAGGTTGTTTCTGACTGGACGGTTCGACCGGAGCCGCTGGTTCATCCCACTCGGGGCCATCTCCTGGTTCCCAGGTGTCCGTGGTCTCCCAGGTGTCGCCGTGTTCCCAGTCCCTGCCTTGGCTCGGCCCCTCCGGCTCAGCTCCGGCTTCCCAGGCATCTTGGGTCTTCCAAGAGTCTTTGGGGGTAGGGTCGCCCGCGGGCCACGACTCCCCAGCGCGGGGCTGAGAGGTCTCCCACTGCTCTTGTGTTGGCGGGGGTGGGGAGGGAGTCCTAGGCCCCCGGCGGCTGCTAGCAGTGCTTGGTATGGCATGGATCGCCGGTTGGGGAGGTTGGTGGTGCTCTGTCGGTTCAGGTGCCGGTTCGGCGTAACGAGCTCGCTTGGTCGCGGCAGGCTGGTCGTGTTCCTGCTGCTCCCAATCCCACTTGTGATGTGGCTGCTGCTGCTTCTGTGAGATCTCATGAGGCAGAAACTCAACGGTGTCATCAGCTGTGATCAGAGATGAAAGAACAATTTGTCAAGATCTAACATAAAACTTATAGACAATTTATGTCCTAATTCAGTTGAGTTAGGAAGGACTCAGAAAGCCACATGTATTGTAGAGGCAGTGTGTCCGTTTGTGGCTGTGCTCTGAGCATCTTACCTGCCCTCTTGGTGGTGTGGATGCTCTGTTTGGGAGGAGGAGGAGGCGGCGGAGGTGAGACAGAGCGCTCCTCAGCCCTCTTCTTGTGAGATGCCAAGATGCCGTAGATGGCCACCGTCACCTTGTGGTACCAGCCTCGAAGAACCACCCCGTCCGTGGGAGACTGGAAAACAAGCAATTATAAGAGGAACATATCAGAAAGAACCTTATTTCATGTCCAATTTGCTTTTGCTGTAATTTTCGAAAATGTATTGCTCAGGTGGTTCGTATTTATAGTAAATACTGTGACGCTGACCTGTTTTGTTTTCATAGATGATGGACAAACCAAGCACATTAATGCTGTTTTTTGTAGTCTGGTTCCTTGACTTCCTACAGACGTAACAGAGCAATTTATATATGACAGTGACTTATCAGGTTAGGTTAGGTTAGGTTAGGTTCACACTACCGTGTTGTTGGTGACTAGTTGTATCTTTGAATTGTCCACATAGTCCAATGCTCCTAGCTGCTCAAAGACAGCTGAGCCGGGCTTGCTCAGGTTGTTGATGAAAAACTCCAATTTGAAGGAAGGTGGGCTGGTCTCCCTGTAATCAGAAAAGATCATGATCAAAATCTCAATAACAACAGGAAAGGTTGGGTTGGTTATGGTTGGTTTGGACATGAAGATATAGCTCGATGGGTTGGGCTAGGATGATTGATTGGTTTGGGTTTAATTGGGTGGGATTAGGTTGGGTTGGGTTGGGTATTCTTTTTTGTGAATTCAAATGCCATATATTTAAGAAAAAATAAGAACATTTAAAGAGAAATCTAAGGAAATTGCAGAAAATCTCAGAGAAAAAAATATGCCAATCTAAGGAAATTCAATGTTGAGAAGTGGAAGCACATGGATGGACAAAACGCTACACAACTTACTACATGTATTTGTTGAATGATACTCACCCTAATCTGCCCTGATCCTGTAGCTCTGGATGGGCCGTGGTCGCCCTGGGAATGATCCTGACTTCGCTGATACATACTGGCCATTGAAACTGCACCAGGTCAAGGTTCAATTTCTAGAGGTCAAGGGTTAGAGGCTGAAAATGAGTATCCTACTCCCTCGTCTAGTAGGGTGTTCAGGTAAAACATTATTCTTCCTCCAAAATGCTCAAACTATACACCAAATAAAAGGTCTTGATGAAAGAAATACAATGCTTTTTAAATCGAGAAAATCGGATAATTAGTTTTTGAGAAATCCCGTTTTATTTGATTAAATTCACCCCATTCGATGAAGACAGTCCCTACATACATTAAGTATATCCTTGAATGGCCCCAAAACATGCCTCACACACGGCACGCGAAACGCGGAGCTCACACATACATTCGCGTAGCTGTCATGAATCTAGCTTTACAAAGTACACTTTCCGCCCGAATCTACGCACATTAGAGACTTAAAAATAACAGGTATAGTAGACAAGACAAGTAAACTTTATGTAAATGATAACTCCTACCTTGAATTTTGAGGCTTGCACCTCAAAAAAGAGTTTATTTTTACTTTTTTCGTAACTTTCGTTCTAACTTGTTTATCGGGATCGAGTAAACACTAACGTGTTCAGTACCCCTTCGGGATCAAAATGAAACCCGTTTCAACTGTCACTCCGGGGTTCGGAAATCGCGGGGAGTTAAAACTCCACGATGTTTACGTGAAAAATCTGGCCCGAACGCGTGGACGCGTGGATCGGTTTTTCTCGGGAAAAGTTGGGCGGAGCAAAAGGGCTTCATTCACAAAAAGTATAAGCTGTCGTACATCCACCCTACTGCTATTTTATGTGCATTATTCGATAGCTGAAAGTCAGGGGTTTCAAATGAAGGTTTTACTTGCAGTTTCTGACATAGAAAAGTCGTACAATTTTGGGGATAAACATTGGTTAGATTTTCGGCGCACGGACAGTCTGTGTGTGGATGTCTTCAGTCGCGGTGAGTGAACTGAACACCCTACAGTAGTAGTAGGCTATCCAAAATATTTTCTTTCTAATGTTATTAATGTTGTATTACAGTCTGGTGCCTGGCTCAATGAGGGGGCCGTAATGTTGAGTCTATGCTAGAAATATAATGTTTAGGTTTTTTTTACGGTGAACGTAAATAGCGCTGCCATGTAGTTTATCATCACGTTGTGCTGTGTGCATTGGGCATTGTACATGAACGCGTTTTGTGCATTACACATTAGGTTTGTTCGCCAGCGATGTGTTCTCGCTTCTGTCCACGAAGAAAATGAGATAACATCCAACGTTGGTGGCGCCCTCCTGGCCCTGATTACAACAATACGTCAATGAACATGATGAAAAGCGTTAACAAAAAGATTCGGGGACCGGTTCACGCGATAAAAATCCACCCTTCAGTTAAAGCCTTCTTCAAAACAAATATATTGGCAACGTTTTGATATTTTCAGCATTGGATGATTTATCATCATCGCTTACCTCTTTATTTTCGTGGCTGAAAGTACCACAAAACAACAACTCGACCATGTTTTCTTCCGCCATCTTTGGCATTGTTTGACAGAGGGCGCTCGTCGCTCTGGAATTAACGAAAGGCCAAACTAGACTAGCCTCAAGTCGGTACTGCCTGTACAACAACTATCCAATAAGGCAAGCAGCGTCCGAATCTCTTCGCAAGCATAGCTCAGCTGTAGCTAGCTCTGGGGCCAATTTCACGGAGCTGCTAAGCACAAAAAATTGCTTAGCATGAAAATTTGCCCTTGGTAAAAACAAGGTTACAGACCAAATTTTTACGTGATCTTTATTGTTTTTGATTGATAATCAGCTGTTTTTTTGCTTAGCATAAAAAACACTTCGAATTTTGGCTGATAACTTTTTTTTAATGAGCAAGACGTTTTTGTGCTAAGCAAATTTTTGTGCTTAGCAGCTCCGTGAAATTGGCCACTGGTTGTACGGTTTTGGACCCATGGTTAGTCATTATGCGTTTTCTAAGGTTGAATTACTCTTTATAATTTCAAATGGGGAATGAGGGGGGGGGGGGGGGGGGGGTGCTCCCCGTGAATCTCATGTAGTTATAATAATAGTTACACCACTGCATATAATCATAGAAAAAGGAACAGATTTCTCTATGATATAATTAAGTGACCTATCTATACACGTGAGGGTACTGTGTGGTCGGCGCTCATCATCTGCCTTTTCAATAAACTAAATAACACTAATTTTGTCACGGTGGGCATACCATACTTGCGACCGTAAAGGCGTTTTATTGTTTTGATTCAATTAAGTAAAAACAAAGACACAAATTAATCATAAAGGGCCCTAACATAAAGACACAGGCAACTTCGTTCGTGCACTTGATTAGAATACCAAATAAAGGTTAGTAACAAATGCCAATCGTTATATACATAAATGACAGCCAAGTAGCTGAAATAATTTATCGAAGTATTGTGTTTTGATCATAATTCGGTAGGCAGTTACTTGGAATAAATGAAAATTGTACATCGTATAGTAGTACTTTATTGTGCGTTTTGTGCTTTTTTGTCTCACGGCATGCGTAGTTTAAAAAAACGCAGCTACTCGCACCGAAGCCGGTGTTTGACAAACGTGCATGGTCATTGAAACCAGACGATACAAAATCGGATTCCGCTATTGGCCTGTAAATAAGTGGCCCTCTGTTGATATATATATTTTTGCGAAAGTACAAAACTACAATAGTCACGTCTTGACACCAAGACTACTACAGTTACAAAATCTCATTGCGCTGTCGGCCTGTAAAGTGCGCCCCCTATTGATATTTAAGAAAGTGCAAAAGTACAATAACGTCTTAAAACCAAAAATAGTTTGAGGGACGTCAGCGAATTCCCATCGCCGGTCAACAAAATAGATGACTTAGAATGGAACTCAGTGATGCAAGACTTTGTGCCAACACAAACAAAACTTTTAAAAAGTCCACCAATTCGCGCACTATATGTCCCATACGTAACAAACGTTTAGGCCTAATCTCTGTTTATTCGTAGAATTCTGCAATAGGGCCTATACTGTTTAAGTTATTGGCGTTTGGGGTGGAACTAAAGAAATCACGCTGTTACGTGTGAGACAAAAGATGACATTTTCTTAGACTTATCCTAAACTTAAGCTATTACGCGTAATTGCACAATATACGGAATATCATACAATTTGTGTAAAAGTTTATCAATATCAAGTGTTCGTGGCAGTGTATACAATCAAAAAGAAATACACCTGAAAATTCTATGAAATTCTGCTATATATCTTATGGGCTATAATACTCCCATTGGCCTCACGCTACTGTGAAATTCTTAGGCCAAATGTCTTCCAAAAATATACAAGTTCAAAGTCCTGTTCGGACAAAACCCTGAAGAGCTCGGGTCAAGATAAATCCCAAGGTCCTTATCTTGAGTAGATTGGCGCCCTGAGGCAAAACTTTGGAACAGAGTTGTATTCGCGTCCCGTAACTTCCACAAGTCCAGTCACAATGAACTGGATAAAAAATGACAAGGGGATGCTTTGGTAGCAAATTCTTGTGATTTGAATTTGGACTGCAGGACTTGTGATGCGCCGCATGCACCTAACTTGCAGGGACTTGTGATGGACTCGATGGACTCCAACATCCCTCGGCGTTTGTGATCAAGGTTAGAGATCAATAGGAGGCATCGTATGACGGAGGGTTTTCCCTTTGGTCGGTGTAGGTCCCCGCCGTGCCCTGTGATTGTTGGCTCATCTGCCGGTTCAGGCGATAGTCCTGTACCGCGAAGAACAGACTCGCCAGGTACGCCAAACACGCAAAGAAACCGAGAGTCTGAAATGAAAAGGTTGTAAGATAATCAAGTCACTCTTATGGCATGAGCCTGGGATCGCATGGAAAATGCACAGTCTATAGTAATGTATATATTAGATCCGTCAACGGTAGATTTGCTTTTGTATTTACATTCACGGTCATGATATTATAGTGTTTATAACCAAAAATATAAAGACATCGCAAAGCTTGATGCGCGTATAGAAGCCTTGTTAATATTCTGGTGGATTCTGTATTTATTCAATGTGAGATGGTATGTTTTCGTGATGCAAATTCGGTTAAGATAGAAATTAAAAATCGTGATGCGAATGCGATCGTTTATCCAAGTTGTTCGAATTTAGTTCTTAACCAAACCCAGTGAACTTACCGCAGCAGATCCGTGCAATGACGTATGTGCATTAGCAGCAGCAAAGACGAATGCGATAAAGTAGATGGTCAGCATAATGGCGTAGAGTACTGCGAACTGTGTGATAAAAGGAGGGTGAAAAAAGAAAGAAAGGAAACAATCAACTACAAGTTCTAAATAAAAACAACGACACTGCTAAATAGAGAAGACTGGTCTCGGGTATAGGCCTGGAACCACTGGACCCGATTACTGCCTTTTCCCTACAAGTTCTGCTTACCACGAGGTTCCAGGGAAGGCGCACCTTGAGCCTGATGTGAGTAAAGAAACTCGGAGTCTTGGAAAGGGACCTGATTACTGGCTTCAGTTTTTCTACACCGGGTTTCCTGTTTACCACGAGGTTCCAGGGAAGGCGCACTTTGAGTTGAAGACCCAATGTATAGGCCTGGAACGCCATTACACGGGACCTGATTACTGCATTTTTTGGTCCTACCCTGAGCCTTCTTGCTTACCACAAGGTTCCAGGGAAGGCACACTTTGAGTTGAAGACCCAGTGTGTAGGCCTGGAACGCCATTACACGGGACCTGATTACTGCATTGTTTGTCCTACACTGAGCTTCTTGCTTACCACAAGGTTCCAGGGAAGGCACACTTTGAGTTGAAGACCCAATGTATAGGCCTGGAACGCCATTACACGGGACCTGATTACTGCATTTTTTGGTCCTACCCTGAGCCTTCTTGCTTACCACAAGGTTCCAGGGAAGGCACACTTTGAGTTGAAGACCCAGTGTGTAGGCCTGGAACGCCATTACACGGGACCTGATTACTGCATTGTTTGTCCTACACTGAGTTTCTTGCTTACCACAAGGTTCCAGGGAAGGCGCACTTTGAGGTGCAGGTGTGTCGACAGCAGAGCGAGGCAGACTGCAGATACCAGCATGGCTGCTATGGCAAAAAAGAGGAAGAAGTTCAGGCCGGCGTTGCGACTGTTGGAGGAGGATGACACCATCACGATGAAGGCTAACAGCGACAGCAGCTGAGGTCAGGAAACAAGAATTATCCCTTGAGAACAACACTAAAAAGTCCGTCTTGCTTATTTTTCTGTTTCTGAGGAATATTCCTCTATTTTGCATGCATTGTGCAGGAAAACAAAAGACCTCAGACCTAATGGCGCCATGGCTTTGATGCGCTTTTTTACTGGACCTGCGAAGTCGGGAGCCAGACGAAGTATATAGGGACAGACTCGCTAAGAGGAAAACGCCATGTAAACAAAGCGTGGCGTCGTTAGAATTTAGGTGTGGTACAATTTGCTTTTCATCCATAACCCAAACGTTGGCTCTGTTCCGGTTTAGCTTCATTTTCCAAACTGATACAAACAATATGGCCTCTTGTGTCTATAAAATTAAAAGCAAAGCACAGACCTATTATTGACATAGAATCCATCCTGAAACTAAAGCCGAAGCAGAACCCGAGGTTTGGGATCACTTGGCGCCATAAAACGAAAGCGTATGTGACTCTTGAGGACGATTATGAGAAAAACAATCCCTTGTCGCCAGTCGTGAATTAATAATGCATGCATTATAGCTTCGGCTGTGTCTATGCACAGCATCGGTACTCGTCCACGAGGTTCACGGCCACCAGCTTACAAACTGAGAATCAAGCGATCGATCCGGGGCATTGTTGCTCCAGGCTCATCCGTAGCGTTGTATATGTTACACCCGAGTGTATTGTCGAGTCAGCACGCGAGCTGGGCATGTATTTCCTGCATCTAATTAAAAAAATTGTGTTGGTTGTCACATGCTTGGATTTTGTAACATAAACATCTGATAAAATCTTTGCAGATAATTTCAGTATCCGACACCATTGCAACATTTATTTTTGCTTCTTTTACATCGTACACACTTATTTGTAACTTATAATACACAATTTTCGTCACAATACACATTTTTTTCTTTTCGAATTCTGCAATAATGCAGATTTTTAGAGAAACGGTTATGTGCCGTTATACTATGTCGCCACATTCTTTACAAAACAATTAGGCCCAGTTCTCTGCCCCTTTCAAGCCCCCCCCCCCAAAAAAAAAAAAAACACCCACAAAACCCCAAAACCACTTGATATCCAAACGTGCTTGATTCATTCTCAATGTGATAAAGTAAGTTGTCCGTATACATCTAACGGAAATGAATTTCAATATAAGACGTGCTATCCGCGTCAGTGCGAAGATGACGATTCGAATTGCATGTCATTTCGTACATTTACCGGAGAAACACAGGTTCGTGCACTTTTCGTTGAGTTATAAATAGTACGGGGTGGCGTGTTTAATGGACCCTGCACTGATGTCTGACGCTGTAGCATTCATGCTCTCATTTTCATCGCCGCGGCCATACTCCGAAAGAAATATAATAAAATGTACGAATAAATCCCGCTATCAATCATTAAAATACGCTTAACCAATATCCTGAGGGGCCAATAATGCATAAAACGTGTAAGCACAACAATCTGCTTAGCACCTGGTTACCAGCCAAAATGTGCTTTTTATGCTAAGCTAGAACTAGCTGAGTAGTCACGAACAATATTAAAACAACACCTGAAATTCGGTTTGTATATAAAGGACTAACCCTGTTTTTGCCAAGGAAGAATGTTCATGCTAAGCAATATTTTATGTGTGTGCTTACACGTTTTGTGAAATTGGCCCCTGGTCATAATAAAAATACTGATGCCAAACCGGATTTGTGTTCTCCTATATGCATTTTCTTTACGGTAGTAGTAATACAACTAATCACATCAAAACCCCACCCCATCAACAAACGTGTTTAAGGTGCCATAGAAACACTCACGATTTCGGCAATTTTGGTGATGCCCTGCAGAGAGCGCAGGTAGCCGACGTCACAGGTGCAACCGGACGCAGCGGCGCTGGGCCCGTGTAGGTTGGCCGTGGTGGTCGTAGACGCGGTCACCATGGTGTGCTGGCTTACTGTCGACACCTCTACCGTCTTGTCTGCCATCCTGATCTAACACTTCCCAAAATAATAACAAACGCCGAGAAATTCTAACGAAAACACACTCCCCGGCCTCAAACAGTGTACTTTATAACATAAGTCTGCATCCGCCGGGAATGCGCACTTGTTTTCTCACTGGCCGCAATTATTTCAGATGTTTGGCTGTAATAACTGAAAGAGTAACAATCCTCGCATTATTAATCAACTATGAGTTTTAATTTTAATTCATAATGCGTAAAACACGGCCTGGCTCCAGCATCAGAGAGTACGAAGTCCGCGCTCTGATAGTGATACGGGACCGCCTCGACTCTCGACCGCGTGTCTGTCTGCTCCGACGCGCGCTGACTACGGTCGCATCATCCGACATAAACAGCATGCACATGGGTCCACCACGTACACGTACAGCCCGTGTAGTCTATCAGTCTGGTTGCTATAGCTATACCACAACGCTCATCGTCTGTATACAGTCAGCCCCTCCATACAAACACGTTATTGTCATGGCGGCTAAGACAAAAGGTCGCGTTATGCCATTGTGCCGGGGCATAATAATTACTTTTTGTTCTTTCCAATATCGATTTAACTCATCAATCATGATTATTTTATGAGAGTGCCCACTGTTGACGAGCCATATTAATGAGCTCACCATTAAATAGTCCAGGGATAATGATGCACTCACGATGTGTTATCATGGCCCACTAGGCTACAATAATCTTCACCGACATTGAGATTATAATATTACTCCCGGAGATGGGAACATCGCTAATTGCTTATTCCAGGCCATGCAGCCTTCGCTCAAGGCAAGAGCGCCGGTCCTTTGAACCAGCTCAAGGGGGAGGGGGGGGGGGGATATCTTTAAGAGTTCTACCGCTGGCAATTGTAGTCAGGGGTATAATCGCCCAGACAACTCACGAATACACGCGTCTGGCGGTATTCAAATCCCTGAAATGTCTCGATCCGAATGAATACACGAACCAAGTTGTGGGGTCTATTCTTAGATCTATACCCAATATAATAATAACAATACTCCCGACATCATGTTTTAATTAAGGGAGTAGGTCTCTTTGCACAACAAAGGATATTATCAAATATCGTTACGATGGGCTATTTTGACACATATATCATTCACATAAAAGATATGCACGCTATAATGAGACACGCTTCAAAATAGATTTTTATTAAGGAATCGTTCATTCTAACACGAAAGAAAGCCGCAAGGGTATAGTCCAAGTGATGTAGCCAATTCGTTGGTTTTATTATGGGGCTAACTGTAATGGTCCTTTGGAACGAGCAAAACTATTATCATGGAAATTTTTTTTAACATTAAACTATCACAGGCGCCAAACGTAATTTTGACTAAGTGCAGTTGCTTTCAACGTCTGGCCTATATTATATCACCAATACGTGAAGACGGTGCGCGCGACCAGTTTTGAAACTGTTGGCACAAACCGGTAGTATTTTATTAGGCACGGAAATAGTGCTAAAACGTTCTTGTGGTACGGTGATTTGATCCATCATTTCCATGTGTAAAACCATTCCCCTTGTTTGTGTTTAGCAATGTTTGTTTCGTCTGTGTTTCAATTTTACCGACACACTCAATGCCAGGTTAGTTGTACAGATGAATGTTTAGACTTTAGGCCGTGTCTGGATTTCCTACGGCTTGAAGCCATACTTAGCCTCGTGTGTAATTTCAAGCCGTAGCAACGTTATTTGGACACTCGCGGCCTAACATTCGATATCATTGCCAATGTGAAAATTAACGTCGATCTCCAATGAAATAGCTATAGGCTGCTGCCTTAAATAACTTGCTACATAATATACCGAGTACTCTCCTATATTCACCACCCATGACCCTGCTTAAAAAAATTATCTAATTAAAGATGCGAGACGGGTTTTCAAGAACTATCGGGGTCAGTGTCTGATTACTACTCGTTGTACTAGGGATACTGCCCTAACCATCCGTGACGTGTTCCCTGATAACCCCTCGGTGGGCCGCGCTGGGCCGGTATCCTTACATCACCGAATGCCGCTCGGGCGATACATCAGCGATATAATTCACGATCATTCCCAAGGGGGGAAGTTTCAAGAACAAAACCCCCTCTAGCTTTTCTGTTGACGAGATTATTCCAACTCGATACCTCCTAATCACATTATTTCGAAGGGGCGGCGTTTATCGCACGCTCGCCAGAATAAATTTTGGTTAAGGTTTCGCTTCTTGTGGGTACTATGGTACGCTGCAAGTATGAATAGGCCATCCACTGCTGCTTGTCGCTACAGGGGATAACATTACAGTTTAATAAAGGCATTGCTGTCATGTGGCAAAGTACGATGTACGCGGTTTCCTTCGTAAGCCCTTTTATCCTATAAACCATAATCATAATTTATTTTTTCCCAAAATGAATTTATAAGGCGCCGTGATGTTTTTAGTTTTTTTCTTCAATTTTCAAAGAATGTGATCAGCTTTACATTGTAAGTGCAATTTAGGTTTTCTTGAAAGTATACATTATTTTGATTCTGAAACATTCTTATTATACACTCTTACGCGGGAATACATAATACATAAGACAGTAATTTCCTGCAGTGGTTTTGGATTACATATTGCATTTTGTTTTGCACGTCGGCCTACTGCTGCCGTGTTCTTCAGGGGAATCTCAATGGAAATCATAATAATCCAGGCTTAGTTCCAGCAGAAATGTAGACAGTGGCTGGAGTTTGCAATAAATATCTTTCGTAATAAATGATTTTAAGATCGTTTGCACTGCGCATGCGTAAGGCGCCATGATGTAAAGTCGTGTGACGTCACAACTAACGCTCCAATGCTGTGAAGTTTTGCAACAAAAAACTAGGAACGCACGCGCAACGCGTAGTTACGCGTGCCAATAGCCCGTACACAATAAAACAAAATCTGGCTCCACCGGGCGTCAAAAATGAAACTGGCTTAGGCCTACCCAAAGATGAACAAATTCTTAAAGCCAAAATGTAAAATTCTTGCAACAAGAAGCCAGGCTTTCGAGAGAGTTTTGTAGTGCAGTGGGTACGATGGATCCCGTCAATGAGCATGACCCGACGATGGACGCCAACATTGTGCACGCTGTCAACGTCAACAATAAAAAGGAAGTGGCCGAAATGAAATTTCTGACCAAGTGAGTTTCCCGGTCCGAAAGAAAGAGTCACATTAGGTTGACATCGACGGCTGGCGAAGTGACCGCGCAAGCTTACATTTTATGTCCCGAACGATTACACTCAGGCGGTAGCTCCCAAAACATGAAAACGATCACCCCAAAATAAAAGTTGAAAATCACCCCGAAGTTAAAAGATTACCCGAAGTCATGTGTAGTTATTAAAACAAAATCAGGCCTCGTCCTAATTTGATGGCTACGGGCTTGTAATACACATGCACCTATATGAAAGCGGTTCAATGCAGTACGTTCTGATAGCCATGGCAAAGTAATCCGGACGTAGCCTTACCCTCTCAGTGTTGTATGCAGCTGGCAAAACGGAGGTGTCCTTATCTAAGAGAAGGACGTGTTACCACCTTTTCCAAAACCTAAAAGTGAAGCAATTTAACCCGTGCACGCACCACTTTGACCGCAGATCGTTGGCAAATGCCCGCCACGTGCAGGAGAGCATTTATCGCCAGGAGGAAAAAGATCTGATCCGGCAGCTCTGGAAACTACAGAAGGAGAAAGAGCGCCGCCACCCAGAAGTAGACTGTTACACCAGACGTTCATCAGGGCAGGGACTGCGACGCCTGTCCAGCGAGCAGGTAAGTCGAGGTGACTGGACGTGACATTTTGACACTGCAAGCGAGACTCAGACTCGGGCCGTCAATTGGGCTGCGAAGCCGCAAAACGAGTTGGGGGAGACTCCACATACTTCGTCACTGAGCTCTACTCTACGTACTTTAAATTTATACTACTCACATGACGGCTTTGCCAAGCCGAACACATTGGAACGACCAGTTGGTCGACTAAAATAGATTTTGGTTTCTGATATGCGAACTCCTAATTAATGCTCTATTGACTAGTCTTTCATTATGCTCTTTTAACGAAATGTACAGTCTCTTTATACGACTTGACTCTTCTATTATCTTAATTCTTTTTTCTTAATTCCTTTTCAATTGAACCAATAAGATAGGTCTTGGACTCTACATGATGCGTGAGTAGTCAAACTTCCAGTTTACCGATTGCATTTTTCCCCTGCAGATCGACGGTTCGCATTCCTCGCGACGCGGGTCGTACAACGTCTTATACCGCGGGAGCGACCTTCACCACCATCCCCATCCACCATCCCCGTCTTATCATCAACATGTACATGATGACAAGAACTCCTACGTGGGCCGCGCGCTGGAAACATCGCACCCAACTGCAAGTTATCATTATCATGCGCCCGCGCCTACAAAAGGAGAGAAGTATTCCTATGACAGAGACCTGGGTAAGAAACTCTTTTCTTTCTTAGTAGGTTGTAATACTGGAGTCAGTCACAGGACAATCACAAGTCAGTCACAGGACAATCACAAGTCAGTCACAAGACAATCACAAGCCAGTCGATCAAAAGTGGATGACTACTAGACTAGTGTATAATACACGCCTTGAAATTGCAGTTCAGGCAGGCGTTCTAAAGAGTCGCGCCAAACCAAATAAGTCACTCCCAGCAGTCAATCTTTCGCCATCTAGCGCAACTTGTCGCTCCTAATTGTTTCAGACGTCGACCTTTAGACGGATTTATCATTATTATTACGCTTAGGCACAAGCAGTCACCACCTTCCCTTTTCTGGAACAAGCAGTCACCATTTCAACCCCGAGCAATTCGTTCACCACCACCGACCCGAGTACTACCCAATGCCCCCGGCCCAGCGGCGACATTCTACCGCCCCGGGCTACCAACCTCCTATAGAGACCGGGCCCGGTAACGTCTCACAGTCATCACGGTTGAACGCGATCGTCCAACCCGCTGGCTACGGTCACTCTATCGCCGAACACGCCGCCAATCTCGGAATGCACAGGCATTACCACAGAGGGTAAGTTATTAAAGCAAAACCTTTTTGTAAAATAGTGGGGTTTGTTTAAGATTGGAGAACAAAATTTGATGAAGCTTCCCAAATCACAGAAATAAGCTGCGATAAAATCATCTTATCCATTTTGCATACTGAGTTTTAAGAACATCAAGTTCTTTTAGTTTTGTTCTCCCAGCTAAACACTGGTGTCTCTTTGAGTAGCAATAAATTACAATAGTCTAATGAAGTAATTTGTTTTTGTCAGGGCATGATGCTCTCAGCTTTGAGGCGTGCATGATTGGGTTTAGCACTCCTCGTAAAACTTAAGCATTGGGAGGTGTAGCCTTTGCACTAAAATTACAAGATAACTTCATACTCCCATAACATGACTCTTGAAATATTGAATGTAACCGCAGGATGCCGCACTATGCCTACCGCAACCAACCCCACGGACACGCCGGGCACCCCGGGCACCCATCCCACCCAATAGACGACATCCACAACATCGGGAGCTACGAGAGTCTCACCCGGTACATCAACCTCCTCGACTACCAGGCCAGCGAGGAGAGCAAGGCCGACAGGCGACACAAGAAGCCTCCCCATCATCACAGAAACGGCGACAGACAGGGACCACCAGCTTACCCCGACGAATTGTTGGGAGAGGGAGGGGTGCAGGGGGCTGGGAGGGAACAGAGCGTGGAGGTCATCCGGGTATTAGGTGGAGCGTGTTTGGCACCCGCGAATGACAAGAAGGAAGCCGAGGAACAGAGACCACAACAAGTTGGCGACAAGGAAATTGATGGAGAGGTTGTATCCCAGGTTGAACTGGAGACTAAGTCAAACGGGGGTACGTCCTGGGACTGTTGGGACTTTTAACATAAGCCGCCATGAAGGGTGGCTGCTTTCCATATACGTTAAAAACGGACGAGGACGAGCTCATTTTCGGTATTACGGGCAGTAAAGTGAGCTGATGAATTCCAGGCAGATTTTATCCAATTCAGGATATTATTTTATGCATGTCCAGGTCAATAACGTCACAGTTTTCTCGAAGAGAGACATACATGCCAAAAAGACCCCAAAATTGCGTTCCTGAGGAGGAGTTATAGGACCCTCAATCAGCTTTGCCGGGTTGGGTAAGCCAAGCATAGACATCTTACTTTAAGTCAGAGACAGTAAAGAACATTCTTTGACTTAATTTTGACCTGACAGCCAAACCAAAATCGATTGGATTTATCGGCGTCCCGTCTGCCACGCCGTCACCGACGACTCAGACCGTGCCCACGGCGACAACCGAAGGAGATGACACCGGGAAGGACACCGGACATCCTCGTCACCGGGTTGCGGACGACGGGCGTGCGAAGCCGCCGGACAAAGTAGATCCGAGTGGGACACCGAGAGCCAAGCCGCGCGGGAACGAGAAGGGAACGGCTGCTATCGGGGTCGATGTTCCAGCGAAGAGAAGCAGCCGAAGGGGTCTGCACAAGAGCAGAGAGGGCGGGCTGGGTGAAAATTTGATTTATTTATACCCACTTGCCATGATATCTGGGCAATCGGCGTTAATCAAACAAAAATGCCCTCGTATAAGTTTGAACTGATGTCTAAATGACGGCACCCGCTGCTACAAACTTCACTGTGCGGATTTTTTTATCAGTTTCTTTGAACACTAATTTCCAAGTTGACAACAAGTTAGGTATGTCATGTTGCAACTTTTAACGAGCCAGTAATACCACTCCGAGTTTCGACAGCGCGCAGGGCAGTATAGTTACAACCTACAGTTTTAACATTGACTGTTGTCACTACCTCTTGAGACACTGGGCCTGCGCAATGCATTAAGACACTGTATTAGTTTTAGACTTCGTGTTGCGTTTTTTTATGTGAAAAATCTCTTCCTTGACAGACACCCAAGCTAGCCGTGGTGAGGTGTTTTCTAAAGGCTCAAACCAACAGTACATCTCAAGGCACCCGTCCTTGAAAGCCTCGGTCCAGCATCCCCAGCACCACCTCACCAGACAGATCCTGTCCGACCTCGAAGCCATCGCCACACAACCGAGTCACCACAATCGCCACCCGTCCACTCACCACCGTGACCCCCACCATCATGACCACCACCAACACCACCACAAACCAGTCCTAGCCCATGTTCATCACCCTCACCACTCTCACTTCCAGGTGGCCCGGGAGCCGGTTACGGCGGCCGAACGCAAGCGGTTGGCTGTTGAGCTTTTGGCCCGGGAGTACCCCGTGCTCCTACGCCACGCGCCCGCCAAGTTCGACCCGCTAGAGGCCCTCATGTGCCGCTATCTCAGACTGTCGTCCACCAACGTGGAGACCTTGGAGGAGATGTGCAGAGACGCTGGGATCGAGTTTGGAGCGCATGCGCACCACCCAATCGAAAACGCCAATGAATATGTCTTTGGAAGGGAAAAGTCATAGCTGCGAACATAAACCACATAAACCAAAACTTCGTGTAGGCCTAAAACTTTGAATTAACACTACAGTCGACATCAGATTTAAACTCCAGGTGCTGCTTTTAAAGTGTCGTTTTAACTAAACATTGTTATCCTAATAGTAATACATGTACCGAACATCCTTCACTCATCATATACGTACTACTGTACTACCAAATTATCAAAATAAAACAGGTCACTAGTTGTTGATAATTTGTGTCCATGTTCACTTTCTTAGAAACCCACGCCATCCACCCCGATCACCCTTCCCCACCCACCACCACCCAGTCACCTTATACCTCCATCACAAACGGGCCTGATTAAGCTTCAAGGAATTGTTTAGTTCCCTGGGTTGACTGGGGGTCGCGCTACCGCATATGTAACATTTTATTAGTCTCAGCCGTGTTTTGATGTTATTTCTTGATGTGAAGATATGTTTCCTCTTATTGAAGATAGATTTGCCAATAGCTACCCTTCGTTTGATTTCATCCTGACATCGCTCATCTTCTTCCGATATCATTGTCCTGTAGTACATAGTAGATCCAGATAAAAGGCTAGTCTGAAACCAAAGCTGAGGTTTAGAAAAATTCACCGTGCGCGTCTTCAGTAAAATGGTATACTGCCCTCTGTTGTTCGCGTGCATTATGAGCTGAAATGAGGAAATTAATTTAGCTGGTCTCGATAAACAAATTCTTCCACTTTCCAGTAAATTCCAGAAGCTATCCAGTTTAGTTGTGGTGTTACTGTTATTTCACCTTTCATGTGCAGTCTAGTCATGAGAGCACTGTGGCTTTTGTGTCATAGTTGGCCAGATCAGATGCTTGACAAATTAAATACTGGTGCACTTAAATTATGTGCAGAAGTTTGTGTTGGGCCATATGGAGCCATTGCTCCATGACGATTGAGCAGAGACGTACAGGCCGTGCCGTGACAAAGCACAAAATAATACTGCAGTGCCAGTGTACACAAACAATTGTACATTGTACTTTATTTGCCCAGATTGTAAATGTTCTATTTAAAGACACGAGACCTTTACAAGTACAGTCAGGCATGCATGCTCTTGTATACCTTTCTGGTCTGAAAAAAAAGATGTATAATTATTAAATATTTTATTTTAGTTTTGTATAGACGGCCTATGCCAGACCATAGACTGCATTACTGTGTACATATCATCAATGACATGCAAATTTACCATAGACTGCATTACTGTGTACATATCATCAATGACATGCAAATTTATCCATGAAAAAAAGAAGGCTTTTGATACATTTTTCTATGACTTAGTTATGTATTTCTTGACTTCCACAGGCTGCACCAACTGGTGCATTTGACTGGAGCCAAGTTGAAAATAACAGCGATGTAATCTGGGCAATCACCAACACTTCATAGTAGCAACTAGCATCATGCACAGGCTACCAGTTGCTATCCAGGGGCACCAGCGAGTGGCCAACAGGCTTCGCCCAGAAGATGCCAAGAAAGTCGTGGAGAAGGCATTCCAACAACTCAAGAAACAACCGGATCCAAAGGCGCGTCACCTGGACCATCTCCGATCTGTCGCTCAAGGTGTGCAGCGGAAACAGTTCCATACTGGAGGGCGCTATCCGGCGAGTGGAAGGGCACTGTTTGGAGATGCTTACGAGGTCTGGTCGGACGATATGGCCTGCATTTTGCAGGGCACTTGTCTGCCAGGCAGTACCAAGTACTGCCGCACCAAGTCTATGTTTGGCAAACTAGAACTGTGCGACGTCATGCAGGGTTCCTCTGGCACCAAGGCACGTCTCATGTCGACCTATAACCTCGCTCCTGCGCCCCAGCACCATCGCGGGGTACACACACTGGCTGCTTCAGGTCTACAACCACAAGCTCCACCCCAAAGCAAGATCTGTCATATAGACGGCACTCCCGTGAATGCACGTATGACGTCCGGACTCCCCCAAGAGCTGTGGAATAAAGAAATTGCCTGCGTCCTGCAGGGAACCTGCCTACCCGGCAGCACTCGCTACTGCCGCACCAAGTCCATGTTTGGCAGTCTGCAGTTAGCAGATGTGATGCAAGGGGTGCCACAACTGGCGTACAGCACCGAGTCCTCCTCTTCTGATGGGAACCAGCCACCCGCCACCGGTTCCCAGCTCACACAACGACAGAGGCTCAAGCGTGCTGTGAAGGACTATGGATCCACTGTCGTCATCTTTCACGTGGGCATCTCGCTGATGTCTCTCGGAGGATTTTATCTTGCAGTCTCCAGGTGAGTTTTACATATGGACCGTACCTTTGACGACTTTCATGGTAATTTCTTTTTGACTAAACTAGAGATGGAATTTGTTTGGCACGGGATGTTTTTAAATATGCTTAATAGACTTCTTTGGGACATTTGATCTTCTTTGCAGTGGACTAGATGTGCAGGCCCTCCTGACGACAATCGGTTTCAGCTCCGACATTGTCGCATCTCGCATCGCCACGGGAACCAGTACATTCCTGGTAGCCTACGGAGTGCACAAGCTGTTTGCCCCGGCAAGGATCGCAGTCACGCTGACCTGTACGCCGTTTATCGTGCGCTACCTCCGCGGTATTGGCTTCTTAAAGGTGAAACCAGTCACTGTTTCCAAGTAGAGGAGAGACTACTTTGAACAATGTAAGCTTTGTATACATATATATTTTTGTGTTCATTTTAAATAATGTTTAACCCTAACCCTTCCTAACGCAACAGAGTGCAGCAGGTGGACCTGATGGATCTCTCGCAGTGAGCAAGGTTGACACTTTGAACAAAAAGATGCAATATGATGCGTATGGAAGGCAACTCGCAGAATACTTCTTAGAGGTTGGGTTAATTTGTATATTCGATTATGTGCCTTCTAAATTTTGCAAGTTTGAAACCCTTAACCCTTTAAAAATCCAGAGGTACTATCTAACATGTTTTCGTGTAATTTGATGGATGTAATTAGGGTGCCTCATAAAAACAGTGCTTCACAATTGTGCGAAGCTATATTTGTGTTTCTTTTTACATGTATTGATATGGTTCTCATATTTTTTGGCATCTGAGAAGGGTCAGATTGGTGGAGGGAACAAAAGGAAAAAAATGATATAAAAAAAAATAGATGGCTTAATTAAAAAAGGCTGAGTGCAGATTGTCTCTTGCAATAAATTTATCACGATTTGAATAATAAAACCATATTTGGCAATTTTTTTCTTTTGGGTTAATGATGTTCAAGACTGGGGTCCATGGTAATTTTCCCTCGAGTCTGGAGCCTAACGTACATGTAGTTTTAGTCGAAAATGAGAACCAAAATTCTCCCCAAAAACCAGTCATTAACAAGTAGGTTTCCATTAGAACTCAAGCACATTTATTCACCATACAATATTACATCATTATGCACAAATAAATGTGAAAATGAAGGTTTATCAATTACATATTGAGTAGTAACAAAAGTAACTGTCTGCTTGTTTTGTGGTTTGGAAGACGTTTTCTACCCCAGAATATAGAAAGTAAATAATGAGCAGTAAAGACAATGTACATGTATGTAAAAACCAAGTGAATATACACAGTTCATTTTGTATCCCTTGTTCTTTACAATGTCTTTGGTAAAGGGTCGTTGTTTACAAACTTGATATTTGGGTTTTGTAGTTATTTTGAAGAAAACTGTAGAATTTGGCTTATACCTCAAGCTCCTAAGGCAAAAGAAAAATGAAGTAGTCATTTATTAAAGTACAACTATTTAATATTTATTGAACACAAAATTACACATACATAACAATTTTAAAATGACGTGATGTTACCAACATAATTTTCACTTAACAAAAATAATTTAGTTGTCGGTGATATCATAACTGGATACACTGGGTACAAGTTCAAAATTAATTCATCAGTAAAGAGCTACATGTAGTGGTTTAAGTTCAAATCTGTGTTTTGTTTTTTCTGATTGTTCTGTGCGATCTGAGCATTTATAAATACCCATTCTCTGTTTCAGGGTAATCTTTATAAGGTGTGAAAACAAAATTGTTTATACCCAGCATAGAGCGAGGGACTCCCCCCTTAGTCCCCCATACCTATACACTCTAAACTATTGTTACCCAACACACCTCCCTAAAAACCTTAAAGAATTCCTGATAAACCACCTTATTCCACAAGCACATTGACCACCACAAAAGAGGGGTGTTCCCTCCGTCTCACTTCATATGCAATTGTTTACTTGCTTTCCCGCAGACAATAGTCCTGTTATATTTTGACGAGGTAGTGCCCTGTTTACTGCGGTGCATCATGGCAAAAAAGGTTAATCATCGAGGCTTGTAAACATGTACCAGCCCTTTCCATGCTCATTTTTTAAAAGTCCGTTGCTCTGAGGAAAATCTATGCAAGGTACGTAACCATGATTTGTAGTCATCCGACGTGCTATCTTCCACAAGTGACCAGGCAAAACTCTTTTTAATAAAAAACTGACGGAACTGGGCAGAGGTTGAAATGAGGGTTCTTAGGTATTAGAAAAAGGATAACATTTTCTTTACAATGCCGTTTTACAATAGGGTTACCATTGTAAATGAGCTTAATTATCATTACAAATCATCCAGAGTAAACATCGCAATTAAAAAAGAAATTACTTGGACACATTTAATTTATTAATTTATCCGATAGGTTGGACATTCTACTAAAACTATTCAAAAAAATTGAGAGAAAAAGAAAAAGAAAGAATTTGTAATGCTTTAACAAGTAGTTTTACACTGCTTTTTTTCCCAATTGCAATTAACATAGACACATGTGGGTTAAAGGTAAATAGTATTTACATGTACTTTGTTTAAATTTACATACTATTACTTGGAATAGGCCATGTTTAATACAAATGTACATTTAAGGGAATTCACATCTACCATCCTAAAGTAAGAAAAAAAAAACATGAACAAATTTGTAACCCAGCATGAGTAAATGAGACACTTTGCGGCAAAAATGAAAATTTAGATTTTGATTTCATTATTTAAAGCTAAACAAGCTTTAAATGATGAAATCAAAATCTCAATTTTTATTTTTGCCGCAAAGTGTCTCATTTACTCGTGCTGGGTCACATTTGTACTCGGTTCAGGTCTTGTCATTTTAAATTTGGCAACAGAAAATGCATCACATGGGACCTTATTGTTAAGTTGAGGGAACCTTCTTTTTGACTCGTACTGTATACATCCATGAAGTAGCAGTTTTTAATACTTTTTTATCTTTTTTTTTACTTGTCACTTTTGAAGTAAGCTGAAAACGTCCTGCTAACACATTTTTGTGTACAATTTGTCTACGAGATCATTTGCTGTGTGTGTCAATCTTGATAGGTTGTGTGATGACAAGCTTCACGACCATCACGATTTGATGGGAAAATGAATCATTTTTTGAGTCGCTCCACCAGGGTCAAATTTCATAGTGCTGCTTAACAGCCGATTTCGTGCTAAACACTGCTTTCGTCATTTCATAGAGACTGTTATAAGCACAAGAAAAGCACATTTAAATCTCCATGCTTGCGCCATGAAATAGTGCTTAAGCAGTAGCTTGGTTTTCTGCAGTAAGCACAACTTTCCTGCTAACCGTTAGCAGCACTATGAAATTTGGCCCGGGACTTCTGCCACCTTATTTAACCGTGCAAGTTACCAAATAAAGTGCGGTGCCAGTTGACTTGTGCCATTGCAAAAAGTTTCGTAAATCAGCCGCTGCATGCCACTCGGATGCAACGCGAGATGTGATCCATTATTGCAGACAGTTTTTCTTGGTCTATCCAATGACACTCCTATACAATGGCCCACTTACTTGGGGCTGATAAGCTGCATCTTGGGACGAGGTCATGACATTTGGCTGATCTTCTCTTGGATCCACGGATGGGCGATTATGCCCTCGAGAGGCAGACGGTGGGCAGGGTTGTGCTTCAAAATCTACGCAGACAGGAGAACAGTCGGAAATACAAGTGCTGGTGTGACATTGCATAATAATTATATCAGGCAATATAAGACTTTCAAGTAGGACCAACATTTCCCCCCCAAAAAAATAAATAAAAAAAATAAATAAAAATAAAAATAACTACACACCTTGCATATCAAGTCCCGTGCTCCATCAGAAACATGATTTGGAAATGAGAATTCCACCTATTTGGAAAGAAAAGAGCGGATGCTAAATTTATCTAAAAAACATTTACAAGACGTTTGCTGGAAACATATTACATGTAGAAACGATATAATAGTGTGAATAAAAAGATGCCAGCAATTACCTTTGTAATCTTCCTGTAGGTTTCTGAGTTCCCTTGCGACTCGAAGGGTGGTTTGCCGACGAGGAACTCGTAGCACAGCACCCCCAGACTCCAAAGATCCACCTTTTCATCGTGGGTCTTCCCTTCGATCATCTCTGGGGGAAGGTAGTCTAGGGTGCCGCACAAAGTGGCTCGTCTGTGAACGCAACAGAAGAGGATTTAAAATAAATACGGGGCTAGTCCAAAATAAATTTCCTCGAGAAGAATATTTTTTTAATAAAGTTTAGGCAAATACACACGTAAATAGGCAATTTCTTTTTTACTTGTCACTTCTGCGACATAATACTATTGGGCTGATTAAAACAAAATCTCCATGAAGTCTCTGAAAACAACTCACCTGGATGAAGGAGCGTGGACAGACCACCCAAAGTCGGCAATCTTCAGGTCGCCTTTCAGATCCATCAGCAGGTTTTCTGGTTTGATGTCTCTATGGATGACCTTCTTCTCATGACAGTAGTGCAGTGCTTTGGCTAGTTGGTAGATATACTGTATTCGCAAGACAATAATAATGACCACCAAAAAAAAAAAATTGTTTGTGTTTGGACCAAATTAATTTTGTTTAAATTTCTTTTGGGGGGAGGTGTTTGGGGATATAAATGGCAACATGCGCTATCTTTGTGACCCGAATAGAAAGTGCGATTCTTATCACCCAGTTTGTCTTAATTTGAACAAAACACTATGAAGTTGCAATTGAAGGTCGCAGTTTTGCACCACAGCACTGAACGAAACGAACAAACTGAAAGAACCTCATTCCTCATTCCTCACAGACTGTGACGGCTCACTCTATCGTGTTTCAACTTACCACGGCCGACCGTTCTTCATTAAAGTGGCCCCCCTTCTGCGACTGCATCTCCTTGTACAACTCGCCCCTCGCCGCGTACTCCAAGATCAGATAGACTCTGGTGTCGTCGTAAAAGTACCCGTAGAGGCGCAGGATGTGGTCATGTCTGCAAAAGTCGGATTGGGATCAAACTCTATGAACACATTCTTCCGTGCATTGAAAATAACGCAGATAGACATCTCTGCAAATTATCCCGGATATCCGTTTGTCAAAATTCCAAGACTTTTCCATTCCTTGCTATAATAGCCTAAATTCCTGAATTTTCCAGGTTTTTCCATGACTGTGGACACCCTTTATAAAAACATTTGCCAAAAGATAATATTTCCCTACGTTACCTGAGATGTGACTGGATCTCAATCTCTCGTCTCAGCTGATGTTCTACCTTGGCCTTCTGAAGTTGGGATTTAAAAAGCACTTTGAGAGCCACGATGAATCTAGATTTCTTCTCCCGGGCCAAATACACATTGCCAAATTTGCCCTTGCCAAGAGGTCTGCCGATGTCAAAGTTACCAAGGCTCCATTTATTTCTACAAAATACGGATAAAGGAACAAAAATAAAAATGTTAAAGGCCATAAGTATTTTACCTTTAACTAAATCAATATAAATCAATATAGATAAAACCGTAATTTCCTGCGGTAAAGACGCGGCTTATCTGACTTTCTAGACCACAAAAACATCGCCGCGCCTTATCTTTCAGTGCGCCGTATATGATGTCGCTTGAGTTCAAAGTGATGATCTTTGTGTGAAGAATTCTTTGAACGCCGCAATCTTACTCAATAATGCGGTCAACCAATTAGCTCAACTCTCCGGACATTGTGACCGTGTTTCCATTAACAATGCCGCGATGTGTTGATCCCCCTACGACCGTACATGTATGTGATTTAGCACTCGGCAGCGTGCGTAGTCTTGTTTGCAAGACGTTTTTCGCGATGCGGGGCGCCCTCTAACGTACGCCGTAGACCACGCGCGAATTACCGCATCGGCGGCCTACGCGCGCTGCATATACCGCGATTAAGATCGTCTTGCAAACAAGACTACAGCGTGCGCTGCATGACGCGTACAACAGCGATAAAAAGCTGGCCCGTACTATGTGGCCTTTTTCTAAACGTTTTTTCATCTACGTTCCGGCTTCATGCAATTCACCATCCGAACTACACAGCGCGGAGCATTCACAACGACTGGAAAAAAGACTAGGGGGTGTCGCAATTAGGGATACCATGCACGCGATCGCTGCATGTGATGTACATGTACATGTGCATGCAGTTTATACTGCAGTGATACATGATATCGGCAAACCTCGTGCGATATTGTGACTACTGGTTTGAAGTTTTCATACATTGTTTGCGTGCCAGATAAACTCAAGTACTCAGCAAATTCTTGCTTGGAATAGTGGGATCCTTCTAAGGCAACAAAATGACCCCTTTGTGGCGATGTACCTACACCGGGTGGCGCCTGGTGTTCTTCTGGGTGCGTTCAAGCATGCGCCTTATTCGGCAGTGCGCTTTATCTGTTGACTTTTGAAATTTTTTTGGGTGATTTTAGGGACCTGCGCCTTACCCGCCGTGCGGCTTTACCGCAGGAAATTACGGTAGATAGATAAAGAAGGCCTTTAACCCTAACCCTTCCAAATGCAACACAGTGCAACAAGTCTGTTGGACTCTGTTGCATTTAGTCAATAACACCATCAACACCAGTTCAGAGACAATGAGAGCTAGTTCACTTCCATTGACCAATGCCACAGTTGTATCCTCATTAGGGTTAGGGTCAAAGACAAAGGTATCTTACGCTTCTGATGCGACGTTGGTGGTGGTTGTTGTAGCATTTCCTGCCTGGCACTCCTTGAGAACACGGGTGTGTCCAGTTGCCTGCTGCTGTTGCTGTTGCTGTTGCTGTTGGCGTAATGCAGAGTCCGGCCTGTTTTCGTTGTTGGGAGCGACCCGTGCAGCCGGCCTTTGCACTGCGGGTGGATGGGTAGAGGTTGGACCCTGTCTTTCAGCTAGTCTGCTGTCCTGGGCATTTGCGGCAGTCAAGTTTGTCTGTGTCGTGTTTATAAGTTTAGAAAGTTGGGTTTTCTTCACAGAAATAGCACAAAGTTAACTGGTATTAAATTTGAAAAACATTTCTGTTAAAATATCTACATTAAACTCTATGGGACGGAAAATAAAATGATGTGTTGACACATATAATTTTTTGCGACACTAATTTTGTGTGTGCAAAATCATAATAATTTTGGAGGATTTGGAAAGGTTAGAGTTTTAACCCTAACTCCCTCACCATTGTTATTGAACAATACAATTCCTTCAAAATCCTCCAACTTCCTTTGTTGTGTAAGGAGTTAGGGTTAAAGCACATTTTGTATGAAAGGTTAGTGTGCCCTTGGCTTGACTTTTAAGTAGTTGGAATAGATGGAGGTTCTGCTGATAACATAAAATTATGTGCTAAGCATTGCTATAAATTTGGGCCCTGGGGCCAATTTTATAAAACGTGTAAGCACAACAAATTTGCTTAGTACAAACAAGAATTGCCCATTAGAAACAGGTTACCCGCCAAAACTCCATGTGCTTTTCATGCTAAGCAAAAACTAGCTGAATACCACTCACAAAAAATATACATCACCTGAAAAATAGCTTACACTTTTTTTTAATGAATTTTGGTTACTGGTCATTTTCACGAGTACACGGGAGGCATCAGCCATCCACTCCGAATTATCAAAGGGGAAAAGCTAAGTTCAGTGTGGTTTTTGTTTACCCTTGTGCTCTGCAATAATCTCAATGCCTGCGATGATGTGGTAGACGAAGTGGACGCAGTCCGTATATTGCCATAAACCTTGTTCTGTGATGCGGCTGGCAATACGCGCTTTGGAGCCATGCTGTGGTGTGATGGACCGGTTGGCGTCATAAACTGCAAACAAAGAATTTCTTAGTTAGTACGCATGCTTCAATTTTTTTTGTTTAGGACCCTCTTTCATTTTGTTTTCTCCAGCGACGCTAGCAAATCTTTCCTTTATAAACCCCTTGACGCCGGGGAGCGGCTATGGCTGCGGCATGCTAAATCCATCCGGAATGCTGTTGTCAGCGGTGCTACGCCGTAGAACACAGCCTGTGTCACAGCTGTATGCTCAATTCATTGTGCATTGCAGGATCTGTTGCAGTGAGGAATTAGTCAGACAACAAGGAATTAGTCAGACAACATGACAATGTAATTTATCATCTTCACTCACCTTAGGTTCTGGCTTGTAGGCCATGGTATTTCAGGTTCTGTTTTTGGTACCAATGTAAAATTCTGCAGGATAAAACTGGAAAAGAGGGGAACAAGACGATCAGTGATCATGACATGAAATGACATTCTGAACCCCTCCAGCACGTGTTGGTCATGTTGAGCGACTTGAGCCAGTCCACGGGGTTTTGCCATCGGCATCAGTTGAATTTCTTTGTTGTGAATGTTTTTAGGACTTAGGCCATGTCCGAAACTGGTCAGTACAGCTACGGCTATTTTCTGCAGTGGCCATTTTGTACTTTAGCGCTGTCTTAATTGCCGTCTAGTCTACACTACAGCTACATGACAAAAATTGTAGCTGTAGCATTTGGTACCGCCATGCATGCCATGGTATTGTGACTTTGTCAGGAGACAGGAATTAGACTAATTTGCAATTTTTGAATCGATTAACTTTTAAAAAAACTACAAAAACCTCCAGTGCCTCGGATCTGAAAAAAAAGATGAATGGTAAAATATTTGACAATGTTTGAATTTAAATGTTTCGCATTAAAACTAGCAATGTTAATAAGCCACTTTGGAGTTCCGACTGCGCATGTGCACAACAAGATTCAACAATTTTTCTCAAGGAGGTCAGTGATACAAACACGGCAGACAAATGCACACAAGGCTATGGGGGACGTGGTAACCGAATCTGCATTCTGTGTATTTTCTTTTGAAATCGAAAAGACGATGGGCACTTTGTTCGAACAAAAGTTTGGCCACACAAAACACCTAAAAACACCAAAACGTAAACAAAAATATGTTACTTAGTAACTTTAAAACACGACGATCTCTTGAAATTTGCTGGTATCCCGCTATGCTTTTGCACGCAATCGATGAAATGTTTGTATCGAAAGAAAAATCGTCAAATCTTCATGTGCGCATGTGCAGTTGGAATACCAAATTGGCTTATATTATACTACTAATTTCATGTAGTTTAGTTGTTGTGTTCAGAGTGAAACTGAAAAGAAAAGTTTTTAATTTTAAATACTGCGCAACAGCTTTTTAAAGCTCGTGAAACTGCACACGTTTTGTTAGGGCTAATATCAAAATGAAATACAGTATTAAAATTCTAAAGTAGTACGAAACAGTATAAATTAAAGCTATCCTAATCTTTCAACTTGTTTCTCAATGCTTTTTGACATTCTAAACCAGACGACCGACGGGTAATGATCGATCTAGTTTGGCAATGGTTGGCAGGGCGCCAGAAACCAAATTAAATCGAAGTCAAACTTCATTCGCAATTCGGTAAACTCCTTTGTTGACGCACGTACGGAAAATCAACATTTCAAGAAATCTAACGGACATTATTTTCTCATTTTAATCAACATACACATATTAAGTCAGTAGCAGGTTAAAAACGAAATTCGATTCTTACCAACTAAAAGGAATATTGAGCAATTTCTCATTGATTACAGAGCTCTGTCTTGTCTCAAACACGCTGATCCGATGTTTCCTGTGTGTGCTGTGTACTTTTAAATTCGAAACCAAAACTGCGAGCGCTGATTGGTCATTGGGACGCCGGTACTGTGATGAATATTCATCACTGTACATTCTGACTCTTTTACATCAATAAAACCAGTACTTCTATAAAAAATTGTGAATACATTTTATTATAAAATACTAACCATTTTAAAAGTTAAAACTCGTTTATATAAGAAGTTTGAAATTTAAATTTAATGGAGCAATCTAGGGTAGATATCAGGTGATCTAACTAGAAATGTGCGATAGCCATTCATTAATTTTTCTATTTTTTAAAATGGGGTTTCGGACCAGATATGGCTTCATACCTTTAGGATACACAATCACATGCCTTTAATATTTGAACTAATTATGACCAAATTCTAGACAAGTATTTTATTTATACGATGTGGTACTCTGAAAATAAAACAAAGACCTGGAATTAAATGGTTTCGCAAATTGAGGGGCAATATCTTACAAATTCAACTACACATTAAGTTATGTCGATAGAGGGCAACAAACGCACTAAAAAAGGTCACTACATTATGAATTATGCATGACAGTGCGTGCATTGTGTATGTCACGCCCCGAACTAGTGACCCCGCATAAATTATTTATAAGAAATGATAGGGCCGGGCAGGGGGGGGGGGGGGGGGGGGGGCGGAAGGGGTGTTGCGCAATCATTTGCAATCGCAGTTTGGGTACACTCCATTTAAAAAAAAGGTAATGACCATTAAACATAAATAAATAATCCATGTATACTGTTAACATTTTCTCTTTAACAGCACTGAAAACATAATAGTTTATATTGAAAGAGTATTTTCAATTGTTGAGGTGCTTAGTTTTAAATAAAATGCGTACAAATATTACCGACAATTTCCCGTTGGTTTATTGCAGCAGCTAACGTGTATGAATGGGTCCAGGTGGGAATTTCGTTACAAAACGTCTCCCCTAAAATGGCTACAAATATCGACATAATGTGAAAAAAATTATCGTTCATCCTCTGATTTTTTTCCACTAACGTAATAATTAGGAATAGATCTTTCATTCCTGAAAGTTAAATAAAAATCCCTCGGTACATCCTCTGGATATTTGACCTTTTTTTTGAATTTGTTTTTGAAAATGGTTTCTGCCAATTCTCAATCGCGAAAGTTTACGCCATGCCTGTACTGTAACGAATCTGGCTTTGCGGACGTCATAAATCACTGAATTCGGGAGAGCTATGCACGGAGCAAATTTGTACGTGTTTCAATGGTGCGCTTCGAGGTAGCGATCTATACGTGTTTACTGTATGAGATGTTCGACTCGTGAGCGTGGAAGAATGAATGAGATACATTTCAACGTTGGTGGCGCACTTTTTTGGGACCCCTTCCGCACCCCCCCCCCCCCCCCCCCCCCCCCGGGGCCGGGCAGGGGGCCGGGGTTGGAAATGAACAAGCGGATCAGATTGCTAAATCAGCCACATACAAAAACAATGTTGACTACTGTATCCCTCTCTTAGACTCGGAAATTAAACATACTCTTAAAACACATCTCAAGGAAAAGTGGGCTTCCACCGTTCCTAATTTGGATCCCAATAATAACTTCAGCTATGATGTATCTTTATCTTTTACTAACTGGGGCCTGCAACGACCCAAGGAAATAATTTTACACAGACTCCGCCTAGGAACATGTAGAGGTCTGAAAACTTTCCTGTACAGAATTGGTCAACACCCTGATGGTCTATGTGAAAGCTGTGCATGTACAGACAATGTTGCACACTTCATTTTCAAATGCTGCAAATACACGACTCAACGACTATATCACTCCAAAATTCACTGAATTTTTCAAATGATCAAATGAATCTTACACAAATTCTTGGATCAAAACGCAACTGTAATCACATCATTAATTATGTTAAAAACTGTAATATCAATATCTAAACATTTTTTTTTTTTTCCAGAGTACCTCTCGAATTGACTTGATATTGTTATGTAATGTTTGGGGGTGATGGGGAGGTGTAAGCATGGAGCTATAGCTCCATGGTGTAAGTGACTGCCTTGACCGGCCTACTGGGTGTTTCTTTATCCCTTGTGGCGCTATGTCTAGTCTAGTCTGGGGGTGATGAACGCGATCCCTGTCTCCCCTAAGCATTATCCCTTGGATTTTCTATATATTCGTTGTTTTCTTTCTATAATTTTCTAGTATCGATTCTTCTAGTTTTTCGTCACTGACAGATACCGTCTCAACCCACAATGCAAGCGTCGATTAAGTCTCCAGCGATCGCCGCATTAATGGCGCAAAGGGCACATTTCAATGTAGCCTTTAAACAAGGCCACATGTCTGATAGAGGCCGAGCGACTAAAAAGAGACTAATCGCGAAAAGGGGAGTGAACGCCAGTGCGAATGGACCGATCCGGATTTGACCATAAGCCCCGCCCACCTAAGCAACGGTCAAGTTGCACACATGTATGTACATGTACGTCTAGGCTAGGCGTAGAACACGTACAGCGAAAATGTTGATTTAAACTTTAGGCGGGGACAAAATTACTATCAGTAAGCTAGCGGGCGAACTAAAAGGATGACCATTATTTTAAGGAACGGTATGAACAGTACATGGAGGATGGTTAAGTTGCAGTTGGGGGAAATGAAGCATGCATGCATGTCAATTTGTATGGACGGTGTACATGTAAGTGTTGCTTGGTAAGTCACTACCGGTACTGGAATAAATCGCGTATTTTGTCACAACAGGATTAAACCATAGCCTAATTAATAGACTGCTATAGAGTACATAGGCCCCTATCCTACCCTAGACTGCACTGTCCTTGACCTTGCTTCTTGACATTCCCGCCGTTCACGTCACACGAGTTCAACGGTAATTCTCATTTTCGAGATTTGTTTTGGTATTTAACGGAAACAAATGATGTCGTAATCCGAGTACCAGCGTGTTATTTACATATTTCATGACCATTCATGCATATTTTTGACAATTTTTAAAACTCCATAAAGCCGTATTTTGATTGTCAAATACGGTGCTTTTTCGTACCGAAGCCACATTTGTTTGTGTACACGTTTCTTACCCCTAGAACTCTGGGGCTCCCGACGCCCGTAGGGCGGAGCCCCATAGATAGAGAGGGTTTTTACAGGTTAACCGCCGTTAAACAATAGAAACCGTGCACAAATTTCGGGTAATAACTCCATACTGCCGCACGGTCTACCCCAAGTAAAAATTTGTATGAGTACTTTATCAACTCACCCAGCTGTAACAAACCAAAAACCGGTCGAATCTTGGCCAATTTCTGTAAAAAAGGTGAAAACTATGCCCGTTCCGCAAACGCGACTGTTACAAGATGGCGGATAAACTCGTGCGTAATAATTCAAGCCGCATGCGCATTAGCCGTTTTTGAAACACAAGCTTCATCTTGCGTGGCCTTATCATACAGTTTAGCAATGCGCCAGAGGCAAAGCCACAATATACCAAAACCAGGGTTTGGAAAACAGCACCCATTGAACGATGTTATCCGCCATCTTGTAACAGTCGCGTTTGCGGAACGGGCATAGTTTTCACTTTTTTTACAGAAATTGGCCAAGATTCGACCGGTTTTTGGTTTGTTACAGCTGGGTGAGTTGATAAAGTACTCATACAAATTTTTACTTGGGGTAGACCGTGCGGCAGTATGGAGTTATTACCCGAAATTTGTGCACGGTTTCTATTGTTTAACGGCGGTTAACCTGTAAAAACCCTCTCTATCTATGGGGCTCCGCCCTACGGGCGTCGGGAGCCCCAGAGTTCTAGGGGTACACGTTTCTACCACACGTGATAGTTTGACCGAGCTAATGGCGGACCACGCCTGTAGCAACCGTTGCTAAGTTACCTGAACAAAACTCGTAATCTTATTGGTCAATGCGCGCGTAGTGATTGACAGGCCGGATCGGTCCATTGCCCAGACAAGTGGCCTTTATCAATCTGGTTTGGATTTCTTATGTTAACCTTTGTTTCCAACTGGAATCGCTACCGAAATGGTAGCGTCCAATCAGCGAACGTATCTCTGCGTGACGTCAGCTTATATTTGAGTTGGACTAGTTCGTTTAACAAACAGGGAATGTCCAATCATGTCACTTACAATATTTAGTTCAAATCATTAGTTGCTTCCTAATTTATTGCCATTTTGCATGTAAAATAGATTTAAATGTGATATCTTGTATTTATCATTCATATATTCAACTCAGAAGCAACATTTATTTACGTTTTTTTACCTTTTCTTACATGCTTTGATATTGAACGAATCACGAACGAAACCAACTGGGAGATCGCCGTTCTGATTGGGCGTATTGGCATGCTAATATGTATCTATGAATAATTCATGCCGAGCAGTGAAACCTACATTGCAAAAGGCCTCGTGACATTCGTCACTCGGTCGCGCGTTCATCACCCGGCCAGGTATCTAGACTCATCACAGCCGCTTAGCCAGAGTCACGAGGCCTTGTCAAAAGGCTAATTTCAATGTGACATACGTGCCAACAAAAACCTACACCAACAACAAAATAGGGCCGGGGTTGTAAATGTATCACGTCGTCGTGGTCTCCTCCTCTCTACTCCTACTCCATCCACTATACCAAATATCATTACCAATATTCATTGGATTGACTACCCCCAGATCGAGGCTTCTTCAAATTTGTCAAGGATATGGCAAGATCACCCACAATAAAGCTTATTTTCTTGGTTTTGTTATTATTGTGTTGCGGAACGCAATCAATATGTGCCAAGCCAAATATTATCATAATGATGATGGATGACGTAAGTATTTTTTTCAAGAAATAAATTATGATCGAGATGACTTTAAATTAATTTAAAAAAAAAATAGTTTCTCGTCCGAACTTTGGAAAAAAAGGAGGATGAGGCTAGTTTTTAGAGACTAATTTTGTAAATCCGTTAGACTTTAGGCCAAAAATGTTTAGCATCCGGGTTTTTGACAAATAAAGCTTTTATTACAAAGATGGCTCATTGGCTGCATTCTTTTTTATATTTCAGATAGGCAGGTATAAATTCCATCTTACGAAAACAAAACATTTTAAGATATACCTATAAATGTGGGACTTGACCCGTGAACGTGGCATTGTTGTACAGCGCCACACGTTGATGATGGTTTTTGAACACAATCTATTTTTATTAAAAATGCCATGTCATTTTCCGCAAACATTTCTTATCATTTTACTCTAGTCTTATTACTTGAACATTGCTTTTTACACCAAAAGCTGCGAACGTAGTCATAGTCATATAGCACCTTCCGTTCCTAAGAAAAAAATGTTAAACCTTGAAGGTAGTATTTTTTATATCTATTATTAACTTGGGCGATACCTTTGTAATGTTAATACATTTAACAAGACAAGACAATTGTATGAAATAAGCCCCTAACGTTACTGGTCCATTTTGATTGTTGTTCTTGTAGATGGGTTGGGGGGATCTGGGTATCCTTGGGCAGCCAGCTAAGGAGACCCCAAATCTTGACCAGATGGCTGCTGAAGGGGTGCTGATGACAGACTTCTACTCTGCAAATCCACTCTGCTCTCCTGGTGAGTCATGTCTCATCCTACTTCTAGAACAGCAAGACCCTTGGCCTTTATTAACAAAGAGGGATAATTAGACACGCGAAAAAAGGCTTCAGAAAAACTCTGTAAACATTGGGATATTTTGACAGAACATTAGATCATTGAGGGAATAACTATATATATCAGTTGGTCAGGGATTAAATTCATCTGAACAATTTCTTACCCATTCCACAAAGACTGTCCCGTTGACTTGCATATCAAACAGTTCGTGATGGCAATGCATGCAATATGTTGTGTACACAAATTACCATCACAGACTGTTTGATATGCAACTCAACGGGACAGTCTTTGTGCAATGGGTAAGTAATTGATCTAAAAATAAACTTTATTGTGGAATTCAATCAGAAGTAAAGAGTTTTCCTGACCAACTGATAATATTCCAATGTTTACAGAGTTTTTCTCTCGCCATTTTTCAAATTTCCAATTATCCTCCTTTGTTTGCATGTTGACCCTGTAAGGCCAAGGGTCTTACTGATCTGGAAATAGTCTCCTCCCCAGTCCAGAAATGTTGGACTCTCAAAACTGAGTATGACCAAGTAAGGCATTTCATAATATTTCATTAGTTTAGTTTTTTTATGTTTGCAAATGGTAAGTGACTTGGAGTAAAAAAGTCAAATGTGATGCATCTTTTGTGCCCTTGCCTTTCTACAGCACGGGCAGCTCTTTTGACTGGCCGGCTGCCGATACGCAACGGGTTCTACACGACCAATGAGCATGCCCGCAATGCCTACGCCGCCCAAGTGGTGGTCGGTGGCATCCAAGACAACGAAATCCTTTTACCCGAACTCCTGAAGACGGCAGGCTACAAGAGCAAGATTATTGGGAAATGGTAACAGATTCCTCAAAAAAGAAAGAAAAACTAAAACCACTTTTGTTCCTGCAGTTGCAAGAGCCAAATTGGAGAGCAAACCTTAAGGCTCATTCGTACCTTTTGGCTTAGAACCATCCTCAATCCTGCAAAATTATTCAATTGCCATTATGTAAAACGCAAATGGTGTACATGTATACTACCTTTAACTTCCACCAGGAATTTGGGCCACCAGCCTCGCTATCTGCCACTTCAGCACGGCTTCGACGAATACTTTGGCTCACCTCATTGCCACTTTGGCCCGTACGACGATAAAGGGACACCCAACATTCCTGTGTACCGTGACGCGGAGATGGCGGGCCGATACTACGAGGACTTTGTCATTACGCCATCAGGAGAGTCCAATTTGACCCAGCTGTATATTCAGGTAAAATCCTCTGCCACGGTCTACATTAACATGCAAGTAGTGTACGTGCTGTACATTTTTAAGCCAATTTCTTATGTTTGCACAAATTACTGGCTGGCTGCTGTGATTTTATACCGAGTAGATTAATAACAGAATTTAACCTACGAAGCAAAACCAAACTTGAATGCAAAACCTGATAAGATAAAGATTAAATAACGCCATTTCGTTGGGTGTCCAGCAGAAGGGCGACGTCTATAAATTGCTCTGTTTCGACTGAAGCCGAAGAAAGTAAAAAGGAACCAGATTATAGAAACAGCAGTAACATTTTTGGTTTTTCCGGCATCTATAAACATTGTTATAAAAAAAACCTAACCCATCCATTTTCGAAAAATACAGCAAAAGCAAATAGTGTATACTACCTTTAGGTAAAACAGATAACCATGTAGGATCACAGTAAAAATTGCAAGAACACCAAACTAACATTCTATCTTTTCGCAACTCTCAACTAATTGCCCACCTCAATTCCGTCCATCACACCGTGTCTTTAGGAGGCCATAACATTCATTGAAGATCAAACAAAATCCAGCAACCCGTTCCTGCTGTACTGGGTACCGGACGCGACACACACGCCATTATACGCCTCACACGGCTACCGTGGCACCAGCCAGCGCGGTCTCTACGGCGATGCTGTTAGGGAACTCGATGACGGGGTTGGACTGATTCTCAATAAGCTGAAGAAGCTCGGAATCGCAAAGAACACGTTTGCATTTTTCACGTCGGACAACGGCGGTGCCTTGGTATCAAAGGATCAAGGTGATGAGGCTACACCTCTAATATAAGTGTTTGGTTTTGCTATGCCTGCAGATTTAATTATTTCTACAAGCATCGATTTAACCATTGCTACGAGTGTTGATTTAACCATTGCTTCGAGAGTTGATTTAACCATTGCTACGAGAGTTGATTTAACCATTGCTACGAGTGCTGATTTAACCATTGCTACGAAAGTTGATTTAACCATTGCTACGAGAGTTGATTTAACCATTGCTACGAGAGTTGATTTAACCATTGCTACGAGAGTTGATTTAACCATTGCTACGAGAGTTGATTTAACCATTGCTACGAGAGTTGATTTAACCATTGCTACGAGAGTTGATTTAACCATTGCTACGAGAGTTGATTTAACCATTGCTACGAGAGTTGATTTAACCATTGCTACGAGTGCTGATTTAACCATTGCTACGAAAGTTGATTTAACCATTGCTACGAGAGTTGATTTAACCATTGCTACGAGAGTTAATTTAACCATTGCTACGAGAGTTGATTTAACCATTGCTACAGGAGTTAATTTAACCATTGCTACGGGAGTTAATTTAACCAATGCTACGAGAGTTAATTTAACCATTGCTACGAGAGTTGATTTAACCATTGCTTCGAGAGTTGATTTATTTAACCATTGTTTAAATCACTAATACCATTGCTGCTGCCTTTGGATGCAGAATGATCATAACACGGATATTCCGATTTTATTTTCTTTCTTACCCATACCACATTCTAACTCCCTCTCCTAAGCTTCATTGTCTAAAATTCCTGAAATGGTGCAAATAGCTATGAAATTCCTTTCAATTCCAAAAAATATTTCTTTACCAAATGGCATTTTTTTTTGGGAATTAGGGCCTGTTGAAGTTTGACTGGTTGGGTATTGTTACAGCAAGACTACTGTTGGAGTTTGTATGGTTGGTGGGTACTGTTAGGCAAGAATGTGATTCCAAGGTGTTGGAGTTTGTGCAGTTATTAGGGAAAGATTCTAGTAAAAAGGTTTAGGCTGTTAGGGTTAAAGGTAGATATTTGCAGATATCAAAAATGTTTATACTACCAAATTATTAAGAAATATCTTACTTTTTTGAAAGTAAATATTTATTGTAGGCATCCGGCCAGCAAACTGATTGCACTAGATTTTCTAAAATTGTTCAAAAAAATTAATTGTATAAAAAAATAATTGACGATCACCGTCCGGCGATCGTGAATTTTTAAGAACTACTGCCGGACGCCAGTTGAAATTGAACCCCGGTTGAAAACAAACACCTTTCTTGCTTTCCTCGGCATTCATGATTGTAAAAATTCATGATTGTTTAAGCAGGTCAGTTAAACAAATTTACCATAGAATACAACCCCCAAAACCACCCATTCATGATATTTCAAGCAGTTGGTGTATCCTCAAAATGAAGCGCAGCAAATGTTCAATATTCATCCAGTTTCAATCAGTACTGGGTATTTTGTGGTGAACGAAGCTCGAGAGCTGTGCCTTAAACGAGTCTGAATTACTTTGCTTTATCCAATAGGGAGCACTCGACTTTATAACAACACAAGTCCAAGAAGCCCACCCCTTTTTCTTATACTGGGTCCCTGACTCCGCCCACAGGCCCCACTATGCCTCCGAGCAATTCCTGGGCACGAGCCAGCGAGGTCTGTACGGTGACGCGGTTCGGGAGTTGGACCATGGAATCGGCCGGATCCTCCTTCTTCTACGGAATCTTGGGGTTGACAAAGACTCGTTTGTATTTTTCACGTCGGACAACGGTGCGCCGCTAAATGCTTTAACTGACTGTAAGATGTTGCTTTGTCTACCGGCAGCATAAGACTTGAGTTTATGCGGTCTGCAACGTTTTGAAAATCAACGCATGAATCTTGTTAATCTTCCATCCCATCTCATGTTCCCAATAATTTTACCCTTACCCTCATCCTTACTTACCTAATAACTTACTTACTTCTTCTTTTCAGACATTTTAACTTATTTGCCCCCTAACTGTAAAATTTACATGTGTTTTGTCAAAGTTCTGTCTGTGAATGTTTGACTTTTCCGATTTCCAAGTCAAACTTTATTTTCTAATCAATTCTTTCTAATCAAGCTTTGTTTGACAGGATCCAATTTCTGGATTTCTTAAAATAATCAGCAGTTTGTAATTTATAAACAAATTGAATTGTTGCCTACCACATGTCTGGCTATAGACAAATTAAATGACACATGCAGTGGAGCCCGCGCACACGGACATTGTGGGGGGCCACGTAGCCCTATCGCTATAGGAAATTACTGTCGCATGGCCCCCCGAAAGTAAAACAACGCAGCCAATGATGAATGAACAAAATGCACTCGTTGGATTCGTCTATAGTTTATCCCTCTTATGGTTTTACCTTTCAAAACCTTTCAAAATCTGCTTAATGGGCGAAATGGCTATCAAAAAGTATGAACCTTTCAAAACGCTCCAGATTTTTTTGCTACTGCACTACTACACCTTTCAAAACCTTTTGAAAGTTTTTTTTTTTTTTAACACCAGTTTGTTCAGAGAGTTGTTTTACCTTTCAAAACCTTTCATAGGTTCTATTTGTCAGACAGCTGTCTCACCTTTCAAAACGCTTCAGTCCAGAAAACTTGAAAGGTTTTGAAAGGTCTGACAGCTCTATGGTAACTGCACTGTATATAGGAGGGTTAAATTATGTTACACTGTTCAGTGTGTGTATGCTGTGTTGATTAATCCTAACAAGCCATGTTTAACTTGTAGAATAAATATCATTTGCATCACAGCTTACTGTCATAATAATACTTTTGTTTAAAATTAGGAAAATACTAACAAAAACAAAGTGTTAATTAAAGCCATTCATATTTTGTTTTGTCCAAATTTGTTTCGGAGGAAACAAAATGGGGCTAATTGAAAGCAGAAATTTGCTGAAGTGGTCGTCGATAATCATAGTATAAGTGGTCAAATTAGTTTTGGTGTTTCATTGTCTTTTTTATATTTATTCAAACAGGTGGAAGTAACGGCCCTTTTCTTTGCGGTAAAGAGACAACATTTGAAGGGGGCATGCGGGAACCAGCTATCGCGTGGTGGCCTGGTACCATCAAGCCTGGCCAGGTGATCCTTCAAAATTATTGAAATATAAAATATGCTATAATTTAAAAAAAACCCCAATATTTCATACAACTGATGCCAGGGCTCCGTGTACAAACAAGAAAGGGTGAAAAGTGCAAAATATGCATTTTTGTTGTCGGCCTGATTATGAAAAGGGTTAAAAATAATCAAATGAAGGACAGAACTTTAGCAAGTTCAGCGTTAACAAGGCTAGGGAGGCCAAGTAAAGTTGATCCCAGACCAGTCCAAGTCGCATTTGTGCGTGTCGGACATTGAGACAGGCATTAATTCATAAGAGGGCAATCATTTTACTTTGTCATCTATTCAGGTTTCTCACCAGCTGGGCAGTATAATGGACCTGTTCACCACAGCTCTCACAATAGCCGGTCTCAAGCCGCCGTCAGATCGCATCGTTGACGGCACCGACCTGCTCCCAAACCTCGTCAATGGCACCGTCAGCATCAATAAGCCTATCTATTATTACCGTGGCAACGAGATGATGGCGATTCGTATCGGCTTGTATAAGGCCCACTACTGGACTTGGACCAACTCCATCGAAGAATTTGAAAAGGTAAAATTTAAGTCCGCAAGTTCGACGCAATTTTTAGCTAGCTCAAAATTCGAATGGTATACCATGTTATATAATTAACTTAAAATATTCCAATCGTTCAGCACAACATGCGATTGTCAAATTGCCTTTAAAACCTTTTGCCATGGAGAGTCTTCGAGCATTCAACACGGTGGTTTAATACAAATCCTGATTAAGCTCGTCCAAGTTCACTTTGTGTATTTTCCCCAACAGGGTGTAAATTTTTGTCGAGGGGAGAATGTGACTGGAGTGATGACCCACGAACAAACTAACCACACGGACTTGCCACTGCTATTCCATCTTGGACGAGACCCCGGAGAGAAGTACCCAATTCGGTAAGCACATGTTTAACTCTGTATCCAAGTTGGTCAGTAAACCATAACTAACAAGGTACACTTCAAATCGATTTCAGGTTTAACCAACAGACAAATCACAGCAGGATTTGAACCTGTGACAATTGGTTCCATATGAATTTGTTTTCCCTACTTTTTCTTTTCTATTTTTGTTTCACAACTCTAAAAAGTGAAATCTTATTTAATATTTTTGGTTTATTGGTGTTCTACACTGTCATCACACAATGATGGGCTTATAGGTTGAACTCGTGTATTATTTATTTATAATATATTTTTTGTCATCAAAGTCGGCACGAATCCACACAAATACACCCACATTGTTAAATAAATTTTGAGTTTTTTCTGGTATGCATCATGATCATCATTATGTCTCGTTTCATTTTGGTTGTAACTCAGAAACACAACTGAGGAGTACAAGGGGGTGATTCCAAGCATCATGGCGGTGGTCAACGATCACAAGAAGCAGCTCATCCCAGGCCAGCCGCAGCTCAACATGTGTGACGGATCAGTGCAGGTAGGTCATCTAAAGCAGATTGTTTTGAAATACCCTGCGACAACGGGTCGTTTGCTCGAATGTGCGAGAACGATGTTTCCAAGATATTTCGAAGATAATTCCACAGAATGCACATATGTGACCCACTCCACAATGTCAAAAAGGTGAAATTGAGTTACATACATGGTTGGAAAGCCCACAGCGCAAACTTTTATTTGGTATCATAGAGCTTTATAGCATAGAGTCCTAAAGTCCGAAAGTTCTCTGTGATACGGAAAACAGAAAACTGTAAAACTATTAACATTTTCCCTCAATGCAAAGCATCTGGGCTTTCGTTGAATAATTCCGGCATATTGTTGATTTCATATGATGCTTAAACTGATAAACTTACAATCAAGTGGATATTTCATGATATTTTGACATTTTCATTTTTGAATGTTTGCAAACTGTGTCCTTAACCCTCACTGCAGTGCGCAGTGCTCTTCCTACACAGGGGAATTGTGTGATTGTAGTACAGTGTACTGTACCCCAAAGGAATGCCTAAAACATAAGGGTTTAACGTGGTTTGTCATTTTGTCGGGTTCAGTGATGATTTGTTCTCGTCTTCCTACAGTTCGACAGGTGATGTTAAGTGAAAGTACTGTCGGGCATTTCTGAAATTATTTCTCAAGTCCCCCAGGTCTTATGCAATTACACTTTCATCCCGATATTTTTGTTTTCCCTCCTTGGAATGCTTTGAGGTTTTTTTTTTCCACCTGTCAGCTGTTCCACATTTATCAAAAATGTCGACCCCAAAAACCCTGACGTTTTGCTCTTAGCTCTTAGCTTAGTTAGGAATTTGTAGCCAGACCGAGTTTTAAATTAATGTGCTTGTGGCAACCCATTGATTTGCTGAGGATTACTGGGAGAGGCTGTGTACAGCTTTATCAGCAAAAACCTTCCCTGTTCTAGTTTTGCGTAAACAACGTCGAGCTATTACAATCCTAGTCTAGAGAACAGTCCTTGGTGTTTTTTTCTTGTGAAATACTTCTGTGAACATCCTAGGCGCAAATAGTTTTGTTGAATTCGTGTGCGTGTCCTTATAATATATCGTAATTAGATGAAATAGAATTTGCATGATGTTGTCTAGACCCGCAAACGTGGCGGTATAAATCGCCTCGCATTGCTGAATATTTTGAATGGGCGCTGCACTCTTTACCGCCACGTTTGTGGTTCTACTGTAGGCCAAGTAGTTTGCCCATTCCTCTCAGGCACATTTTAAACGGGCACTGCACTAGTTTTATAAACACTGTATGCTCAAACCCCATACTTCCATTGAATTTACATCACCCCGACGCAAAGTCTGTCTTGTAAATCGCATATGCAAATTATAGCCTCATATTTTTATTTGATTAGATGTTGGGTTTGTTTTTATGGAACATGACAATATTAATTAAATAATGAAAATTGTAGGGCAATATTATTACGTGTAGTAGGTGATGAATGTTGTACGTGGTACATGATGCATGACATTTGGTCAGTCAAGGATATAAAATGAAATACGTGAATGCGCCCTTATTTTTTGTTTTTTGATTTTTTTACTTCTAAAAATACCGCATGAGTGTCTGTTGCCTTAGGGGCTGTTTTAGGGCAGGTTAAAACGAACTTCAATATGTACGTGCACGTGCTTTATGGAAAATACAAAATAAGTGAAGTGCATTTGTACCCGTACTTGTGTATTACTCAACGTGGGCGCTTGAGTCCAGCTGAACTCCGGTTCGTTTTTTTTTGTTTTTTTTACCTCCCTTTATTTTGACTATGACTCATCTGGGTCGAGAGCCAATTGACTTGGTTGAATCTGGGTCACTAAATAAAGAACTGTTTCGGTGCACTAGCTACGGATGTATGCACAGTGGCAACACTGTGTCTCCCAATGACTGGAGAGTAAATCTTATTGTAAAGAGTGACATAAACAAATCCTGCCCGTAAATCTAGTGTGCCAAATTTTGGAGGCATTCATTGTACACAATTTGATAATTTTGGCTGTTGTGCAGAAAAAAATCAAAAAAAATCAAATGGGCACAAAATGCCCGATGCCCTGTACTGAATTTGCAAGCCTGTCAGAAATTCATTGTACACAATTTGACACAATTTGATAATCAAATGGGCACAATATGCCTGATGCCCAGAGTTTATTTTGCCCCCTGCTGTCGGTAAGCCTGTTTTTGCCAAGTCAGAATGTTCATGCTAAGCAAATATTTGTGCTTTAGCAGCTCCATATGCTTTGCACTAAAATGGCAGCATTGAGCTGTATATTGGAATGTTTAGTGGGCCCAATGACCGGGATAATAACAAGAAATGCTTTGACTTTGTTAATATTTAATATTATTATTATTCCATAAAATTTGCCCCAGACTCGGACATTGCTGGCCATGATTGCCGATGCTAGCAAGTGGTTTTTAGTGGCGCATTAAACTGGAAATTATTCTTTCTGTATATTTTTCTGCCAGAACTGGGCCCCACCGGGATGTGAGACGTTAGGAGAATGCCTCCCCGTCCCACCTTCTCACCCTTACAAGTGTCCATGGCCCCACTAAGCCCAGGATAGTGGGTAAGCTTATCCAATCATGAATTGGGCTTGAAGCATATCATGTACCACTGTCACCAGTTTATTTGATACAAACTAACATTTTCTTTTACTTACCAAATCATTTACTTGCGGTACCCACTGCTAATCAGATTCGAACTAGCCGGCTAGCTGGGAGGTCTGAAGTAGAAAGCAAGAGGTCTTGGGTTCAAATCCCACCCGAATCGGTGATTTATTTTTCGAAAGAATCCCTCTGGACAACACCGAGAATATAGTGTAAACACACGTAGGAGAAGGGCCAAAATCTTCCGTCGTAATTTTGTTGTTGTTGAGTTCGATGATTTATGGAAAGTCCTATGAATGAAATCAATCATGTTTTATATACATACTTTCATAATATAATCAGGTGGAGGTCTGATTTATTTTACACCTAATGATTTTTGGTATTTTTGTTTAATAACTTTTTTGTTTCATCATAGAAACATGTTTGTTTGGTTTATTGTCTGTAAAATTCCTGTTTTTGTGTAGATTTAATGTGCTAAGGCATAACAACAAAAAATGTTATGTTGGCGTAACCCGACCGACCGACTCTAAAAATACGGCCGACCCTGGATATTTTTTTTTCAAGGGACGAAATTTAAGGATTAAAATCTATATAAATCTAGTTATAAATACGTTTGAAACCATTTCTGACCGTTTCTCATTGTTGTGTGTGTGAATTGTGTATATATTGAACCTGGACACGCTATCGTGTATCACTACCGGCTTAAACAATTATAAAACATATCATTTTCATTGCTAAAAGAAAAAAAAAAAAAAAAAAAAAAAAAAATCCCTACCTACCTACCCTGTTTTTTGGGCCCGTTACGCCAACATAACATTTTTTAAATTTATGCCTAAGCATAAAATGCATTTTTTTTCATTGACACATTTGTTTAATGTCTTCGTGTTTGTTTTGAGTAACTTCAAATGCCATTTGCTTGTAAAGCAACTTGTTTGAGTACTTAAATACCACATTTGTAAAGTTGAAATGACTTCTGCCAAATGATGATTGAACATCTTTCTTGTCTGCTGGCTAAGAACTACGTAATATTTGAAGCGGTGGTGGACGAGTTTTAATTAACATTGATTAAAAATCACTATTTTTGTATTTCAAAATTGTGCCTTGGTATTCTTGAACAATGGCATTGTAAACCATGCTATTAGGGATGTAATTTACACTTTGACAATTTTTGGAGAAAACTTCAATAAAGGTAGTGATTAGAGTATCCACAGGAATTGTTTTCAAACTATTGTTGCCATTTCTGTATTTCTAGTACTTTCTGTGTAAGATGTCATTTTGTCACCGTAAATAGATGTCATTTTTTCACCGCCGATAGATGCCATTTTGTCACTGTCGATATATGTCATTTTGTCACTGCAGTCAGTTGGCGCTTCCAGTGTCATTCATCCCAGTAATCCATGATGGATGGGGTCATTTTAATTGGCCTTTGGTGCCGCTACGATTTATGTATGTTTCTCTGGGTAATAACTTCCAAAAATCATTTCTAATTTTATTCTTTTCATAGTATCTTTTTCTTTTGTTAGAAAAATTTTGAGTTTAGAACAAAGGCCATTATTTTAAAAGTCTTGTAGTGTAAACCAGGACAAATACATGTATGACAAGAGCGCATTCCCTTTACTTTATAAAACTTTAATCATAGTTTGTATAGATCTCTTAATCTTCATAGTACAACCTTAAATAAAAGGTTTGTCATGAACACACAGTGAAGTTGAGTAATCCATGTCTCTTAACTAGTAATAGTATTCATGTCAATAACCTATAGCCATCAGTTGGGTAATAAGATGTTATGTAATGCTATATCTAAATATCTAGAGTATCATGTTGTGTATTATATAACACCCACCAAGTAGATCCTTGTCATTTGATTGGAGGATTGTAGGTCACGCCGCATTCATTAGTCAAACCATCGCATGGCCTACGCCATGACCGTGCATTTTTGGTTCCGATCACATGTTGAAAGCATGTGGTGCAAATTCATAGTTTTAATTTATCAGCCCACCGCTCAAATACCAAACTTGCATTTCAAGAAAAATTAAAAAAATCAAGTGATTTTTATTTAGTAGAAAAAACTCTAGGCGGTTTTTCACCCATAAAACACTATAAGCTCTACACCCATCATTATTATCCACGCAACATATTTGCAACATATTTACACAGTATAACACGTTTCAAAAAAACAAAAACAAACAAACAAAAACCTGCAACGTCTTGTTATGTAAAATCTCTGTGACCACACTTGCAAAAGACTTTGGGCATAGAGTAGAGTCTATATAATACAAATTCTGGACGATGACCAATTTTAGATTGCAAAATGTTTTAAAAGAATAATATTGTGACATTTTAGTAATCTTTAGTATAAACAAAAAGCTAAAATGAAAATCTGATTCAAGGAGACTATTTTCAAGATTCAGTCACAGAAATAGTATACAGTAAAAAGGTGTGGAAATACACTCGACTCGTTTATTATAAAAAAGTCAATTTCAAAAGTCAGTTTGTGGCCGGTATTAAACTGTAAAACCGGTAGGGGTCGTTATTGACTTTCGGCGGTTTTAAACGTACTTGTTTGAAATGGGCCAAGCAGATATCCATTTCCTTTATATATATGAACATGACTTGTACAAGTACACCCTATAACGTTGATAAAAGCCATACAAATGCATGTTCTATTACTTTCTTTTACTTGCTCACTCTTCTACTTTTGTAATAATACACTACCTATTGAGAATTATTACTTTTTACACGTACATGTACCTCGATTAGGTAGTAATTTGCAAATATTATCGTACAAAATCTACAATAAGGACGAGCCAGTTGGGTATTTCAATTCAATTGTGCATACGTGCACAATGATAGGGTCATGCAAGGTAATCCCACAACGCGCACACGTTAATTACAACCAGAATGGGCTTTCACATAACATCCCGTCAGCAATTTTATCCCGAATAACCTTTGACCTGCACTACTTCATCGTGATACCAAACTGGCTTATTTATTCATTTGTGCTTTGCATACAAATGTATGCAAAAGGCAGAGTTAAATGTACACTGAATATCATGGAAGCTCTTTGTAGACGTACTAATACAATTTGTTCTATTTATGTTCTCATTAACACAGTTTGTATGAAAATTCCTATGTTATTACTACCAGTATCTAAGCTTGAATGATTTGGCCTTGCCGCTTGCATTAATTACTAGTACCATACTCATACAGTTACCATTGTACATGCACAGCAGTTTTTGGCACGTGCACACACTTAATTAATACAGTATACCATATTTTTAGTAGAGATTTTGGAAGTTTGAAATATTAAAATGGATGGAGTATTGGCTGTTGTAGTGCTAATCTTACGTAAAACAGCAGCCAAAAATCTTCTTTTGTTCTCATAAAACAGCTTTAAAGGGACACTTTGTCCTGGAAGCGCCCAGTTGGGCTACAATTAAACATGTTTTGAATGAAATGATGTTAATCGGAAAGAGCATTTAAAAGTAGGATATAAACATACAGACAACTGTCCTTTAAAAACTGGGCATTTATGTGGTTTTGTTTTTGTGTTTCTATTGAGTCTATTTTTGTGACCCCAAAAACTCAAGCTGTACATAATTCAAGCCGGAAAGCAGACGTGTAACATACAATGTGTATCTTACATTGAATAAAAGCGACACAAAAAACGTATTGTATCTTTTCTAATTAATATTAAGTTTTAATAAACTTTACAACTGACACATGTGTGACCTACTACATCAAAATCAAAAATAAGTCGGAACTTTTTGAGATGTACATATGGTAAGATTGGACATTTCATAAGCTTTCTAAATATTCCCAACACAAGGGTATCATTAGAAATCTTATGAATTCTCCTTTTTTTTCCATGCCATCCCAACAAGTCATTTTCTAAATTAGACCTGATTTTTATGTGCTGGGTCATCCAAGGTTCAAAATAGAGGGCTGTGCCCCAGAAATGTACTACTAGTACTGTGAACAGGAATTCTGTTGAGAATACATGCAATTGAAGCAACATCTGCTAAACAGATTGTATGCTCCGTTTAACAGGATCTGCTGCAACCACTGGCGTAGATTTTTAGGGGGTTGGGGGATGTAATTCCCCAAACACCTAAGAAGGAGACATATTTGACTAACAATGAAAAAAATCCCATTTCCCATTCTTCGTCAATTGTTGGGGGATTATATCCCCTCCCCTCCATCTACCTAGAAATCTCTACGGCTGCAAGAGCTTGCTCACTGTAAATGTTGTCACACATGGAAAGATGCTCTCAACAGACTTGATATACACTTGAATAATTGTTCCTGAATAGGACAGTGCCGCAAGACTGAATAAAGGCCTTGACCAAAATGTGCTCGAGTTGAAAACGTACTTCATCTTATTAAAATCTTTATCCCGTTTTGTACGTCCAGGGTCAAAAACAAACTAGGATTAGTATTGAATTATCGAAACCTAATTACATGCACACAAAACAATTTTGAATTTAGGTTGGCAGTAACGTTAACTGAAGTTAGAGTCCGTAATAATTTAGGGTTATGGGGTGCCATAAAAACACATCTGAATATTGAAATAAAAGTTTCTAGTAAGCTCAAATTTCTATTAATTTGGCACCTTTCACTTTAAGTTAATAGCAATATGGTTGAAGTATTGAATAAACTGGCACTGAATAAACTGAGCTTGGCCTGGAGACTAGCACGTCAGAATAATCATCATCTTCTGCCTTCTTGAAGCAAGGCTAATCCTAGCCAGGCTTGTTAGCCATTAGTCCAATTTCAACAAGATTGGCATGTCTGAAATGTTGATAGTTGTCATGTGTTGGTACAAAAACATGACAATATTTCTTTACTGTATAATGTGAGTAATGTTAACTAATACACGTGTACCAATTTCTGTGGAAAGAAATTTTCAAACTAGGTCAAATAATGGAATAGGGCAGATGTGTTTACCTATCTTCATAGAGGACTAGAAACAGATGTTGTCTAAGATCTGTCTGAGGAAAAAAGCCTTCAAAGATAATCAAAGATAGTCAGTTAACTTTTAAAAAGACTTTTCAAACCATTTTTAATTTTCTATGTTCTATATCAATGTTCTATGATTAAATATATTATATATGGGTACAGCAGAACAATTCAAATATTTTTGAATACTATTTTAGTTTACACTTTTCCGTAATGTATATGTATTTCTAAAGATAATACAAAATTTTAAACAGGTCAGTTTAACAATACTTGCTGTAAAATACTAATTCCCAAATCTATCCATTTCTGAAAATTACAGCAAAAACAAATGATGTATATTACCTTTAAATATGATCACATTATGGTGGGTATTTATCATTATGTAATTACCAAACCATACTTGAAAGGAGGATTCTGATTAAAAGCAGAATAATGAATTGTACATCTGTGTAGGTAACATGTTTTAACCAACAATTTAATATGCCAATATATAAGGGAATTGTGCCTGTGATTATACAACCATGACATTTGGCACACAGATTTTCCTTTTAAATAAATAAATATAGGTGAAAAAACAAGCAATTTTTTTTTAAATTAAAAAAATGGCTGTTATTGCTTGTTACTCAACCTATTTTTTTTCAAAGGACAAATCTGCAGGTAGTCTTCGATATGCGATCAGATTGGGTGATTAATTATTCAATTATGCAAACAAGACTGCATCTTGACCTCAACATTTTGTCTATTCAGCGAGCGCTTTCCATCGCGATGTCGATGTCGTGTCTTTCGTTACCTGTTGCTATGTTATAAAAACACGGCAGCCAAATTCTGTTCATTAATCAGTAGGCGCTTTCCATCGCGATATTGCGTCTTCAGTTTCTATTTGCTATGTTGAAAAAAACACGGCAGTCAAATCCGAAGCTTTGTTCAGATTTCTGCTCCACATGACGTCAGAGTGGACTCTGATTGGCTGGCATGCAGGTTCGCATAAATTAACCTGTCCACATATATCAGATATTTGTTCAGAGATGGCTACGTTAACCAGATACTCTGACTAATCTGAGCGTGGCCCTATATTCAAATAGCTTTCTCATGACATACTTGGCCTGTGTGCCAATCTTCATGCTTGTACATGTATCATCAAAGGCACAATCTCATCACCTATAAGCCGTACTACAAAGGTATACCACACACAGGTCTCCCTTGCCATGGGCCAGCGCAGCACCACTCAAAGTACCATCTGTATGTTCTGATCCCTGCATATTATGACAACCAAATGGTGATCTACATACCTTATTGTGGGTCCCTCGGGTACAACCTCGCTCAATTGTCTCTCTTACTTTTGCAAAGACATGCTCTGTTTTCTCAGTTGATTTCCTGCTTTTTTTTGCTCAAGTCTTTTATACCAACATTGAAAAACCGTGCAGAGATAGTCTTGCAATGCTTGGATGGTCCTTTCTTTGCATAACAGCTTAGTAGAGTATGTGTGCACAGAGCTCACGCAATGCAGCCCAAACTCCTGACATACGGGTACGAAAGCATGATCTACTGATGTCAAAAGTGCACCTGGATGTCTTTATTGGGTTGGAAGGGGTTGGCCGCACTCCTTCTAAACGACTCGTTGTACTGGTTGGCGCGCACCCAGGGCGAGTCGGGCTCCATCAGACTAGTCCTTTTATTCTGTTGAAGCTCAAAGCCAAGCTCGCTGTCCATGATGCGCTCGTATTCCTTGAGTTGCGTCGCCGTCATGGGAAAGTCGTGGCTGGCGTTGGACAGCCTCGCGGGGCTGCGTGGGGCCCCGTCCGCGATACCGCCGGTTCCCGATGCCGGGAATTTCCCGTTGGTGCTGCTGTGCTGCTTCTTGTTGTCGCCGCCCAGCAAGGTCATCTCACGCAGCTCCACGTTCTCGCCATCCATCAGGATCTGCACCTGCTGGTTGAGCCGAATGCGTCGGCTGGCCATCGTCTTGGCCTTGTCCCGCGTTCGAAGGCAGGAATGTCGGCACGTCACCACGACGGTGACCACAGTGACGGTGAGGATGATTGCCATGGTAACAGCCAGGGCAATGTTCACATCTTTTAAGATGCTCGTATCGGGTACAGGCTCTGAAATGAATACATGATCGTGCATTACCATACAATTTTGGAAACTTTTCCTTTTGAAGTTACTTCAACCCTAACAGTTCTGAATCCTACAATTTAGATTTCACACCCCCTAGGAAGTTAGAGGTTGAGAAAGACTGCGGTTTATATCTTGCAACTAGGACACAGTCTGTTTTTTGCTATTAGCATCCATTCATTTTATAGTGTTAGGCAGTAAACTCCTGACTTTGTTTCTTTTCTTTTCTTTACTTGCACCGCACGGCTGGAGACGCCATTTTTCCACCAACCAACATCCTAGTTTAGCTCAAGAGGAGCTGTTTAAGGATTACAGTATCAAGTATCAAGTAAACGGTGAATTGTGAACATGAATAAACTAGAAGTACTCCATGGGTAAAGTAGAAGTACTCCACACAAGTTTACAAGTCAGCATCAGTCATTTTTGTGTTTTATTTGCTAAGTAGCATTTGTTTTCTTTTTCTGGTAAGCAGTGAACCATTCAATTGTAGTATGTGTAATTCCCAAAGTCACTCAAGCACTACTCAAATACAGCTTTGATTTGGCCGGCAATGTGTTTTTGTCGTTTGTAGTACTTTGTAGTACTGCTACTAGTACTTACGGCACTTGTCTTTGTCTTCATCAAAAGGGTAATTCCAGCAGTTTTGTCTGCCGTTACACACCAGTGACATATTCAAGCACATGTAAGGACCACATGGGAACATCTGGTCTTCGTTGCAGGGCTCTAGGTGTTCAACAACAACAACAACAAGTTAAAGAGAAAGAGAACAAGTTTATCAGGGACTGTACACCACCTCATTGGTGAATCTAGGACTGTTTTCTAAACCCTAGCTTAGGTTCCATCACTATTGCCAAACCGCATGAATGAAGCCCAAGACGGAGACGTACTTGGGGTTTGAAAAAACGCCACAAGGGCTGAAGCCTACTTTCCTCCCAGTCTTGATTAAGCCACCTTTAGTTTAAATGCACATTTCTCAGAGTTCCTAGCCTATATGCTGTGGTCAGCTGTCTAAATGCTGTGATCTGATTCGTCAATGCAAAGCTCCCCCCCCCCCCCCCACCCCATACTTGCTCATAGGAAAGAGCACATGTGAACAAAACGTGACGTCATTAGGTCTTGGGCCTATTGAAATGTTACTTACTATCCGTGTACGCAGTGTACATCATCTCAACAACGTTGTAAGCGCTGCGATTGGATGCCACAAAGCGAACGAACATGCGGTTGCTAATGGACATGGCGGCAGGCGCCGTAGTGCTGCAATACTCTCGTATCATCCACTCGTGGGAGCTGTACTTGTCGTAAATCATGATGCGATTTTCGTCGCAGTCGTTTATGTTGTTCATTGCAAATTTATCAAATTTAATCATAATCTGTAAAAAAAAAAAAAAAAAAAGTTGAAGCAAGAACCTACAAAAAAGGCACAGGTGTAAAAAGGGTACAATGTCTTAAAAAAAATAGGAAAAAAAGCAGTAACAATATAAATTGTACCTTCGCCTAATCCTTGTTTAACTTTGTGAAAAAGAAATTGAGAAGTGTAGAAAGTTTCAAATATGTACAAAAATAAATTCCAAAACTAGTTTTTTAATTACCCCCCCCCCCCCCTCAACAGCAACAAACTTCGCATATACACCTTAGCGAATAAAAACAATTCATGTTTGTTAACATGTTTACATAGTAAACATGTTTAGCATGAGGATGGGTATGTTTAGCCATTAAACATTGATGGTTAGGGATTGGACACGTCTGACTATATAGCTGCTCATCATCACCAACAGCTCATTCACATCGCAACACTTGCACATCCAAACAAAATAATAAAAAAATCGTCCCATGGTCAACTTGACCTCTCTTGGAAAATTACTTATAACTCTGTCAGGAATTATCAGATTTTGATGTTTAATGTCTCTTTTTAAAGAGGAAAGGTGTATCTTTCAAACCACATCCATATTATCTATGGTGGTTACACATTCTACGTGTGGCATTCCGTTATTTTGTTTGCATTATTTGTTTGCATTATTTGTTTAGACACATCGGTACAAAAGGCATGTGTTGTGTCACCTTGTTCATTACGGGCATGTCGATCTGCCAGGTGCAGTCGATAGGAGCGTGGGCGTCCTCCGCTCTCACCATGTCGGTAGCCATCTTGATTGAAAATTCTCCGTCGTATGCACCAATAAAATGAAAGAAGCACTCTGCAACGTTTTCAAAATGACGGGCATTACAAAACTGTGATGATTGGGACAATTTTACCAACTGCTCATCTTTGTATCAAAGTAAAACAAAAAATAATGCCGAAACCGGCCACCTCACAAGAAAACGGGCATCATTTCACCACAGAGCGACCCAAATGTCAGGAAATGTAGGTCTCACCTTGAGGTTGAGGCAGTATCACTCGTGGAGCTGCAAAAGTAAGAAAGGTAAAAGCATCAATTTCCAACACTGACGCGCATTGGTTTTATTGGCATTTTCTTGTTGGTTTCCCACTAACTTTTCACTCTTGCCGTTCAAGTATTCTTACCTTTTCCCCTATTTTATTCCGACTTTTGACTCATGAAGTATTTTCCATAATAAGGTTCCACACTGCCATTGATTGTAAATCACACTAAAACTGCTCCCGAAAGCCCGCAAAGGTCCTCATTTTTTCCTCATCTTGTCCTCAACAGTTTTTTTTTATAGTTTTTTTTTTAGTTGTTTACCTTTGTTAAAATGTCGCTCCTTGTCCTAGTATACTACCCGAGTCTACTTTCTTGGCTTGAATCCTTTTTTGGGGTACCATCAATAAATCAAAAATGAAATTGTTACCTGGAATAAATCTAAAGAAAGCCTCGAACCCGGCATATTCCAGATCCTCATCGGTCACGAACAGTATCCACAGGTAGCGGCCGCTGGAGGTCACGTTACCGGGGGATTGGTCGCCGCATAACCGGCCGATCAGCGGCGAGAAACCGAAGCGCCCGTCCCGTATCTCCAGGTAATCGTACTTGCAACCGCTGCTTGGCTCGATCGAGAAGAACGGATTAAACATAACTTCCACAACTTCGTTCTCGGGCGCTGGGATTTTGGAAGAGTCGCAGAAAATAGAACACGGTAATAATTATGGTGGTCTGAAAGGCTTTTGTGAAGTAATGTGTCAAATATCTTACAGCTTAAGTATTGTTTTTATATTTTACATGTAGAAAAGTTGCACAATGACTATTGAGTAGGCAGGAATTTCAAAAGGAAGATTCTTGCACGTGTGTCGTTTTGTAAAGGATAATGCTCAATGTACGTGCCATCCGTGAGAAAAGGAATAGCTCGAGGGCGAAGCCCGAAGTCAAGGTGAGCTGTTTTTAGTCCGTGTGGCGAATCTATTGTCTAAGGGCCTTCGTGAAACCTTTGATTCGTGTCCGGCTTTGGCTTCGCTTCCGAATTTCGAATCAATGAGAAGCAAAAAGAATTTGAAGCAAATGGAAATAGTCTTTTGGGTTCACATCAATCGAGTGAATGTTTCTGAAGCACAACAGGCATCAGAATGTGGCTGGAGATCTCGCTGTCCCTGAATCTGAATCTGGGCCAAAGACGAAACGAAGCCAGGGATTCGAAAAAGCCCTAGGGCTATTGTCTAGGTGTTCGCCCACCCATTACAACTATACGCAAGAGCACTAGGCTGATAATAGACGTAGCCGTAGCTCTGGAAGCCCGTTTCGAACACGGCCTTACCTTCGAAATAGAAGAGCCATTGGATGTAGGGCGTGTACACGATTGGGTAGTTGGGGCCGCTGTTGAAGTAGTTGCCGTAGTACCAGTTAGCATCAAAGATCCATTCATTCGCCGTGGCGGGGTCGTATCGCAAGGGATCGGGGAAGACCAGGCGAAAACTGCCATCCGCTGTGGGAAATTAAACGGAGATAAGAATTTTGGAATGGTCTACCCAGCTGAACAAATTTCAACAAACTCACTTCTGTTTCAACTGATAAGGATTTGGGATGACATTTTGGGATGTTATTTTGTAGAATTACACCCCCTTTCTAAAACGGTCCATTTGAGGCACCACGACCAAGTCAAAGGAGTTAGTGTGCTTACCTCCATCCTGCCCACGGCACGTGAGAACTAACACCAGCAGGAACACTACACGAAAAGAAGAAATCGAATAAGAACACAAAAACTACACCCATTTACAAGAACACCGAAAAACCACACTCGTTTACAACAAAAGTACACCATGGATGTAATAACCATAATGACGTATCATGTTGAGTTAAGGTTATCAGAGGGCGTGTCCTAGTTAGGTTTCAAATAAAGCCAACGGAGCAAAAGCCTTTCTCAGCGCCTTATTCCAAAATCATGAAGATATGAGGTGCTGTCGAGTTGAACGGACATTATACTGGGCAACGATGTAACTGTTTTCAAACCCTTGGAATAACTTTCCAAGAGACACTACGGAAGGCAAATGTATGTAACATGTTCCGAATGTATAATTTTGTTTAATTCAATATTTTAAGCGGGGACACACCCATTCTCCCACGCTTTTCCAATAACTGCTCCGTAGTTAAACCACTACGACTGACATTTGAACTTTAATTACTACAACTCTGTGATAACATCTAGAATCTGTGTGTTGATGCGTGAGTAAACACCTTCCATTGTGGACGTCGGACAAAAGAATTTGGGGGCAAACAATGGGTCCACGATTGACAGAAGGTCCACGATTCCAAATCGTGTACAAATCCTATGGAGGTCTTCCGAAAACGTTGGTGTACAAACAAAAGAGAGATAACGGTTAAAGGTGTTTACACACTTGGGTGTGTAAATAAAAAGAGAAACAAATCGACGCGAAATTTGCGCTCAAGTTTATTTTGCTCGACCAGCCTCGATTTCATTCCAATATCATTGCGATTCCATGCATAACAACATTCTCATCTGTAATTCTCGTCTTGCATTCATGTATATCATTTATAACTGTTCATTCTGCTCTATTTATTATATAGGTCCGTGTGTTCAGAGCATCCATCTGCTATATTAATGTTCAGTTCGCGCTACATTGCAAGCCGTTGACGTTGCACTTTTAGCTGCAAATAAACTGCGGCATGAAGTCTATATTTTAAGAGGTTAGAGCGCGAGCTGCATGCAATGGAAGAAATCGCACGACGCAAAATAATTGTATGACCTTGTACAATTTGTTTCTGGGAGATCCCCGTGTACATGTACTTCTCCAGCCAGCTGGCACGGAACTATAAGGATTACATAGACCTTTCATTGCAGCTGCAACCAGAAAACAAACATCCCCTCACACTATCAAACTGAATCCAGGTTATTTCACATCGATATTGTTTATTTTGGTGGCAATGCCGTTCTTTCGACTGTTTTTATGGACAGTTCCAAATGCCGGAATAGGACTTGTGACCTTTGCTTAAGCCTTCAGGGTGTCTCAGAGAAAAAGAAGTGGCCCATATTTGATCCAGAAAATTGTGTATCGATCTAGGCTTTTAAATCTTTGTTATAATTAAACAATATGTCTGGGTTATTCCATGATCAAATTTGTGCCAAATCGGCAAGAAATTAAGCGAGTGTTTTCGGTGAAATGTATGAAAACTATTTGGCATCTTTTGGTGATTTGTATTGGAGAGTGCACTCCTTTAAACATGTTTTTGTTCTCTACTTTTTCGAACAACTGAGGGGGTCTGTTTCTGTGACGCCATTACAGGAAGACCAGGGGTGCGTTACACTCCAGCGAACGTTGCCAACGTTGGCCAACGTTAGCATTGTTCGCCTGAGTGGAACGCAATGTTCGCCAATTATGTTGGCAAACGTTAGCGAAAACGGCGAACGACATTTCGAGCTGTTCGCTGTTGGCCAGTGACGTATTTTAAAGATGGCGGAGAAGTTAGCAGCCGACGGTTTTCTTTTCACGTTTTTGATTTACGTTTCATACTTTTCGTTATAAACGGTGGGTTGTTTTGAGCAGTCAAAGGGATCTTTTAAAGAAAAATAATGAGTTGGACAAAAAGCAGCCAACCAAACGACGTCACTGTCACCGGGCGCCGCCATTTTGAAAACGTAATTTTTAAAATACCGTTCCACTTCAACTAACGCCAACTCAAAACGTAGGCGAACGTTCGCGCAAACAGTTCGCGTAAGTGGAACGCAGCCCCGGAAGACACTGCTATAGCGAACGGATTTTGTTCAAACTGTGAACGCAACATTGCAATAACTCTACAGATCATACATTTTCCTGTACATGCATATATATATATATATATATAAACAAAATGGACTTTGTGAAAAGATATGACTTGAGAAGATATCGTAAACACTCTGGCCGTAAATGACGTTGCATGATTGAAGACGTCAATGAAATAAAATCTTGGTCCATCCTCGATCGTCGCGGAAGTGTGATAATACGTCATTAATATCTGGCAAATTCGGAATAGCAGTAGCAGCCAGCGAGTTCAATGACCGCCGAGAGCGGACATAGGCTCGGAAGGATAACATGTCTATCTGGTTTTTAAAATATTTTATTTCAATAGCACACATATTAATTCTTCACGTTGGTTTTGATGACGATGTTAATTTGTTCGGAAGACGAGTCTAAAGAATTTAAGTGTTTCGTCAGCCTTTAGAACACGCGCAGAAGAAAATTAATTGAATTTTCGAAGACTGCGTGATGACCTCATCAGGCACAGCTAGCGACATCAGGTGAATGACCGGGCCTTGGTTTTATCAACTAAATTTAGCAAAGGGGATCATTTATTAATTAAAGGGATCCATACAATATAATTATCATGGGGGCTCTATTTAACCTAACCTTCAAGTTTCGTTTTGACATTTTTGGTGCCCTTTGGGGTTCAATGATGCAGTTTCAGCTTTAAAAGTTGTTAGAAAGTTGGATATTTTGCTGTCGTATTTTTTTTATGGTGATTCGTTGTGGCAGTAAAGCCAATAAGCAAATGTTTTTAGTTCCCAAATGTTAGGTTCACAAGTTCAACAGACGGAGACCTGGGGTGCGTTCCGCTCAAGCGAACGTTGCCAACGTTGGCCAACGTTAGCGTTGTTCGCGTGAGTGGAACGCAATGTTCGCCAATTATGTTGGCGAACGTTAGCGAAAACGGCGAACGACATTTCGAGCTGTTCGCTGTTGGCCAGTGACGTATTTTAAAGATGGCGGAGAAGTTAGCAGCCGACGGTTTTCTTTTCACGGTTTTGATTTACGTTTCATACTTTTCGTTATAAACGGTAGGTTGTTTTGAGCAGTCAAAGAGATCTTTTAAAGAAAAATAATGAGTTGGACAAAAAGCAGCCAACCAAACGATGTCACTGTCACTGGGCGCCGCCATTTTAAAAACGTAGTTTTTAAAATATCGTTCCACTTCAACTAACGCCAACTCAAAACGTAGGCGAACGTTCGCGCAAACAGTTCGCGTAAGTGGAACGCAGCCCTGAACTTAACAAGTCCTTCTACAGTGACGTCACAGCAACAGCGCCCTCGGTTGCCCAAGAACAGCAAAGGTTAAATTGATGCATGTATTTATTATAGTCATAATGCTCTCTCATTTAAGGGGACAGGTAGACTTTTATTAAAATTTGTTAAAATGAAATAAATTATGTCTCCTATCAAACACACCAACACAGCAACATTGTTTATATTGACCTTTCTTTTACTAGTGACAAAGATTGGTAATTGCTTGAATTATCAGGAATGGGTGGATAATTTGAATAAATTTGAATAATTTTAATAGAAATGGCGCTCAAGAAATTAAATAATTGTTAAATGTTAAATCTTGTCAATTGTCATGCACTTTATGTATACATCGTGATATCATGTCACGAACTATGGTGATCGTGGTACGCTGTATGTCGCCTGCACATCATTTATTTTATTTACTGACATAAATACGGTGACATAATAATAGCTTTAACGCCCACACAATAAAGTAGACATAATAAACCGGATAATATAAACATTAATTATAGGCTACAAAATATTCACAAACTGCCTTTGTTTTCTCGTGCAAAAAGCGGTGAATTCCACAATAATTTGCCATGAAATAATTATTGGCACCCGTTAATATTCAGAATCGGTAAAATGTAAGAATTATGTGCACATAATCAAAGATAATAGAATTTGGTATACAATGTTGAAGCAAAGTTAATATCGTTTCAGGTAAAAAAAGAAGAAGCTTATTGAATGTCTTTTATGCCGGTTAATTCCATCTTGTGGTCCTTGAAGTGATTTCATAAGGACATTTATATTTGATGAAACGATTCAAGTCGCGCCTCGACAAATTGGGCTCCGTTACCGCGGTTCGAATGTACACACCGCGATGTGTCGTCGTATAATTGCATCTAACCATTGGGTATACATACGACGAGTACATATACGGCTGGCCTAAAGTGGACGACCCATCAGGATGGAAATTAATATGCTGGTGGTATATAGATACAGTTAAATCACGCGTGACTGATTTATTATTCTTCGCATACAGGCCGATGGTTGGAAGGGGGGGGGGGGGGGGGGGGGTACGGGGTACAGGACAGAGTGTTGCGTTTGGCCATCCACATCATCTCCACATGTGTTTTAACCCATCCAAAAACAGCCCCGTGGGGACGGGATAACGACTTCTTAGTTGGATAGGGATCTTTCTATATACTCGTCTGCACGCTCATTGATAATGTATAGCCTTGGTTCAAGAGCACATCAGTCCGAGATTTGTATTTACACAGGGCACTGGCAAAGAGTGGTGCACGTTTTGAACCAAGCCTACTAGATTATAGCTATACAGGGTGGTAACAAAAATTACCAAAATTTAAGGTGATTGTTCACTCACTTCGAATTCCAGAGGTTTGTGTTATAGTGTTGATGGATACGGTGTTCAGAAATAATCCTGAACAAAAATATTGTAGGTCTATAGCCCACAAAACTGGCTTGCTCACGGGAGCTTCTTACATTCTACTTTATGTTTTCAACATTATAATAAAGCTTCCGTGGAAAAGCCAGTTTTGTATATGCCATAAGTAATGGGCCATATGAAATCCAATTAACCTATAGACCTATACGCACCGTTATTTCTAATACTAAAATAGCTAAACACAAATTATCTGAAATTGTAAGAGGTAAGTGAACCGAATCACCTGAACTCTTGTCAACTTGGGTCAACCCGATCCGACTTAAAGGTACATCATTTACAGATATTGAACAAGTTTACTATATACCGAATTATTAGGGAATACTGGCTTATTTGAAAGTAAATAATTATTCTAGGCATCCAGCAAAATGATTGCGATAAATATCTAGTAATTGTTCCGAAAAATGGAGAGAAAACCGGAACAAAATAAGAACCACTACCCGACGCTGGTTAAAAACCAACACCGTTTTTCTTTCTTTTTTCTCAGCATCCATGATTGTAAAATTCCGGACAGGTCAGTTAAACGATATTTACTCTTAACACAACCCCAAAATCCACCCAATCCTGGTAATTTAGGCAATTACCAAGAGTGTATTCTATAAGTTTACTTTTACACGCAAACCTCTTCATGCAAACGAAATTATTAAGACGTCATCTTTTATTCGGTATAATTAACATAAAGACTAAAAAGAGACAATGAAACACCTTTAGTTGGTAAAAATGGAATTACAAAAAAATACCGCACCGCATGCATGGATTTCTGTCGCTAAGTTCATTCGTATAGGGCAAACTGAAATGTGTTCACCTGCCGTGCCGCGCTTTTGAAATCTTACTGCGGTTCTTGATAATCATTATCTTCGCCTCAAAACCTCAAAGTGTTTGTTCTTCGACGTCTCTCTGTGATTTATGCTTCTATACTCGAGCACCCAAATGCCAACAACCCTCCATCCCCCACCGTCGCCTTTTCGGGCTCTTTCACCTTCAACGCTCGTCATCCGTGAAAACCATGCCCCTTACTAAACATCTCCGAGCAACTTGCGAAGCGTCGTTAATATTCGTGCCCTGTTATCAATCTTCTCAGCGGAGCGGAGCAGACGGCCTCCGATCTATAAATATGCATCTAGACACGACACTCCAATAAAACACTTCTTTTGATGGTCGTATAATTAAGACAAAGTAGGATCACGTTCACGGGGCCGAGCAGTCGGAGACCATTCCTCTTATTTTGTCAGCGTGGGTGAAAAAATTATTTTGTTCTTATGTTTTGTTTTGTTTTAATTGCCCTAGGGGACTTGTATTTCTTAATGTAACTCTTCAGTTGTCATTACAGAAAACAAATTAATCCGTACATAGAAGTGCAAAAAGATCCCATTTTACATTAATTTTGACAAGATTACACTTAATAATATAAATATGTTTCTCGAGGTCGAAGTATCGTTTTAATTATTTCTTATACAGTATAAAAGACGGTTTATCACCATATATCTTCATTTTATATATGTGATAACGGCAAAGAAGAAACAAATCAAGTTAAGCGCAATCAGTTTGTTTTAAGTATGCCGAACAGAATAGTTACATAATCTATAGACACATCATTATATTCACTGTATCATTGATCCATTCACTAATTTGGGTCCAAAATAATGATGAAATCTCACAAGTACAAACAAGTGGATCAACGTTTCATTATCTTTCTGACAAAAAGAACACAAATCGTTATCCCCTTCCCACCTTCCCCAATCTTCACTAGAAACGAATTGACACCCAAGATTTTGTGAACTACATGTAGTATATAATGAAACCATCTTAATTTTTATATCACAAATAATTGTAAATGGAAAACTACAAAACACAGACCATTTGGCCGCAGGAAAATGAACTAACTTTATCGATAAACTTATGAAAAACCTTTTTCACAGAGTCTGATAGAAACGGGAATAACTTTTGTATCCGATAACAATGACTGAAAACTGTATGGAATGAATGAAAAACGGATATTACAGTTAATCTTAATGTTAAATACATTACAAAAGGAATTGTTGACGGCCTTTTATTTTTATACGATGCCACCGTAAAAATTGGTCCTAATAATACTAAATTTCAACTTAAAGCTCTCCAAACTAAAAAAACAACACCTCTATCATCAAAAATATCCGCACACACACAGTTAACTCCTTTGTTGGCCCAATGTTTGTAAACAAAATCCTGGTTCTTATGTTATGATTATTTGTTTTAAATATATATTTTTCGTAATGTAAAATGCTTCAAGGTATCTCAAGTCGCGTATTTTTCAAAAAAACCGAAATCCCGTTTCTTAACGTCAATCTATATAACTACAGGTGATTTTTCTTTATACGAAAGAAACATTACAATAATCACACGGTTAAAATTATGTAAATTTACAGTTGTTTTGTGGACATACAAAATTCGATTATTTGACACAAACTATTTTGCTTTTAATTTCTTTGCTATAATACAACAACGATGGCTCTTTTTAAATCAAGTGCCGACAACAGCCAACCGACTACCATTGCACAGTGCTGTCAGAGTACACGGTAAACTGAATACGAGTTTCCTAAAATTCAATCCTATATATTCCTTGAATTATGAATGATGAGCGCTTTGAAGGCTAACAAAATACAACAAAAAGCCTACAGAATCAAATTTGTCGGCACCATAGCAACAAATGCCTGTGTCATATGAAATCTGTATTTCCATGAAATCCGGTTTTATCCTTACCAATATAGAGTCTAATTCCCTACGCGTGTGAAATTAAACAATGGTTCCTTATGCGCAGCGCAACTTAATGTGTCTTTATTTTACGGAGTCAAAATTTCACACTGCACCCAGAACCACACTTTTTCAACGAATTCCCCATTAAATGAATTGTACGATTGTAAAATTGTACAATTCATTTTTAGGATTGTTGAATTGTACTTTTACCAACATCTATACCCAATTGAGATTCTTAAAAATGCATGGAGTTTGTAATAGCCACACAAGAAACAGACGTATAGTATCTTGAGCATTTAAGTAAATTTTTTACAAGACTTACCAGTAGCGTAAAGTCCTTCCCTTGCCATGTTATCAGCCGTTATTAGTCTCTCTAATGGTCCAATCAACAGTGGTCAGGACCCTCCAAACCATTGTAATATCGAACATAGTATCGCCGTGCCGCGACATACATGTACTTGTTGCCATAATAATTAATATACATCCGTGTACTAGCAGACCACGACTCGCATTAGGTCCCGACTCTGCGCCAGAACAACTCCTGGCATTTACCACCACTATAATGAAGTATCGTTTCCCTTTTTCCCTTCAAGATTAATGAGGTAAATTTATAACGGAAACACGTGATTCCGGCAATTTCCATCTCGGACGGACTTCAAAAGCAGTCTGCGCTCGCGGTCTCGGTTTTTTTGTGTGCGAAACGCCTCAGCTATACGACTATAAGTAGCTAGCGAGGTGTCGAAATGGAAATTCTGTCCGTCCGTACGCGACTCCTTACCCGCCGGCATGTTGTTCCACATGACTTAGAAGAAAAAAGAAGAAAACAAAAACCCGGGAAATGAAATCATATGGAAGGCCTGTGGTTATTAGGGAAGGCAGGTATCCGCGGAGATTGAATTGAAGCGCTATCAATCACTTGGAGACAAGCAGGAACCTGCGGGAGAAAAGAAAACCGCTGAGAAAAGATTGGCCTATCAGTGCAGTGCAGCAGCCAGCTCGGCAGCTCAGAGAAAGCGGGGAAGTGCTGGTGTTACCTGCTGCGTTGCTTAGGATGATTTTGACGAGCGCTTACTCGCATTTTTTATGGTGATGCTGACGAGAGGTAATTCTCGACTTGGTTCCGTCGAAGAAAGCAGCAGAGAATTGAAAAAAGGCATCTTGATTATAGCAGAGCGAAAAACAAAGATGTGGGCGCGTTTCAGTTGAAGCTTTTTTTGTATGCAGAACTTGTATCAAGGGGCCGTCAGTACATGCAAAACGACAAAGGCCGCCCTCTGTCGTGTATAATCAAATCACTCTGTGTCTCTCTCAATGCAGCGTGAACCTTCAATAACGCAATAGAAATGTTAAACATCGTGTTTGCCAGTACCCTCCTATTAAAAAAATTAAAAATAACCCTGTTATTGTGCTTTTTGTTCCATTGTTGACGTACATATAACATCTTTATAGAAACATATGATAGCTTGTACCTTGTAATTTATTCACACCACGTGCATAAGGTTACAAGAAAACGACACTATCGTTTTCATATTACAAACATGCCCGTACTTTACCAAATTGTTGTTTTATTTATTGATTTCCATGCTTTCACCGGATTAGAAAAATACAATACAATAGTATACTATTAAATAAACTAATTAATCAGGGTATAATTGAACCATTTAATACCAAAGTAAATTAATAATATACAATTAATTTGAGTAGAATGGATATACGTGTAAAACGACATCCAAACTGTATACGTTAATAAATTAAAAAGGAAAAAAAAAAAAAAAAAAATGAAATTGAGTAGTAGGATACGCCATTTTGTAATTGCTTGAATGATCATGAATCAGGTGGATTTCGGGAGTTGTGTTTTATAGTAAATATCGTTTAACAGACCTGTCCGAAGTTTTACAATCCTGGATGTTGTGAAGACAAGAAAAACGGCGTTCCTTTTCAACGGCGTCGGGCAGTGTGTTTTGTTTCGGGTTTTTTCCGCCATCTGGCGATCGTGACTTTTTATATTTTTATACAAAGCAATTATTACAGGATATCTAGCTCAATCAATTTGCTAGATGACTACAATCATTATTTAGCTTCAAATAAGTAAGATATTCCTTAATAATTCGGTCTATTAGTAAAAAGTTTCGATATCTGACTTTAATGAATATGCGATTTCGTAAGTTTTTTTTTTAAACCAAAAGAAAAATTGACGCTACTACCAGTCAACCCACCACGGGCAAAATACAAGATAATGTTTCATGACTGAAATGTTTAGATAGCTGGTCATGGCTGTTCCTTTCTCTATGGTCCAACAACACTAACAACAACGCAAATGCATATTCTCAGTAGAAATCTGAGTCACCCCTATAGCCACTAAATGGATGACACTGCGTGACGTGTACAGTTTGCATTCCTCGGTCGTGGCGAAGACACCCCCCCCCCCCCCCAACCCCCCAGACTGCTAATAATTTGTAATTAATTTTAGGTCAATTCTATCTGCAATTTTACCTCACTTTCAATTTCATATGGTCGACTCGTGAATAAAACCCATTGGAGACCACCAAATTCTTTCTGCCATCACTCGCGATCAAACTGTCTAGAATATTTTAGCATATATTGTACTTAACGTGCTGTGGGGCCCTTACCCGCTACGTAAAGCACATGCTTGAAGACTGTCTAGCAACTCCGATTGACTGCCTTGGAAAATAAACTAGACGATTCTTAGCAGGTAACTTGTCACTTTCAAGTGCAATTTTGGAAAGGCGGTCTGCTTATCCCGTAAACGATTAACTATTTATTCCGACTTATAAGTTATCTACATGTACATGACCGAGTATACACAAAAGTATATCTGTGCAAGTTTCATGTTGGCAGCCAAATTTCCGGAACTTTTGTTTTAGTTCTGTTATTTTTACGGATCCTTTTTTTTTTCACGGAGAAACATTGTATTTTAACAGAATTGTCCCAAAATTTGTTCCGTAAAAATTCATATTGGTAAACAAAAACAATTTTTTTTCTAACCTGTATTTTTACGCAATTCATTTTTAGATAATTCCGTAAAAAAACTCATATTTCCGAACATTAAAGCAGTTCCGGAATTTTTTTTCTAAAAATAAAACAAAATTGTAATATTTCCGGTTCAATGTACACTTCAAGCATTATAATCGAGGGAAAACTGTCCGGTCTCACTCGATGTGTTCGATCACAAGCGAGTGGATAATTTAGGTAAATTGCGGCTGATAATATTCAGTTGGGATCATTCGGGAAGGATGGCTATCGATCTCGCCCAGGCTAAGTGATTTGCATGATTCGTTAGCGCGTCTGAGAGGAAGAGTATAGACAGAAAAATAGGGCAGGCGGTGGAATTTGCGCCGGGTGATGCTGTGTGCGCATCAAGTGCTAGCTGTTTGATGGGAAGAGCTGCATGGTATTTACAGTGCACGCGCACGCAGTAATGGTTCCCAATTCTGCCTGCACAGTTAGTGACGTACGTACGAGGTTCTAGAGGTGAATTATAACTGTCCTGGAAACAGCCGTGAGCCAAAAATGCAAATAGGGTGAAACAAGAGATTTGCTAGTTCAATTTACACGGTTCGCTGCGTTATACTTGATCCAGTATTTATAAAAAAGGAATTTTAGGGACAGTGGGATGGTAGTCCTGGCCTATTTGTTTCCAATCGGAAAATGAGGTGACAACGATGATCATGTAGTCTCAGGATCAGACGTTTACGCTTTGCAAACGCCTATTCCACACTATAGCTGTAAGGACCGGTACGGAAATGGTATCAGAATGTCTGCTCTCTATATTTCACAGTGAGTTTCTAACAAATTAAAAATTACATCGAAACTTCCAGAAAACTTACATAAAATAATATATACAAAAAACCTAAGATGTACATAATTATTATATCGTCCTTAGTCCCTGGATCATGCACAAATCAAATAAGGCCAATTCGTTCATACGCCAATTACAATCTGTTACGTATCAACCAGGCCTTAATTTAATTGTATAGAGCTTTGGTACACATGCAGCACATTAGTGAGTATACAACGTTGTGGCGCAAATATTGAAACCAAATTGTCTCTGTTAATCATCAACACATTTTGTTTTAAAGGAAAGGTATACGATATAAGGTAAATCATTAAATGGGCATTGACAGACCCGGCATTTTCGGATGTAATTAAGTTGTGTAAATACTGTACGCTGTACGAGCATGGAGGAAGGAATTCCTCCATGGTACGAGGGAGCTCGCTACTATACTTCACAGGGCCGATTAGATCATGGAGGAATAAGAAGGAACCTTCTTATTCCTCTATGATTAGACCTCCGCCTGTCACCAAATTTCTTCGCAGCAAACACAAGTTTCGTACTTGCGTTTGTTTACTTCTCAAGAAACGTCCTCTTTAATAAATTGCCATCATCTTGCTGGCTAACTCCATGGTATGGTGAAGCTTCATAAATCTCGCCGTCGCTCAACACCACGTTTGCTGTTGGTTTTGCCTCCACACACGTGCGTCACCGTATTGCAGCGCGCATAGTGAGTACATGGCACTGGCTCCATTTAGGTTGAAAACCTGGGCATTAAGTACGTCATGCATCTTGGCAGAGATGTACATGTAGGCATGTCATGGCCTATCATTGCATGTCGGGTCAAGTCTAGCTACTGCATTCAAACTACTAAAGGGCGCAGGGGTCTACGCGGAGTATGTGCGGCCATTTTGGAATAAAATGGGGCGCCATTTTGTACGGAAGGCTATCGTTGATATCAATGTTAACTTAGCTGGCAATAGATGTGTGCCCCAAATGGCACAGTTACAACCCTTAGTACACGGGAGACCGTACTGCATGGCGCCTGTTTATTATTCAACGTACGCCATTCCCAGATAGGATCGAATCCATCATAGAAAATAACACTTTGGTTGCTTGCCCATTTGATTTATACTCAGAGTACATGTACAGGTTAGCCGTTTCAAATCTGGTTTTCAGCCTATATACTGCTAATTACTCACGCTTCATTGTGGTCGAGGATAATTATATTCCCCGCCTTAATCAGATAAGGATAATTAATAAGGCGGTATCGGGGATGATACCTTTAATTACGTTATCCATCATTGAAAGGCAGTACCCCCTGCGACGACGCCCCCCACCCCGGTGGCCCACGTCCGGATGCATTAGTCGTGGGTTGAAACACTGAGGATGCCTGCCGATTATATTTCCGGTGTTTGTCGGTTTACTACGATTTTCATGCATGTCTCATTAAACGGTGTGTCTCTCTACTCCATGAATTATGCGCGTGGTCCATGCACAGCTTGTTTTATGGATAAATGATTAAGGCAAGAGCTCGTCTCATTAAAGACAAGGGTCCTGTTTATCCCCAAACCCGGACATGTGTTTTGTTTAGATAGATATGGAAATGCCTCGCTTTGGAGTGTTTAACTTATGAATATAAACAAGTTTTTTCGAGTGAAGTGGTCGGCTTGAAACAATGTCAGAGTGAACGAAGAAGATTGTGATGCGAAATAATCATGATGCAGTTTAAGTCACACATTTTCTTTCGCCGTTAAAATATACCGAGGGTGTTCAAATAGTAGAAATACAACCTTATACTTCCAATATTTCAGAGAGACCTATAAACAATTAATATGTACATGCATAAAATGACAATGACAATACCAAGAACTACCGATTCGGTTCACTAATTTTGATTCCAGCTCCGTATATTTAGTGATAGGTCTCTGAATGGTGGTATAGGTGGTTGCGGTTTTTATTGCGGTTTGTTATTTTATGCTATTGAATCACCTTTTTCTCTATTAGTACATAAAACCCTCTATTACACAAAAGAGAGATTGGGATAAAAGTAGTTTTGTTATTCAACAAGTCTTATCTGTCCTAATTTGCTTAGATTTCACGCATTTGAAATTTGATTTATCTGGATTTATTTATTCTGTATATCCGTAACATCTATTTGGTGTGACAACATCTTGCTACACCCTCCACGGCCCGGCGCTGCGAAATTGTCAATTACGACGTCGCTGTCTCTCCGCGCCTTTAATTATCTGTGGCGTTCAAACGGGATGGAGCAAGGCGCGTTTGTTTTCAGCACGTTGTCAATGGCACTCTGCAAGGTGTACTGTTGTTTATCGCTTTGTCGTCGAACGAATATCAATTTTGTAAAAATTAGAACGCAGGGCCTATACGTACGAGTCTGAACTCTTATACTGAGCTATAAAGCCGCATTTGCCTCATGTAGTTTGCAATGTCAAAAGTACATGGAGTTTATTGACCATACGGCCTATTTCATGCATTGCGCACACGATCCGACCACTCAACGCTATTATAAAAACAAGCGAGGCTTTTCACGTCAAAATGAATTATGGTACCGTGTGTTAAATTGCCAAGCTAATACAGCGAGACCGGTACATAGGCCCCTACCAACGGCACGCAAAAGTGAGTCTATTTTTCCTTGTAATAAAACAACATCAACGTTACAAATTCTAGACGTATATACAAAATAACGCGTTGGACAATCGAACTACAAATGCCTTCTAAAAAATATCGGACTACGCAAATAAGTCGCTTCGAACGGCCTTTAATTTGTTTAATTCATTTGTAACACGGAGGTATAGAAAACCACAAGATTAAATACAACCGTATGTGTTTATGTAATACGTTCGGCGTATTAGAATAATTATACCGGCACGCTTATTACGGACATTTTGACGTAACGACAGGGGCAGTCGTTTAGGGAGTCGGGACACAAATTCGGTCATGAAACATATTATTGCTCTTCTTAGTTGTGCATAAGTGATATTCTGAGCTTTTGGAAAGGTTACTTTTCGCTCTCTTTAAAATCTACGGACCGTGTCGTGTCTTGTTTTCATGATGCCTTCGTTTTTGTTTTCTAGTTCAGTATGTTTTTATATATTATAAAATATGCGTAGAAGTGGCCTAAGCCCAAGCTACATGGCTCGAACTACCAACTTGCAGAATAATTACCCGCAGACCACGACTTTAATGCTTTATATCACTACACAGTGTGAATACAAAAAAACTATACACTTTAAAATTGGCCATAATTTGTTTCTGTAGCAATATAAATAAGATATTTTCATATGTACTTTTAGAGTAACTCTTTCTGCTTCATTTTGTGACCTTTTTACTGGATTAATTTTCATGCTTGACTGCACAAGAGACAATTAAGGGGGTCGGGTGAAATCTGGTCAGGGCAGGATAAAAAAAGACATTATTGAAAAGAACACAACCATTAGCTTTTAAACTTCGTTTTTATTTAAAACATTTAAATTAAATTAAAAAGGCAAGTGAGACAATGATTGTGTTCTTTTAAAATATATTATCTATATTGCTACAGAATAAAACTATGGCCAATTGTTGTTAAGTGTATTTTGTTTATAGGCCAAGGCAAAAACTTACTTCTTACAGCCAGACATGCCAGATGCAACGGGGGAGAGTCACTACTACTCAACATATTGAAATGGATGTTTTCTACATCGTAATTCCAGAAGGTTATTCTTCGCCGTGAGCAGCTCATCATGTCGTGAATGTGCAAACAGCTGACGGGGCTCCCTTAGCGCTGAGAAACGGCCAGCAGGGACAACCAAGACGCGGTCTAGAGATCCGAAGAAGTTGACTTTGAGGGAGACACACTACTCGCGCGTAACTGGCTCAGGGTGGCAGAAGATACCGCGCCGCCTGTCAGCGGTGGCGCACGGTACGCCCATGCACAGGGAACTCAACTCCACGGGCCTGTCATCATCAACGACTCGTCGTCATCCATCTCTCTACGATGCAGCGACAGCATCATTAAGGGCCAGTGCTCCTCGGAAATTGGAAAGGTTTCATTACAAACTCTGGCCACCAGAAATACCTAACCACTGTAAAGAGCCTGTACCCAGCCCGATGGACAGGTCGGTTGCAAATTAATCGAACCTGTGCAAAGAAGACTGATGAAAGGTCATTACCCAGCATGTATGTACGGTGAATTCATAATGGTAGTATGATGAGCGCTTTGGGGCTAGGGCACTTGACGCTACGAGCTTTAATTTGCCCACGTATACGAATAACTATACGTGAAACGTAAATCCCGCGTGATGCGCAGTTTGATGCAATAGTAGCGATCAAAATGTACATAACCAAAAACAATTGCCTAATTGATTTTTATCGTATCCGGTGTCTGCTGCCGCTGTGAATTTAATTCCACGGAGGAAAAATTAATACCGACACGTGCATGAATTTTGCAGACCGACTGGAGTCAATGTAATTAAGACGAACTGGAGTGTTTAGTGTTGTGTTTATCACCATCTGTATACAAGTGCTCATTTTCGAACGATCGCATTATTTTGTCACATTCTACCGACCGACGTCACTGCATCCCGCCAGACACTAAACCAATATTATTCCAGCATCATACCTTAAAGATGGACTACAACGAAAACTCACACATTAAATTTATTATCGGACCTTGTTTATGTTGTGTTCAGGTAACACTTTATTGTTACGGTCATGTTTTTCTCTAAATAATTTTGTTGCAATTTGACCGAAAAAATTAGACCTCGATTCTTCGATTTTGAAATTTCCCGCCCTGTACTGGTTCCCGGCAAAGATCCACTGAAAACCACAATGAAATCCACGATATAGTACCAGCGGACTTGTAAACCAGCGAAAAGTGATGACGTACTACCCATGAGCAACCGAGAGTAAACAAAAAAACGCCATGTTATTCCGTGTGTATTATGTATGCGTTTTCATGCAGAGGCATGAAGTTTTTACGAATCTTTTTTTTATAGTGTATCACTATCAGCTACAATAATGCCAACTTCATGTGTTGTTGGTGGACTGGATGCACGAGAAATTGTTCGAAGAATCCAGAGATTCATTTTGTGCAATTTCCGCGGGATCCTCATCCTGCGTTATCAAAGGAATGGGTGAAGTTCGTAAATATTACACGAAAGGATTTCACCTTCTGACCTTCTCGGCAAGAAGTAGGCCTTTGATTTGTTCAGCACATTTTTCAGAGGACTGTGTTGAACCTTCAAGTGCTTTGAAAGATTCACTGGGATTGACAACAAAGTTTCGTTTAAAGCCTGGATCGATCCCCACATTGAAAGCGCCAAACATCGAGAGAATTCGTACTACTACCACCAGGCCTACTGCTTCTACGTCGGCCGAGTCATCGGCAACCGCCGGGTCTGCCGTGGCCGCAGAGTCATCGCCTTCCCTCTCGTCTGGTGAGCTCCCCTCATCGCTAGAGCTGCCATCACTGTCCTCAGAAGTACCTCCACGAAATGCCTCTTCCTCATCTATACTGTGGTCTTCCCAATACTCGCTGCTATCGGACATTTTTCGCTGTTTTTCGGTCGAAAATAGTTGTACCAAAATATAGCCTTGCTTGTCCGCTGTTATTCCGCATTGCATTGTACGGTAAAAATGCACGCACACGATCGACCCGAGTAAATCGTCATGGGTAGTACGTCACACACAACGTATGAATTATTCATGAGTTAAGGGCTTTTGCTGAAACTGAGTTTTTCTGGGTCGTAGAACGCCGATCAATTTTGGGGTTTTTTTGCATGAAGGAACAAGATTTATTGAATACTAATGATATATTAGTAATCATTATACATTTCTCGAACAAAAAAAGGCAACAAAGCCTTTATCATTATTCCGTTGTAGTCCATCTTTAAACTCACGAGCAGCCCCCTGGAGTCGTTTGTCTATCATACAACAGCCGTCGTGCATTCTGTGGTTGTGTGCAAAACATGATTCTAATAAAGTTCGCAGAATAATGTACTTCTCAAGACAATAATGAAAACATCAGAATCAGCCAAATGACACAAAGTCAACTTGAAAACACACCCAAACCCACATCAATTATTCTTTTCGTACATTGTGTTATGGGGACAATCCATAGGGTTTGTGTGCTAAGGGAGATCTCTCTAATCTCAAACTCAGAACACTCTAAAATTCTAAAATGTTCAACATCACCCTAATTTGTCTTCTTCTAAATTTTCGTTCATTATACCCTAACTCAATTTTACCTTGTTCTACCTTTACTGAAGAACCAACGCGCTATGGGGACTCGAAAATATCTCCACTAGGCCTACTCGGTCTGGTTTTTTCCCAAACAAAATAGCCTGTCCCCCCAACTAGGTGGAGGATATAACATCAGCACACACCCACCACCAACAAAACACAAACAAATCTCTACCCGAAAGACGATCTGTGACGTACCAAGCGCTGTCGCTCAATTTAAAGCTTGTGCATGTCTCACCGGAGGATATTGTGTTCACTCTGATTGAGCTATCAGATTCCCAAACCCCGTCATCTTTCTCCGGATTGCATCCTTCCAACTTATCCCCAGTGCTTGACTCCTTCCTCCGGGGCATAGAGACACACTTGATGATGCCGAGTCACTTCCCGCTAAAGAGAGAGTGGTATTGATTTACACATCGGACTCTTGTTTCTATATTCGCCACTATAGGGCGATATACCATCCGACCCATTTTTTTTTCTTCTTCAATCCCCAATCCGACTTAAATTCGGTCTCCTGGCGGGATATCTCTACTCGGCTGAGGGAGTGAGTGATATAACTAGCACAGCGCCTGAGGCTACCATCCTGCACACCGTGCACCTTCAAACAACTGTACACCACCCCTCAGTTTGCATTATATGTACAATGTATTATTTTGGAGGCTAATTGCACGTGGTGGGATGAGATATGATACGCAACACAACACAGTTGGAGGTCCAAACTCCATTGCCGTTAAACAAGTTAGGAAATCCAAATTTCCTCCATGATTTAAAGGTAGTATACACCATTTGCAGATATCGAAAAAATGTACTACCGAATTATTAAGAAAGATATTACCTATTTGAAAGTAAATAATGATTGTAGGTATCCAGCAAAACGATTGCCCTAGATATCCTGTAATTGTTCTAACAAATTGAATTGTATAAACCAAAATTCATTCTCGCCGGACGGCGATCGCGAAAAAACAAAAACAACATAAGAAAAACTGCCCGATTCCGGTTGAAAACGAAAGTCGTTTTTCTTGCTTTTCTCAGCAACCATGATTGTAAAACTTCGGACAGGTCAGTTAAACGATATTTACTATGAAATACAACCCCCTAAATCCACCCATTCATGATAATTCAAGCAGTTACCAATGGTGTATACTACCTTTAAACAAGGTTCTGTTTCAATAACGTTTGAGAAAATATGGCAAGTTCAAATTGTATTAATTATTGTTTACCATTATGTATGTGTATCTATAAAAATTACTCCCTTTAATTATAGTCGTAATAATAATCATAATTCTTGTATTTTCAGTTCTGATGTTTGTGATCGTCTTTTAGCCCTGTTAATATGTAAATTCTGACCAGTTTGGTTTGATTTTTTAATTTATGTAGGCCTATGTAATCCAACTAGATTTTTACATGTGCGAAGAATGGTTGCAATACATTTTTGTTTAAATAATTGCTTTACTTCAAGTCCATTTTTCAATCCAATCCAATCCAATCCATTCCAATCCATTTCAATCGGGAAGGGATATGCATCATTTTGACGCTTGGTGGCGCTATACGCATGTAGCACAATCTCGTTCCTAGGGTTGCGCACATCCAAATAAAGTCCCATAGACAACAATGATAAATACCCCAACTTCAAAAAATTTGAAAAAATACTCACAACTCTCCAAGGTGACTAAAGTATACACCAAAATGAAGCTTATTTCACCATCTTTCATTTTCTTTTCAATTTGTGTGGGGTCATCTGATAACTTTTGGGCGATATTTCCCTCCAAAGGAGAACACCCCTAAAACTAGTGCTGAAGCCAAATCTGCAAAGCGTCCATTTTGAAAAAATACAATCTCGCTCAAGAGCCAAGTAGTGCCAATTCCAGGGCCAGATTCATCCCAAATGCTCAGAATTAGAAACTCGCACTCCCGGACCGAGGTGGTACACTGTATTTTTACAATCCTTCAAATGCACGGCTCTCAAAATGCTCTTTAGAAAATTATTTCCTGGGCATGCAAAATGTGATCTGCCATTTTCGGCGCAAGCAACCGTGCACCCCTAGGATGTCAATCATGCAGTGCGCTCCCCCACTGGTTTTGGAATATTTGCATAAAAGAATTATGGATACGCGTGCAAATTAGGCTCTTGTACGCGATTTGTTCTGGACACATAATACACATCTGGGGCAATATATCCCTACTCCGCGTATCCCCCCCCCTCCCCCTTTCAACCAACGCTATAGGCATATTCCCTTAAATCGCTGTCCGTTGTTATATTTTGTCATAATATTAAAGCAATTGAAGCGCACAGAAAACTAATTAAAATTGAAAAGTGATTACCCCGAAGGGTGGTGAGGCAGAATAGCCGGCGGCGTGCTGAGCATATCGCATACGCGCAAGGCCATTGGTGAACTTCGTTCAATAGCACAATAATAATGGCATTCCTCAATGATGGCGCTCTTCAAAGTTTGAAATGAGAGGATAGGCCTAAACTTGATATTATGAGCCAAAACTTGCCACATTATGACGGTATATTGGCAGCCCGGATTTCGGAACCCTGACAGGCGGTCTACAATGGCTTTTAAGCTTTGTGAGAATTCCAAATTGTTCAACATTTTGAGCGATGTTTTTTTTCTCTCGACATTTTTACCCGTGGCGGTTAATTCCACACCACAGATGGTGGACCAAATCCAAATAATAAAACACGAACATTGTTTATTTTTTGTTTGATTAGGATTGATCCAAATAAGCCAACCAGGTATTCGGCTGCGCGTGTGCAGAAGAAATGTCGACACAAAGAAATGTCGACACAAAGAAATGTCGACACGAAGAAATGCCCACACAAAGAAATATCGACACAAAGGAATGTTTACACGCAGTAATGTCGACACAAAAATGTTGACACAAAGGAATGTCCACACGAAGAAGTGTCGACACAAAGGAATGTCCACACACAAAGAAATGTCGACCCATAGGAATGTCCACACGAAGGAATACCCAACACGAAAAAAAAAACACGAAGGATGACCAACAGTATGGAACGTAAGAGTGCATGTACGTGTATGTTAACTCATTCAAATTTCTCCTGTTTTATTTGACCGCTTCCAGCCCGTGAGAAGATCAATGCAAGACTAAAAGGTGTTAATGTGCCGCCAAAGCGATCTGTGTCTAATTAAGTGCATAAATTTATAATAGCCACCAACGGGTTCGTATCTTCTTTCCCGCTCTAGCGTACAATATTTATAGCCATACGGTAGTTGGATAAAACAAATTGAATATTATTTATTAAAATATCGTGTGCTTTCACTAAAATGTTGGTGAACTTGATCAAATAAACCAACTAAACAATTTAAGAGCGTCGGTGAATCATACTTTTCTCGAATACTGCACTTTGAAGGTCTATAGGATCAATTGAGTTTATCAGAAAAGTATAACCTATAAGGCTAACGAATTATTACACAAAGGCGTACTTTGGTTACAGATATTACATGTACTCTAATATACCCCGTAGCTAGAATTATTCCGTCTAGATTTCTGTTATTTAGAAGAAATCAGCAAGGTATATAGGTGGTTAAGTTCACTGACAAATTTTCAAACATTTCCAAGGAACTTTAAAAGTTGAGGTTGTTTTGGTCAACTATATTCAAAGTTGGTTAAACGTGATTCTCTCCTTTAACGTTATCTATAGATATTAAGGCTTGGGTCAAATTAAAGATATTAAATAGCTAGCCAATAACTCTATAGATTCGCGCTTGCACTGTTAAAAAGTGTAGTTATAAAACGCGCGTGATCTAATGCAGTATTGAGCACTTCAAGCCTATACCTCGCTAAACCTTACACCAAAGCAGTACATTTAAAGCTGTACATTCAAATTCAAAACCGGCAATTTTTTGTATTTATCACAGCAAAAAAAATGAGATGATCCAGTGGCCCACCCGTCCCCTGGTCAAAAAGTGGAGCCGCCTGTTCCGATCATTTTATCGCATTTAATATAAATATGCAATAAGCAAAATATTCTTAAAAGCAGATCGTCCAAAATTGATGGGAACATAAACATTTGCATAGCCTATAGCTCACAACAATTGTGTGTCTGTAATCGCGCCTCACAATAACACTAGATACTAGACACTAGATACAGACATTTCAATTTTGATCATCCTCAGTGCATGCTGACAGTTTCACATTGAATCGCCCACACAGGCCAATGAGAGTTTTTTTAATTTCCATCAGGGTTTGAAGAACACATTCAAATTTTAATTACATTTTAGGCCTACAGGGTTGTTCATGACAAACGTTCACAGGTATATGGCTGTGTAAAAACTATTGTTAAACAAATGCAACATGTTTATTGTTCAAACCCTATTCGTGTATATCGAATCAATCAGATTCAGTGGATTTTTGTAATTAAGACAAACTCCAACCGCGATATAAAAGGTGCCAATTTGTTTGTGGCAGTGGCTTTGGTTTGGATTTGTTCAAAATGGCTACTTTTCCAGTTTGGGAAACATCCTTCGTCTAGCTCCATGGTTCTAGGGGTGGTCTTATTCGGGTTGAGAATTTCTAGTGGTCAACCCACTAAAAACTTTTAAAGAAAATGAAAGATGACATTTTGGTCATCATTTTGCTGTGGGGCCGAGCTGAACACCCGAGTATTTTTATCAGATTTTGAAAATGTGCATATTTAGCACTATATACATGTATGTACATTTCTTTGTTGAACCCTTAATTATTGTACATAGCCCATCCACTCTGAACGATGGCTGGAACACTGCTTCCGCCGGTACATTCGAGGTAGTGTTATCGATACTAGTATACGGGCGGAACAGTCAGGTATAACGGCATTAATTTAAGCTCAAGTGAATTCACGTATGTGCCCCGCCGGACGATGCGTCCACTATCGGGAACACATGATATAACCATGGGAGGTTGTTTCCTATATATACCTCCATGATATAACAAGCAAAGCACCGACGTGACGTGCATGCAGTCTTCGTATTATATAGCGTCTGCGTGACCTGTTTTAATTAATTGACCCCGTTCCAAGAGGTCATCGACATGATGCACCCAACATGCTAAATCGGCTACGTATATACATGTACATACAGTGAAATTTAGGCATAACGATGGCGGGTTCATGGCTAGCTAGACCTTATTCATTTGATGATGTACACAATTCGACATCCGGAAGCTACTCTGTTCACAGTCATACATTGTAATTGTGTTGGAATAAGGAGGAATAAGTATTCCTCCATGGTTTAGCATGGAGCTCTCTTCATAGCTCCATATGGTTTAAGCTATAAACGTTCTGTGGTCTGGACCGCTGTTCGCACTGAGGTCTTAAAAATGTCAGTCCCACAGGAAAACAGGCAAATCTGTTCATTCCATCTGGGCCACACTGATGCGACAGAGGTCTAATAAAACAGGAAGTCCCACAGGGAACGAGTACCGTTATGGCTGTGGAGGGGATACACGATTTTGGTAATTTAGTCGCCAACAACGCGGCTCTGTTTTTGTGCTTGTTATCCTCACAATGCTGGACAAACATCTCGGCTCTTGTATAAACCCTACAATTTTGACACTAGATGTCTGCAGTAAAGCTCATGCATGGAGTTTGCTTTGAGTCTCACGGTACTTAGTAAAGTTTCTGTCGTGAATTCCTTCACAGGAAGCCGAGTCTCAGTTCGCGAGTTTATACATTCCTTCAATCAGCCACTACACTCATAATCAAAACAATATTAAAGGGATCGTATACGTTTGGTAATTGGAACCCACTGTTTGTTTCAATCCTATATAGTTATACATACATGTATATATACCATAAAACTAACCTGTAAACATTTCATTTTTAAAGGTGGTAGCGATTTTGAGATATTGCCGAAAATCTGGAGCGGTTCATGTCCACGTATAGGAAGAATAATCTGCATTGGAATACACATTCTGAGAAACGTCACTGCAGCAACGTTTCTCAGATTCAATTTTTTTTTGGATAACAAGTGCTATCTTTTTCCATAACCGCAGTACTTCGAAGTGAAAAGTTTCTAAAAATGCATTATGCTATCCAATGCTGCTGTACTTCTTACCCAGTAATTTTGTATCGCCATTAATTTTTGGAGTAATTACCAAACGTATACGATCCCTTTAAACAGGAATATTCTGCAAATAATTATCTTGCCGAGGTCACCTCCATGCGATCTATGCAGCTCGAACGAAGTTGTAAAAAACGCCGGCGTTACTCCAATGACGCGGCGGGCAGTCTGCGGGAAACCAAAGTCTTTGGGTTCCGGGGGAATTAAGCGTCATGTCAAGTGTTATTCGTCAACTTTTGCAGGCACCCAGGCATTATAATTATATGCAAGTAATATCCAGGCGTGACGTATTCCTATTGTTCTTGCACGACAATACTAGCCGGTAATGGCTTGTTGGACACAAACTCATCATTAACCAACACAGTAACTCGTCGTTACCAACACAATAACTCGTCGTTACCAACACAATAACTCATCATTACCAATACAATGATTTTAAACACAATTGCTGTCCATTATCAAGCAAATAAACAGTACTGTATCACTGTGCCAACCAAATGAACATAATGTGTGTCATAGAATGGATACTCTATATAGTTCACACTGCGGCATTGTGCGGTGCCGTCGATAAGCCACACCGCAGGCACGTACGCAGGGGGGATGCGACGGGTACGTACGCACCCCCCAAAATTACCGAAAGGTCTACAATTTCCGGGGTAAATAATGGTATTTTGATGTAGAAATAACGGTATTGGCACCCAAAATGGACTTGGGTTAGGCGATAATGTTAACAACAAAAATCGCACCCCCAAAACAAATCCTGCGTACGGGCCTGTGTGATTGGCAGTGCACTTACATTGTAGCCTCATTGTACTCGGTCTTTGTTGTTCACATTCCCATTAACAATGGGAGTCTGGATATTACATAGGCTAATAGCTTCGGAACACGCCAATACCAGCGATAATCGGTCTCGGCGCTGCGCGCCTCGCCCGATTATCCTGCTGGTATTGGCGTGTTCCTCAGCCATTACCCTTTATATAATGGCGGCCCATAGGTTTCCAACCCTCACACCCTGACTCACACAAAAAGATGGTATACATGTGTGCGAATGTCAGATCAAGTTTATCACGAAACACGAAACCGGCTTTCGCCAACAGTTTTGAAAATGGTAGCAAAATTATATTTAGTGTGAAACGTAAGGAATTTTGAAACCCGATTTTGCGATTGTGAATCGTGGACGATTTGACAGTTATTTTAACACAGGAAGAATAAAGGTATAATAAGGCCTGACTGTTTTTGTTTTGTTTTTAGATAATGATCGGGGTACCAAAACTTATTGGAGATTCGTTTTGTGGGCCAAGTTATGTTTCGTCGATGTTGGATTTTGTTTTTGCGTCAAGAAGATGCATGTAAACAATGGGCGGAATTATTGAACATTCGTCACAATCATGATGCATCAGAACATTTATGACTTCTAAATCTATGGTACTACATGATTTGAAAACTCTTTTCCAAATAATGTTATTAATAAATAAAATGACCTTAAAATGTAAACATTTTGTTTACAACCCGATGCACTCACCAATGACAATGATGTTAGAATCACGGTATCTTGGGCCTTGTCGTGCGAGTAGCCCACACATCCCGCTCGAAAACACAGTCGGTCCATCGCCGCTGATGCACCGTCGCGGCGAGTCCGTCATTGCGACGCGGATCCCATGAATTCCCAGCGTAGTGGATGGAGATTGCAAGACCGCTCACTGAGAGAACACCAGGAGAAACAACAGTATAAATCCTATAGACTATCCATGTGCGTATTGACTGAATCCTTCCGCACGACTTGTGTATATAAATGCGCCAGGCGGATTTACAACTGAGCCAACGTGTTCCCGTTTCGTGAGCTGGGGAAAGTTGATGAGACGAGGGTGCGATGTTATTTAAGAGGGGAGAAATTGAGACAGCGTAGAAGATAGGATGATCTGTGGGGAATCAGCGAGGCCCAGTCAATCCCACGATGAAGCGTGCATTCCTCACTCATCATCAGATCATCAGTGTACGTTAAACATATAAAGCTTTATCGAGCGACCGCAAGAGGTTGACTTGCTGGGGCATGAATACCACTCGCCCAATTAAATGAATAGTTTAGCTGCGGAGTTTGCATCAGTCTATCCCTTAAGGGTGACGGGGAAAGAAGAGAGGTTTGGTTGTGTGCAGCCGAGGATGCTTCGTCGTCCTGTAATCTCTTCAACGGATCGACGGCCATTGGCTTTTGCCTAATTGGGCCGTTGGCTCCGCGAGCAGGGCTCGGGGTAGTATAGTCCCGTATATCACTCACCGATTGCTGGTGTATCTTGATTAAACTTGGAGGCCTGAGTTATTCTTGTTTCCTTCGCCAGAGAGCAGCAGATGCTTAAATCATGGGAAGTCTGTGCTCAAGTGACGTATCTGAGTGGACTGAAAGTGAATCGTCACACCTCGGCATGTTTGACATTTTTAAAACCCTGCCAGGGTGATGCTGTCATGTAAATAGGGACACGCGTGTATACTTTGCATTACAGCTGTTGCTCATGTGAATCTGTCCTTGCGGCTAATTATCCTCGGAGGGGAGCCATCAAGTTAAGACAATTATAATAATTGACGTGATCTCTGAAATAGCTGATACTTCGCTCGATTGTGACTGTTTTGGCCTGGATATTGTACATCATTCACTGACCATGAAAGTACCATGAGAGTATGTAGGCCTATATATCCAAGCACATCACAGAGAATCAAAGATAAGCTCTGGGGTGCGAGGTCTGATGTAGGGTTTCGAGTTGAGCCCCATAGTTGTGCACTCTGAGTTATTACATCTATTAATTCAGACGGTGACGAAAGCCAAAATATTAAAGAAACACTCTACGTCTCAAACCCGAGTGGCGACTCTATAGCGAGGGAATTTTATGGGACGTTAACAAATTAAAGTGGTATTTTTGCTCCGTGCACGGTCTATGCTATGGCGTTCCACCGTGGCAGAAATATAAGGTGCGGATAAGTTATGACAGAACAGGGGCCAATTTCACGAAGCTGCTAAGCACAAAAATTTGCTTAGCACAAACAAGTATTGCTCAGTACAAAACAGGTTATCAGCCAAACCTCCATGTGTTTTTCATGCTAAACAAAAACCAATTGAATGCCAGTCACAAACAATATACATCACCTGAAAATGTGGTCTGTAAGTGTAACCCTGTTCTTGCCAAGGATTGTTCACGCTATTAGCGCATTTGTGTGCTTAGCAGCTCCATGGAATTGGCCCCATACAGGTACTATAGCTTGAGTGAATGATCTGACTACTGAAATGGATATGTTGCCGTCCAAACTACGCAGTAGTCTGCATGCTGCTTTACCGGCTTGTCGCATCCCGTCACATTTTATCTCCCTCTATTAACGCCAAACAATCCTACTTTCCTCTTCCCCTAAAGGTACGTCGCGTGCTCGAAGTCGCCAGAGAGAACCTATGCCAGCTATGTTTTCCCGTCATCGGCGGAATTCCTTTTTCATCTTGGCTATCCCGCATCGCGGGCCGGCGCCGCGTGTAATATTCAACTTGATGAGGAGAGTGTAAATCTTCGTCGTCTCATCCCTTACCTCACAAAGACAAATTTAGAATTTCAATTGATACTTCGAAATCTGTCGGCGTCCTTTGCTTCGATGGAAACTCGCGAGAAGTACACCCGGTTGTGTTTATTATACCAACGACTCCGCCTGTAAATACCCGATTACAAAAACAATCGATTACACGGTGTAAATAACCCCGTGGTCAACATTAGATGGATTCATTTAGTCGGAGAGCTGCCGTCCATTCAAACATGAGTACACACTGCCCATGGAAAACACAAGGGTGTTAGATGAAACTTCGAAAGGCAGAAACTTCTTTTAGACGTCCGCTCACCGCTCGAAGGCAATTCTTGGCATCTTCCTTTCTTTAAGTGCTCTCTTGTAAAAGGACAGGGCTAGGAATATGACGCTCTCGCAAAACATACTTGAGATTGTTGTCTTTGGCAACTCACTGTTATAAAGGGCCCAATTAAATGACTGTCACCTGATCGCGGGAGGCGGCGTGTCGCGCTAAGGGCGGTTCCGAAACGGCTGTTGTAATAACTTCGACTATAGAATAAATGCCGACGCGACATTCATTCAGCATGTAAAACAAAACTGAGAAAAAGACTTGGACTCGCGCATATAGACCTATAACTTGTCACTATGCCTATGTCACAGTATCTAATTTGGCTGTAGGGTTTTAAGTTTATTCAATCCAGTGAACTGCCATGAAAATTAATCGAGGATAACTCAACAAATGTCCAAGCATGTTGAAGGAATAAATGTATTTATGTGTCTTAAAACTGGGGGTCTCGTATGAGGTGATTTGGTTAGTTCATTAATGGTGAGATCTATCTTTCATAATGGAGATATCCCTGATTCATGCAGCGATCAAAAATATATTACAGATCTACAACATGATATTGCGGTTCACTAACACTTACATCGGCTTTTAATAAGCGCCCGTTTTAATTAACAGAAGCAACCGGTGACACGTGGCACACAATTTATTATTTGGAATTCTTTGTCGGCCGGTCTCTGGTTGCGAATGTTTTTTCCCCAAACGACATCTGAATGGATGGATCACTGAGCGCCCTCAACTACTTGTAATATTCGCGCACATAATATTGTTCAATGAAGGTATAACAATTATCGTCTTTCAGCCACGCATTCTGATACCTCAGTCGATAGATTGTGGGTTCGAAACCTGTTTGTAAAGTCCGAATTCCTTTTTTTATATAATTTGCGGCATTGGAGTTTTTTGTTAAGGAAACAAAATCCGAAATTTCATTCGAATTCATTTTGGTTTTTCCTCGAGAACTAGTTTGTCAACTTCCAATACCTCGGGGAATAAATATCGATTACTCACCCTCAAATCATTTGTTTACTACACCTCATAAATATGCATGAGCAAATTGGAGCGCGGCATTGGCCGATTCCGCCGCACGTCCGGGAAGTAAGAATGATACGCCGCCATGTGACGTCATCTCGGTGTATGCAGCTCGCTGCCGTTGCGGTGTTTTTTTTCTGGTAGCACAACAAATTTCTTTAAGCCCTCCGAGCCCCCTCCCCAACATTGGGTGCGCCACTGACACCGAGGGATTAGTCATTTTCCTAAACCATGCTGTATTTGTATACCATATACTATACTATACTACTGGTTTATACTAGGATTGGTATATAAACAGCGCCACCTATACTGTTTAATCCGTGTCCCGGATTTGTAAAATTCGTAAAATTTGTAGTTTTCACCTCGCCCCTAAGCTCCAATTAGTCGATGGTAAAAAGTCAAAACAGTGTACGTTTTATCGCTTCTCATTAACCACATGTATTATATATGCCTTTGCAGTGGATGAACATTACTAAACAAACACTGAATTTCTCCTGCGCGCACTTTGGCGCCATTTATGTTTACATGCGATCCTTGCTATTTCCAATACTCGGTCTACCTTTGTGTCCCACACAAAAACCAATATAACTTGTTGGTGATTCACCACTGTGTAATGGTAGGAAGATAGTGTCACGAAGTAGACGTCTATAATTAGGTTACTTGTATTTTTATAAACACGAAATAATAACATGAAAATTGTGACCAACTAAAGAGTTAGTGTACGTATGTCATGCACGAGATCGTGGGAATATTTTGTTTTACTTCCATAGACAAAATGACATTGAAATACCACAGAGCGCAACAGATACGCAGACTGTACGTCCACGCATCAGACAAAAACGTGCGTACGTACATGTAGGTCTAAAAGCTCTTCTCCTTGAACTTGTTTATTGTTGCTCGTTTTTTCTTCTTCTTGGCATGGCTTTGACAGCGGCGATTCATTGTTACCGTCTTCCGGTCCAAGCCCCGTACCCTACTCCACCTGGTCCACTTCTTGAGAATCCTTGATTAGTCATATTCCTTGGTATTATGCATTCTTTTCCGCTGGGTTTATTAGTTGCCCCCAAAAATAAAAAAATAACACTAACACTCCTTTTGTTTGGAGCATTATGGTCCTTAGTATAATTATGTTTAGAGTTAATGTATCGTAAATGAAAACCTCCAACGACGTACGCGCACATCAAAACAAGACAAATATTACAACAATGCCTACAGATTACCTGATAAGGTCAGCTGACATCCTTATTATACTGCAGAGTCGAAACACGTGATTGGTCAGGATGCGAGCTGGTTGGAGGGTTGACCAATGAGGAATGCATACTCATGCAATAACGTTCTTTCACAACTTAATTCAAAACATTCGGAATGCTCATGATTGTTGAGTGACCCTGACTGTTTTGAATCATCAAGTGAATAATCATTACGAAGATAAGTTAATTGAATATTAACCAAACAGAATTGTGAATTTGGTCTGCCGTTTTTTCATTTTATATAGACAATAAAATTCGAAACAGTGACAGCACCGTTTTTAATCTATATTTTCCTCGAAATATTTCATAATTTTTGTGATAATATTTCATAATTTTGTTTAACAAAACGGCTAATCCATATTTCTACTTCAGTTTTGAATACAATTTTTGTTTTAAAAACCTATTATCGGGAAAATCATTTTCGAAATGTGGTGTCAAATCTCATGAATATTTTACCGAGAGAGTCATGCATACGTAGCAAATACAAAAAATATAGCAAACTTAACAAACAAATCGTAAAGTGCATGTGTTTTAATGACTGGCCCGATTGGCTTTTGTTTAAAAAATGAAGCTGTGGGAACGTAGTAGGTACATTCCGCAGCCGGCTTGGGCTATGCCTTGCCACCGTCCAAGGTTGAGCATAGAAATATACAATTTCGATGCATGACGATTTTAGAAGCATCTTTTGTGATCGTTCGAGAAGGCCATTGTAAGCAGACTTCACTTGAACCTAAACTAAAGTGTAATATCAACATCATGCGCATTTTAAAACCACTCTGTGTTTTGATTGTGCCTATATAATAAACTGGTTCGAAACAAATCATTGTTTGGTTAACCTAATTAGCCGTTTGTGTGCAATGTTTATACCTTATAAAGTTATAGGGTCTAGTGCTCGATCCAAAAATTACACACTGCTCCCGTATACTGTGAGCAAACCTTCACAAGGATATGGTCTTTATTTCACAAGGCTGGTCTCCATGCACTAAGCTTCACAATGGATACAATAAGTCTCCACAGTTAAGCCTGTGTCCTCCTTAGCTTAGCACTGGGTGTTATTTTGTATTGAAGTAAAAACCCAAGGCAAGAGAACGATCACTTGTTCTCATTATTATTCAATTTTGTTAATATCTATACATTCATTCAGTCATTCTATATAATCCAATGGTTTGTTCGTCTCGTTTTGCGTGGGAATCTTCGAGAGATTTGGGTTGTCCGAACGGTTTTTATAGTACACTTGCCGGGAACACACCCCACTAAACCACTGTTTTATACTGCTATGTCCTCTGATGTGTTCCGGCATTGAACCAACTTGAATTAAATTCGCCAGTATTTCGACTTTTATTTTAAGTTATTTGAATACATTTGTCACTATAACCATTCTACGTTTGATTTTATTCTAACCAAGTTAAGCCAGGTATCCCTTCCAAAAGGCATAAAATAAACAAGGATGTACTGTTACAGGGTGTAGAAATAAAAAAGCAACCCCATACTTCCACTATTTAGAGAGAGCTAAACTATTGATATATATAGCTATATAGGACATTTTGTCGGAAGAAAAATTATACAAGAACTCCCGATTTGATTCGATTCCAGCACCGAGGTCAGGGGTTATTTTGGTTTTAGATGTTCACTGTGTGCGATAATCCTATAATAAGTCCCCTGTCTTTGGTTCACAAAACAAAAATGGCACTGGAATTAAAACTATACTGGACCGATACGGGCGTTCCTGGTATTGTTTTCATACCAACACAATTTCATATCCATATACCGTACAGTGTAGGTCTCTGAATTATGAGGTTGCGGGTTTTTTTTTGACAAAGTTGTATGTCTTATATACATGTAGTGAGGGTTTTACGTTATTCAAGTCTGGATAATACTTTTTTTTTAGAGACAATGGACGAGTTATCACTCAAATCTACCGCATACACAAATGTTTTTTTGTTTGTTATTACCAATTGATCAAAAGTGTTTCGGTACATATTCAATTTTTTTGAAACCCTCGTGCCATCCGTATTGGGCAAAAAGGCGCACTTTTGACAAACTTAACTTCTAGTGTCACGGCGATTCAGGACGATTCTCTATGATGAAGGCAAGCTGAATGTGAAGAGGTGCGGCAACATACCTTCCTCGAGACAGAGTATTTAGGTCTTGTTTTGACAAGCCAATCCCACATTTTTCACCGTTACCATTTTTTACCGAGGACATTCGGCCGGCTGCCTCTACGAATACATCACCGATATATACGTTGGAGTAGATCGGTATCCTAGTTGTTTGGTGTCAGGGACGAGTCTCCATGACAATTGCCAATATTTGTTTTGTTTTGCTGAATCACATCACAGGAGGTGGCAAAACGTTATTTTTGTTGGGCATTTTCCCATGCTCGTGTTGAGACAAAAATCACGCCGTAATGTATAAACCGCAAGCAGACACTGGGAACGGGGCCCGCAGGTCTTTGTTCGTGGATCGCCCCCGAATCTCTTACGGAGCAACACCCTTTGCAGGAGTCTAAGTTTATGCTCGGGAGACTTTTGGATCGAAACTGAGGGGGACGGACCACAATCAACTTGGCTTCCAGTTCGATCGGATCAGTTTGATTCGTGTAATATATAGATTTTTACTTAGAAACAATACCAATCCTGATAGCTTGGCACGGCGTGTTTTGGGCTTATACTATCTTCAGTAGATAGCGCGGCCCCAAAGCGTAAGCGAACCAGCATCATGCCATCGCCAGCAAAAGCAGCGGTTTGGGCCGCGATTTTTGTCCTAAGCTTCGAGCTTTCTGCGGCACAACGTAAGTATATAACATTGCTCTGTTGTGTGTATTTGTTAATATACTCTTCCTTTGCTATCTTACAGTCTCACAGACAGAAATATATTATTTTATTTTCAACCGATTTTACGAAATTTGTTGGGAGGAAGTTTTTATTTGTGTGTGTGCACTGCATCGAAAAGCAACTTATGTTCGGCAATTTAGTATTTCTGTGGTATTTAAAAACAAAATATTGTTCTGACTTGGATTCGGGGCTCGTTGTGTGCTGTGAGATTCATGATGCAATCTGTCACGAATTTTAAAAGTGTAATTACGCAATTGTATATAGATGATGAAAATAATGATGTCCGACTGTCTTTTGAATTGAATTGTATGCATATAGAGCGTATGTAGCCTAATGGTATAAACTAAAATCACGGCTAAAAACAGTGGTAACTTTTTCAAACTATTCCAAGAGGTATTAGTAAATAACTGAGATACAAAAATGTAACCCTTTTAGAAGATTTTTTAAAAAGAGTTACCGTATTTCACCGCATTAGCTGGGACCGGGTCACATTTTGAAAAGGAGTTTCATCTTTTTAGTTGCACTTTTAATAACTGGCCGCATTGCATACCTGTTTCAACGGCTGTTTAATGATAACTATTTAATTTGTTTTATAAAACGGCCGTCTGTAAAACTATGCAAGAGTTTTTTGGTTTTTGTTATCTTGGCCGTTTAGTACGGAAGCGTATTGAGGACACTATTTCGCCCGTGCGGATTACTAATTCGCCCGGGCGAATTACTAATTCGCCCGGGCGAAATAGTAATCCACCCGGGCGGATTACTGTCGAAATGGTGATACACGTTAGTATATGTTTTGATTCATAGACAGTAATCCGCCCGGGCGAAATAGTAATCCGCCCGGGCGAAATAGTAATCCGCCCGGGCGAAATAGTAATCCGCCCGGGCGAAATAGTAATCCGCCCGGGCGAAATAGTAATCCGCCCGGGCGATATAGTAATCCGGAAAACTTTTTTTGGTCATGTCCTCAATACGCTTCCGTAGTTTTCCAATCAACTTGGTATGCATGCAGTTTGGCAAATGGCAAACAAAAACTAACTGTTCGGGTTTGGAAAACGGCCCCTTGCTTCGCGTTTCGTCTTCGCTGTTCGCTATCGCCTCTACTTCGCCTTGGCCTCCGATCGACTTCCAGTTCTAATTTTTGAATCACCGAGAAACATACAGAAATGGAAGCAAACATATCTTTTTGGTTCACATCAACCGATTGAATTTTTTTGAAGCACAACAGCACCAGAATGTGGCTGGAGTTCGCTTTAAGCCTCATATGAAACGAAGCCAGAGATTCGAAAGGGCCAATAGTCGTGTACCCAGACGTTTATACGTGCAAACGTTTTACTAAGTTTGTTCATTTGTTTGGCACGTGTATCGACTGCGAGCGCAAACGAAGAAACAACAATATTTGTTAACTTGTGTACTTGTTTCGAGTGAATCATTGGCGTCGTGAATGACTGCTGCACGCCTTGGTATGTTTTGGTACGTGATGTGTGTTTGAGAAAAAGGAAAAGGAGACCATTTGGAAGGGAACATTTTCTAATCGTTTTCCAGTGCTACATTACGACATGGGATGGTCCTTTTTTATTTGGTTTGTCATAGGCATGGGCAGTAGGAAAGGAAACACCTCCTCCATGCTAATCTAGAACCCCATGTCCTAGACTGTAACAGCTTAAACTTCTTAAATCCAGCCCAAAATAAAAAACGGAGCAATTATAGAATGCAGGGCCAACTTACCCCTAGAACTCTGGGTCTCCCGACGCCCGTAGGGCGGAGCCCCATAGATAGAGAGGGTTTTTACAGGTTAACCGCCGTTAAACAATAGAAACCGTGCACAAATTCCGGGCAATAACTCCGTACTGCCGCACGGTCTACCCCAAGTAAAAATTTGTATGAGTACTTTATCAACTCACCCAGCTGTGGCCTACCAAAAACAGGTCGAATCTCGGCCAATTTCTGTAAAAAAGTGAAAACTATGCCCGTTCCGCAAACGCGACTGTTACAAGATGGCGGATAAGGACGTTCAATGAACAGTTGGTACCGTGACCCCGGCCGGGGTCAGTGCGGACCAATCACAGGGCTTCTCTGAACGACGATGACAGGGCTGTTTTCCAAACCCTGGCTTCGGTCTTTTGTGGCTTTGCCTCCGGCGCATTGCTTAACTGTATGAATAAGGCCTGGCAAGATGAAGTTTGTGTTTCAAAAACGGCTAATGCGCGGCGCGGCGGCTGCAGCTTAAAATTACGCACGAGTTTATCCGCCATCTTGTAACAGTCGCGTTTGCGGAACGGGCATAGTTTTCACTTTTTTACAGAAATTGGCCGAGATTCGACCTGTTTTTGGTAGGCCACAGCTGGGTGAGTTGATAAAGTACTCATACAAATTTTTACTTGGGGTAGACCGTGCGGCAGTACGGAGTTATTGCCCGGAATTTGTGCACGGTTTCTATTGTTTAACGGCGGTTAACCTGTAAAAACCCTCTCTATCTATGGGGCTCCGCCCTACGGGCGTCGGGAGACCCAGAGTTCTAGGGGTAGGGCCAACTGACAACTCTCGATTTTGTTTACCCTGGGAGTGGGACATAGAATGTATTATAACGCCTCACTCACAGATTCTGTGTCTTGATTGGCCGAGAGCGCGGCACGTGTCACTTGCTATTTTTACTCTTTTTTTTGTATAGTGTTTTTATCTTAAAAATTATTATTATTATTTTTTTTGGGGGGCCAAAATGGTCAAATTTTTCATTGTTTTCAAAAAGAAAAAAGAAAAGAAAAAAGGAGGCGGCCCCCAAAAAGGAAGCGGGCGGTGACGCTAAACATTTTTTATTTTTTATTTGGCCTTATATAACGCACATGTATCCAGCTGATAGTGTGCTCGTCTGCTCGACACTTTGTTCGTTTTTTATTTATAATTTCAGTGTGTCCAGTGAACCTGTGTACAGTCCAGTCTTTGACATGCTACACCAGAAGTGTGCCAGACCAGCCAGAATTTCTCTGTGAATGCAGAGACCCATTTCGAGTCGGCTTCAACTGCATGGATCCATTGGGTATGGCTTCAAAATCTGCACTCTTAAATAACTGACTCTTGCACAGATTTGTAGGGATGCACTACCAATGTTATCTCCCGCCCCCCCCCCCCCCCCCTCCCCCTCCCCCTCCCCCTCCCCCTCCCCCTCCCCCTCCCCCTCCCCCTCCCCCTCCCCCTCCCCCCTGCGAAGGTTTGTGAAAAGCAATCTTGTGCCTGGGTCTGGTCAATGTCAAAATAATCCCGGTGCAAAATAATTACTCAACAATTTTGTTATTTTTGTTTGTTTTGGTATTTGGACAGATAATCGGCGAATCTTCACCTGTTATGGTTCAACTTGTGCCACAGGGGTGCACGCCTCCCCAAACTACCCCAATAGTTACGATCCTCGCTACAGTGAAGTATACCTCCTCTATGTACCTGGAGCTGCCCAAATCATCTTTGAGTTTGACTCCCCGTTTGGTATTGAGGTGCCTAAGGATGAGGTTTACATTGGTAGCGGCATCACGCCCAACCTTGACGATTTCCAGTCCGCGTCTAAACCACCAGACTTGTATTTCTTTGATGGGCGGGTGGCTCCCGGTGGGTCATTTAGCATCTTTTCAGACACTGCCTTCATTTACTTCCTGTCGGACAAGAACGTTCAGTATGAAGGTTTCCAAGTGCGCTGGAGAACAGGCGAGTACAAATTATTTTTTGAACAATTGATAGGTTTTACCGGCGAAAGAATGTTGCAACCTGACCCTGTTTTTCCTTCTTTATATATAATCTTAATGAAGGTCAATCAGTCTAAAAATGTTGAAAAGACATGAATCTGGGACTGAGAAACATTTCCAATTTTGTTAGAATTTATTTAGTCTTGACTCTCCATCGATTTTGTACACAACTGCTGAGGTAGCGGCAGGATACTACATCCTTTCCAAGACTGCTAAGCAAAGTGCCTAGTGCTTTTATTAGGTGATTTAAATGGGCCTGCTGTGGTATAGCTAGGACTTATTTTTAGTTTCATGTGCTTGATTTTGAGATATTGCCGAAAATCTGGGGCGGTTATGTCCACGCAGGAAGAATAATCTGCATTGGAATACACAATCTGAGAAACGTCACTGCAGTAACGCTTCTCAGATTAAAATTTTTGGGGATAAAAAGTGATATCTTTTTCCATAACCGCAGTACTTCGAAGTGAAAAGTTTTTTGAAAATGCATTATACTATCCAAAGCTTCTGTAATTCTTACCAAGTAAGTTGTTATTGCCATTAATTTTTGGAGTAATTACCAAACATATACGATCCCTTTAAAGTTTAAGCAAGTTGTCTGTTGAAACCTTCCCACTTCCCCTCATTAATTTCTTGCTTTAATTTGGATGAGATGCTTACAACTTATTTGTGCCTGAATCCAACTTTTAAAGTAAATTTAGAGTGCATAGTATTTGGATGGAAAGCCCTAACTGGCCCAGCCAACAGATCTTGCTTTTTAGTCCCGGTCCAGTTCAATCAAAAACGTCAATGTTCAATGCTATGTGCTTCGTTGTTGCAGTGGACAATGTTCCTCCCACCATAAGCTGTCCAGCCGACAGAGTAGAGCCCGTCACCATGGGCAACGACAACGGAGCAGTGATCACATGGCCGCCGGCGACTGCCACCGATGACACGCCAAATCCAAACGTCGTGTTGACGTCAAGCCGTGCACCAGGCTCCTTTTTTGAGTTCGGCGAGCACACTATTTCCTACACGGCCACAGATCTTAACCAAAATTCCGCATCTTGCAGCTTTTTGTTGACTGTCGGTGAGTTTATTTCCTGTTTACATGAGAAACCGAAGAAGTCACAGAATTGGAAACTGATTAGGTTTTACTTTATATCAGCACAATGCTGAACAAAACAAAAAGGACCGTGGAGCATTTTGAACTTAGAGACTCCAGAACAGTGGAAAGTGTTTTACAGGTGAAATTGCAAGTGACAAACGGACCCATAAAAAAAACGTGTCGTTTAAAACTACTTAGAGGCATGGCAGCTGACAATGGCTCGAAAGCAAGGGCCATATTTGGCGACCAGGTTACAAGCCGATTTTATTGTGTACAAAATGCTTGCCAACTTTGGGTGGCTGTGGATTACTGGGAAAATTTACCTGTCAGCGACTTGAGTCAACAACACTGTGGATTAGAATATTGCATTTTGAATTTGTTTTCTTATGTCTCTGTTTGATGGTAGTGGATTTGGTGGCACCTCAGATCACAGGCTGTCCCACGACTGACATCTTAATGGAGTTGGACTTCAATGTTGGGTCGACTTTGGTCTCCTGGCCGACAATTTCAGCCATCGACAACTCTGGATTACCTCCAACTTCCAGGATGACTCACTCTACCGGACAGAGATTTTCAGTCGGACAGACCACAGTTGTGTACACCTTCACAGATCAATCCGGCAACAATGCTGAATGTCGGTTCAATGTTATCGTGCAACAGCGTGGTAACTATAAAACCAATCTTTTGAGATTTCTTGAGGGTGTAGTAAAGACACGGTGGATTATACTTTCTATTTCTGTGTTGGCAATTGTCTAAAAATCTGTGGATTTCTGTTTCTTTTCTTTTTTATCCGGCTGTGAAAAATATGGTGTGGCTACTTTAATTTCCTAATTAAACGAAATGTAATGCAATGAAATTGAAGTTTAATTATGATTCTACCGAGCAACCACTAGCACTGAAGGGCTTACTTGAGATTGCACCTGCCACCGGTATTTATTCGTCACACTTGAGAGAGTCCTTTGTTAAAAGGATGAATCCCCTATATAAGTGAGCCCCGCGATGTACGCCTCAGGGCATTTTTGTGGAAGTTTTAACTTTTTGCAGTCCACTGGAAATGGGTGGGAATTAAGCAATACTTCCAAAATTTTAGGGCGGGAACGTAAGCCCTTCAGTGCTAGTGGTTGCTCGGTAGAATCATAATTAAACTTCAATTTCATTGCATTACATTTCGTTTAATTAGGAAATTCTACCTCGCAACCACATAGCACTTCGGTCTTACTTGAGATGTTTAGAGCAGCTGCAAAAAGTAATGAATGAATGTTACAAATCGACATTCAATTACAGACAAGTTTCTATGAAACCATAATTTATTCTGCATTAACAGGTTAGCTATCAAGTACACGCTGAGCAAAGCAAAGACGTGTGTCTTCTAATGGTTTGTTATAAAACATTGCAAAGGTCGAAGCTCTCGACCATCCTGCTGTTTTCATGATAGTTTCTAGTGGTACACCTTTCCTAAATGCTGAACTGCATGAGGCTGATCGTGTACTGTGGGCGGTAAATTTATCCGTCCTAATCCCAGAAACTGAAAGGGTTGACTTAATCCATCGACCTATTGTCTCTGATCCCACTGCTTTGTGGGGCGACACATAACTTAAAAAGAGTCTCTTATTATTACCCCTGAAAGGTTTCGTTTTCTCAAGATAAACCTTTAAGGCAGACATGACACATAACAAATGGTTATGTGGGAATGAAATTAAATTCACTTCTACACGAGGTTTACCTGCTTTACTCGTTTTAGTAGGCTCCTCAATAATAAACTTAACATTATTTGTACCAACTTGTACAGAGTTAAGGTTTAATAATGATAATGTCTGGCAACGTTGCCCGGATGTGAGGGCGACAAGAAGCACTAACTTCATAGTCAAGTTCTTTAATGAAAGGTCCTTGTTGGGCCCTAGAGATTGTAAGTAATCCAAAGCCACCGCCACGTCCCACGTATGTGAGTAGCGGGCTCTTGGTGGTCTCAGGTTGAATACCCCTTTCATTAGTCTCTTGACTAGTGGATGAGAACCCACTGTAGTCCCCTCAATTGATGGGACGACTGCTGACAAAGCACATCTAGTGATATTCAGGTTTGAGTATTGACTACCTGACATAAATTGGCTCGCCAAGAAGTTCAAGATTGCTACCAGAGGTGGTCGAACTGGATGAGTCTCTGTCCGAGCGCAGAACTGAATCCACTTCCTAAGTGCCGACCTGTAGCACTTTTTCGTGCTAGATCGCCATGATGCGAGGATAAGTCTGGAAGCTGGTTCTGATACGCCTTGTTGTCGGAGTGTCTCCCTGACAAGTAGCATGCCATCAACCTCAGACGATCCCTTAGTGGATGGAGTCTATTTGAGAAGGGAAGTGAGAGCAAATCTTGTTGAATAGGCAAGATCAATGGAGTTCTGACAAGCAGTTTTAGCATTGTCGGGAACCATGACTGTGTATGCCATAACGGCGCAATCAATATACCAACAGCTTCATCACGCTCAATCTTAGTGAGCACTTTGTTAATTAAGCTAAATGGTGGAAACGCATAAAAACAGTGGTAATTTGACCAGTCCAATGTGAATGCGTCCGTGTGAGCAGATCCTGGATCTGCTTGCCATGAAACATAAGGCACAGTTTGGTGATTTAACCTTGATGCAAAAAGATCAATATTAGGATTGGGGAAGATTGATATGATCTTTGAAAAAAGGGAGGGGTTGAGTTTCCACTCCAAATCATCCTGAAAATGTCGGGATGCAGAGTCTGCAAGGACATTTTGGACACCTGGAAGGTGTGATGTAGACAGCCAAATTCTCCTTGTCATACACCACAGCCAAATGTCTCTAGTCAAGGAATTTAGTAGTTTTGACTTTGAGCCGCCTAAGTGTTGTATATATGCTACCACTGTGGCATTATCTGATTTAATATGGACAGATGTATTATTATCATCTGCAAAGAAAGACTGTAATGCTAAAAAGCAAGCCTTTAGCTCAAGCCAATTTATATGGTGAGTGGCCTCGTCTTTAGACCAACGCCCGCCAGTAGTGCGACCATTAAAATGTGCACCCCAGCCTAATGCGGATGCATCAGTTTCGATCACGTGATCAGGGTCATGTCTGTGCATAGGCGCAAAGGTTACTGGCAGCTCTGTAATCCACCAGTTCAGATCAGAAACTGCGTTTTTGGAAAGGCTCATTTTAGCCTCAAAATCACCACCATGATGTGATAGTGCCTGGTTCTTTTCGTTTTCTACTGTTCTTCTAAACAGAGGTCCATATGGAACTGCTAACTCGCAAGAAACCAAACGACCTATGACCTTGGCAACGTCTCGTATTGTAAGAGACTGATGACGCAACAGAGTATTGACTGCAACAATGGTACTTTCTACCTTTAAGTGCGGAATAGAGATCGTCATAAGATCTGAATCCAAATGAAATCCCAAGAAATCGATTTGTTTAGTGGGAATTAGAACTGACTTTTTGTCATTGATTGTAAACCCTAAACTTGTAGTAAGGGTGGTTCGGGCTGTAACATTTTCAATGCATTCTTGAAATGTTCTGCCAACAAGAAGTGAATCATCAATATAATCACACGATTCATGGCCCCTTAACCTCAGTGAGGCAATCAATGGTTTCATAATTTTTGTGAACACACGTGGTGCACACGCTAAACCAAAAGGGAGACAGGTAAATTCGTATACCACATTACACCAAATGAATCGCAAATATTTCCTATGCTCAACAGCAATAGGTACCGCAAAGTATGCATCTTTAAGATCAATACAGGCCATGTAGCATTGAGGCCGTATCAGCTGAATTGCTGTGCGGATAGTTTCCATCTTAAAGTGGAAATATGCCACAAAAGTATTAAGCCCCTTAAGATTAATTATGGGGCGAAAAGAACCATCCTTTTTAGGTCTGATGAAAATATGTGAAATAAATTCACCATCAGTGTGGTTCGTCTCTACTATGGCTCCTTTTTCGAGCATTTTGGCAATTTCCGCGGCTATAATTTCAGCCTCGTGGGTTTGAAAACGCAAATCCCTTGGAATGCGCGTTTGGTATGGCATTTTAATGAACTCGATATGGTAGTGCTGAATAGCATCAAGCACCCGATTATCAGATGTAATCTCACGCCATTTGGCTATGTGATTTGCGAGTTTACCTGCCAATAAACCTACAACCTGAGTGTTATCACATTGGTGCTCACTCACCGATTTTACTTCGCATCGGATTGCTGCCTCGTCTCCGCTGGCTTTCTTTTGTTCCAACGTTTTTGGCGACCGGAGTTTCCCTGTCGCGCTTGCCCGGTGTGAAAAGTTCTAGGATTTCCACTTCGTTTTGGCCGATCCGATTTCGGAGCAGCAGAAAAACTCGAACGTTGGCCAAATTTTTGACCTAGTTTATTTGTCTCTTGAATGTCCTTGCACTGTTGGGATAAATTATCCCCAAACAAGAGCCCCGTTATGGGCACTTTGGCCGAACAAAGAGATGCAAACTGGTGGTTCAAGTCGGGCTTAATGAGCTCCCTACGCCTGTAGTTGAGCTCGGTGACCGCATGGCCAATTATAGCCATTGAATCTAGAAGATTGGTCAGCAGTGCTTTGTTATCCACACTTTTGCTGCTCATTAGAGTCTCAATGCATGACACAATTGGCACCATACCTTTTAGCGCTGAATTTTCAACCTTTTGTAGCTTGATGTCCATTGATCTGGTCTTGGACTGCAGAGAATTCCAGATTTCTGAATTAACTCTAGTGCCATCCAACTCCGGGATGTTAGAGGGTCGCTTGAAACTATTAAGTTTCTCAGTCACCTTCTCTTCCGAAGTTTTCTTTCGGAGTAGCTTGCTGATGGTGCTTGCTAGTTTGTCGTCGACCTTGTTTCCAGAGTTTTCTCCGGAATAAAACTGCTCGACTATGTCGAGTACCCCGGCTGGTGAATTATCATTGGCCCCGGGTTCTAGGAGGTTGTCAACTAGTTGGCCCATTGCAACTGACTCGTCGCTGGATGAGCTCGATACTTGACCGACAGTTGCATGGCCGATTTTCTGTTTCTTCGCTGGTGGGTTCCCCAGTGAAGTAAGGACTGTAGACTGAAGAGTTTGCATTGCGTCGGCCATCGACGAAATCTGGTCTTGAAGAGACGCAAACTCCTGCCGAGACACCTCGTCCGAGCATCTGCTTGCTTTCTTCGACTTCGCCTTGGCTTTAGTGGCCGGTGGATTACCACCGGAGGCAGAGAACGAAGTAGACGGTGTTGGGTCGGCGTGTAGTACAACGCCGCTGCATTCCAGGTCCGACGGACCATCGAGCAAATCCAAGATGTCCGTGGAGAGTTGTGTAGACATTGTTAGTGAATGATACCGGTCACAAAAATGCACTGAGGCGTACATCGCAGGGCTCACTTATATAGGGGATTCATCCTTTTAACAAAGGACTCTCTCAAGTGTGACGAATAAATACCGGTGGCAGGTGCAATCTCAAGTAAGACCGAAGTGCTATGTGGTTGCGAGGTAGAATCACAAAGAAGAATGCTGTGAGGCTATTCGGTTTTTTAAAATAAATATATAAAAGCAAACATTATTATGCTGGAAAAACCAAGAAAATCCAATCATGTTTTTGTATTCTCGTTTCCTGACCCCAATTAACCAGTTCGCGCCGGAGGACGAATATACACGCAAAGTTTTTTTCCCAGATTTAAAGCGGATGATGCATAAACACGTCACAAACATGGCCGGAAACGTCTGTCAGCAGCGAACAAGGTACTATCGGCCTGAACCCGCCTCGGATCGAGTTTAGAAAGTAATCTCGTGCCTCGGCTCAGTGATGTTAAATTAATTCGGGCGTAAACTCGTTAAGATGAAACGGAGCAATTTATAAACATCGGAGAACTGGCTCATACCAGTTCATATCGACTTATGGAAAATTGGGGGCAGTATTTACCCAAAACAATTTTTTTCCAATGCTAGTCGGCCGACCAACGTTGGAGATTGATATAAAAATACCACTTTTTCCAAAAATGATGGCATACATGGTGCTATGATTTTACAGGATGCTTTAGACTGTCATTCACCAACAGTCCAGTAAGGGCTCGGCCCGCATTATTAGACCTGGTTTGAAAAGGCTTCTGTTACCTCATCTGGTATAAAGCCCGTCCATTCTTCAGTCCACTCTTGTCAGGTACATATAGGCCTGTCTGACCTGAATTCTATGAAGTCAGTCAGGTGCATCAATTTACTGCCCCTTGCTGAACATCCGGAGCAGAACAAAAAAAGACTTACTAAATAAAGACTTGTGACTAGAGATAACCTGAAGGTAATTAAGGGTCCCATTGTGTGTGAATCTCATGGCATGAGTTTGGATCTGTACCAGGGAATAGTCCAGGCAAAATACATAATTTTGTTTTGTTGACCTCAAACAATTTGCAACAAATTGTTTTTTACCACAATGCACTTCTATAAGGTCCCCAGAATTACATACTAAAAATCGACAAAAATCTAAGTGGTGGAAATATGACTAATGTGCATAAATCGTTAATCCCTACCGCGTAATATATTTATTCCCATATTTGGGTATATATATATTTTTTTTATTTTTTGAAAAGTTTATTTTGGTGATTCTAAAGCATATAAGTGACTGAATAATTATGAGAACATAGTAATTATCAAAAATGACAACTTCGTGACCCTATAAATGTGCGCACATTACACTGTCTCCAGATATCATCAAGTAGTCAGTATTAGTGAGCTTCAAATTCACCAAGTTGCTTACTGGCACAGTTATCATATTAAAACCTTATGAAAAATCATAGGGAACAATGATAACATTGTGATATTTAGCCCAGCAAACAAAAACTGGGAAAAAATGGTGTGTCCCTAAATTGGGCTAACAATTAGGTGAAGGGTTGCCTAAGGTGAGAGACTTGAACAAGTTTAAGGAAACCTCCCAAATTAAAGATTGCTGTTGCTTACAATAATCCTATCTACGTCAAATTTATTTTGGGGGATTTCCTTGAACTTGTTCAAGTCTCCCATGTTAGGCAACCCTTTAACTACTTTTCCGCCCAATTTATGGACACACCATTTTCCTCCAGTTTTTGTTTGTTGGGCTAAATATCACAATGTTATCATTGTTCCCTATGATTTTTCATAAGGTTTTAATATGATAACTGTGCCAGTAAGCAACTTGGTGAATTTGAAGCTCACCAATACTGACTACTTGATGATATCTAGAGACAGTGTAATGTACGCACATTTATAGGGTCACAAAGTTGTCATTTTTGATAATTACTATGTTCTCATAATTATTGAGTCACTTATATGCTTTAGCAAATGTTATTGAAGTAAGGATATGTAAGTAGAATCACCAAAATAAACTTTTCAAAAAAAAAATTATATATATATATATACCAAGTATATACCCAAATATGGGAATAAATATATTATGCGGCAGGGATTAACGATTTATGCAAATTAGTCATATTTCCACCACTTGGATTTTTGTCGATTTTTAGTATGTAATTCTAGGGGCCTTATAGAAGTGCAATGTGGTGAAAAACAATTTGTTGCAATTTGTTTGAGGTCAAAACATATTTTTCCTGGACTAGAAGTGCTTATATTATTTCACACTGAGGTAACAGGGGCCAGATCTAAACCAGATCTAAATGGCCGCGAGTCCTAAGATATTTTATAATAATTTGATAGCAGTAGTTTTTGTCTCTGTCATGCCGCAGTCGATACCACTCCTCCTGTCATCCAGTCTTGCCCATCAAACTTAAACCGGGAAATCCTGTTCGGTGTTCAAAGTACAACTGTCACATGGCAACAGCCATCTGCCACTGATAATTCTGGTCAGACTCCTTCCGTGACGCCCAGTCACACCTCAGGATCCTTCTTCTTTGTGGGGTCGACTACAGTTACTTACACATTTACAGACCAAGCAGGCAACGATGCCGTGTGCTCCTTTGACGTCATTGTAACAAGAGGGGGTATGTACATTTAAGATGATTTTAATTTACCAACTTCTTTCCTGGCAGATATTTAGAAATGATTGCTTCTTTGACGTCATTGTAACAAGAGAGGGTATGTACATTTAAGACGAATTTAATTTACCAACTTCTTTCCTGGCAGATATTTAGAAATGATTGCGTTATTTCCAGTGGCAAAATTTGGCTATCTATTCAGTGGATGAATATGTATGAAGCTAATCTTATATGGTCTCTTTAAACGTTTCAATGTTTGTGCACAATATGTTCCTGATTTAACGAGTTTGAGATTGAGACATGTTTTATCTTATTTTTCTTTTTTCTCTTTGTCATACCGTAGCGGATACCACTCCTCCTGTCCTCCAGTTTTGCCCATCAAACATCGACCGGGAAATTCTGTTGGGTGTTCAAAGTACAACTGTCACATGGCAACAGCCATCTGCCACTGATAATTCTGGTCAGACTCCTTCCGTGACGCCCAGCCACAACCCAGGATCCCCCTTTTTTGTGGGGTCGACTACAGTTACTTACATATTTACAGATCAAGCCAACAATTTCGTCACTTGCCAGTTTGTTGTGACAATTACAGCAGGTATATGACATCAATTGTTTGTTTAGTTCTTTGTCCTGACAATTTTGAAAGAGAACCAGCGCACGGATAGAACAGGTTGCTGCTAAGTCCTGCCTTGTTTCAGACCATACTTTAGACTAGATTTCTAAATTGACGTTCAAAACGTGTATTGGAAATGTTTTTGAGCATTAAATTTTAAAAGTGCCAACTTAAATCTGATAAACTTGACATTTTCAGCACTGATAAGTATGACAGGTATGTTGTCAATTGGACCAAATACGTTGATTAATTCCTCAGCTAGTTTAAACTTCCCGAGTGTCAATGAAAATGTGTCCGTGTAACTTTGCACACTTTTGAAACAGGCAGGATCCTCTACCTTAAGTTATCGTGAGGTTGACCTACAATTTGCTTGCACCCGAATAGAACCGTCCGCATCAAGCACAATTAGTTACAAGTTAAAGATTAATGGCAAACTTCTTTGTGGATTTTTTCCCCAGTTGACAGAACGCCTCCACAGTTTGACAACTGTCCACAGGTCATTCGTTGGACCATACCTTTTGGATCTGCCACCATCCCAAATACTTTGCCGACAATTACAGCAACAGACAATTCAGGGGCTTCAGTAATTCCAGTACCCTTGTCACAGAACCCGGTTCAATTCAGTGAAGGAACATTCAACATCGGGTACCAAGCTACAGACCAAGCAGGCAACAATGCCGTGTGCTCCTTTGACGTCATTGTAACAAGAGAGGGTATGTACATTTAAGACGATTTTAATTTACCAACTTCTTTCCTGGCAGATATTTAGAAATGATTGCTTCTTTGACGTCATTGTAACAAGAGAGGGTTTGTACATTTAAGACGATTTTAATTTACCAACTTCTTTCTTGGCAGATATTTACAAATGATTGCTTTATTTCTAGTGGCAAAGTTTGGCTATCTTTTCAACGGATGAATATGTATGAAGCTAATCCTATTATGATCTCTTTAAACGTTTTAATGTTTGTGCAAAATATGTTCCTGATTTAATGAGTTTGAGATTGAGACATGTTTTATCTTAGTTTCCTTTTTCTCTCTGTCATACCGTAGCGGATACCACTCCTCCTGTCATACAGTCTTGCCCATCAAACATCAACCGGGAAATTATGTTCGGTGTTCAAAGTACAACTGTCTCATGGCAACAGCCATCTGCCACTGATAATTCTGGTCAGACTCCTTCCGTGACGCCCAGCCACAACCCAGGATCCCCCTTTTTTGTGGGGTCGACTACAGTTACTTACATATTTACAGATCAAGCCAACAATTTCGTCACTTGCCAGTTTGTTGTGACAATTACAGCAGGTATATGACATCAATTGTTTGTTTAGTTCTTTGTCCTGACAATTTTGAAAGAGAACCAGCGCACGGATAGAACAGGTTGCTGCTAAGTCCTGCCTTGTTTCAGACCATACTTTAGACTAGATTTCTAAATTGACGTTCAAAACGTCTATTGGAAATGTTTTTGAGCATTTAATTTCAAAAGTGCCAACTTAAATCTGATAAACTTGACATTTTCAGCACTGATAAGCATGACAGGTATTTTGTAAATTGGATCCAATTTGTTGATAATTTCCTCAGCTAGTTTAAACTTCCCGAGTGTCATTGAAAAGGTGTCCGTGTAACTTTGCACACTTTTGAAACAGGCAGGATCCTCTACCTTAAGTTATCGTGAGGTTGACCTACAATTTGCTTGCACCCGAATAGAACCGTCCGCATAAAGCACAATTAGTTACAGGTTAAAGATTAATGGCAAACTTCTTTGTGGATTTTTTCCCCAGTTGACAGAACGCCTCCACAGTTTGACAACTGTCCGGAGGTCATTCGTCGGACCATACCTATTGGATCCACCAGAATCACAATTACTTGGCCTACAATTACAGCAACAGACAATTCAGGGGCTTCAGTAAATCCAGTACCCTTGTCACAGATCCCGGTTCAATTCACTGAAGGAACAATCAACATCCGGTACCGAGCTAGAGACCAAGCAGGCAACGATGCCGTGTGCTCCTTTGACGTCATTGTAACAAGAGAGGGTATGTACATTTAAGACGATTTTAATTTACCAACTTCTTTCCTGGCAGATATTTACAAATGATTGCTTTATTTCTAGTGGCAAAGTTTGGCTATCTTTTCAACGGATGAATATGTATGAAGCTAATCCTATTATGATCTCTTTAAACGTTTTAATGTTTGTGCACAATATGTTCCTGATTTAATGAGTTTGAGATTGAGACATGTTTTATCTTAGTTTCCTTTTTCTCTCTGTCATACCGTAGCGGATACCACTCCTCCTGTCATACAGTCTTGCCCATCAAACATCAACCGGGAAATTATGTTCGGTGTTCAAAGTACAACTGTCTCATGGCAACAGCCATCTGCCACTGATAATTCTGGTCAGACTCCTTCCGTGACGCCCAGCCACAACCCAGGATCCCCCTTTTTTGTGGGGTCGACTACAGTTACTTACATATTTACAGATCAAGCCAACAATTTCGTCACTTGCCAGTTTGTTGTGACAATTACAGCAGGTATATGACATCAATTGTTTGTTTAGTTCTTTGTCCTGACAATTTTGAAAGAGAACCAGCGCACGGATAGAACAGGTTGCTGCTAAGTCCTGCCTTGTTTCAGACCATACTTTAGACTAGATTTCTAAATTGACGTTCAAAACGTCTATTGGAAATGTCACATGGCAACAGCCATCTGCCACTGATAATTCTGGTCGGACTCCTTCCGTGACGCCCAGTCACAACTTAGGATCCATCTTCTTTTTGGGGTCGACTACAGTTACTTACATATTTACAGATCAAGCCAACAATTTCGTCACTTGCCAGTTTGTTGTGACAATTACAGCAGGTATATGACATCAATTGTTTGTTTAGTTCTTTGTCCTGACAATTTTGAAAGAGAACCAGCGCACGGATAGAACAGGTTGCTGCTAAGTCCTGCCTTGTTTCAGACCATACTTTAGACTAGATTTCTAAATTGACGTTCAAAACGTGTATTGGAAATGTCACATGGCAACAGCCATCTGCCACTGATAATTCTGGTCGGACTCCTTCCGTGACGCCCAGTCACACCCCAGGATCCCCCTTCTTTTTGGGGTCGACTACAGTTACTTACGTGTTTACAGATCAAGCCAACAATTTCATCACTTGCCAGTTTGTTGTGACAGTTACAGCAGGTATATGACATCAATTGTTTGTTTAGTTCTTTGTCCTGACAATTTTGAAAGAGAACCAGCGCACGAATAGAACAGGTTGCTGCTAAGTCCTGCCTTGTTTCAGACCATACTTTAGACTAGATTTCTAAATTGACGTTCAAAACGTGTATTGGAAATGTTTTTGAGCATTAAATTTTAAAAGTGCCAACTTAAATCTGATAAACTTGACATTTTCAGCACTGATAAGCATGACAGGTATTTTGTAAATTGGATCCAATTTGTTGATAATTTCCTCAGCTAGTTTAAACTTCCCGAGTGTCATTGAAAAGGTGTCCGTGTAACTTTGCACACTTTTGAAACAGGCAGGATCCTCTACCTTAAGTTATCGTGAGGTTGACCTACAATTTGCTTGCACCCGAATAGAACCGTCCGCATAAAGCACAATTAGTTACAGGTTAAAGATTAATGGCAAACTTCTTTGTGGATTTTTTCCCCAGTTGACAGAACGCCTCCACAGTTTGACAACTGTCCACAGGTCATTCGTCGGACCATACCCATTGGATCCACCACCATCACAATTACTTGGCCTACAATTACAGCAACAGACAATTCAGGGGCTTCAGTAAATCCAGTACCCTTGTCACAGATCCCGGTTCAATTCACTGAAGGAACAATCAACATCCGGTACCAAGCTAGAGACCAAGCAGGCAACGATGCCGTGTGCTCCTTTGACGTCATTGTAACAAGAGAGGGTATGTACATTTAAGACGATTTTAATTTACCAACTTCTTTCCTGGCAGATATTTACAAATGATTGCTTTATTTCTAGTGGCAAAGTTTGGCTATCTTTTCAACGGATGAATATGTATGAAGCTAATCCTATTATGATCTCTTTAAACGTTTTAATGTTTGTGCACAATATGTTCCTGATTTAATGAGTTTGAGATTGAGACATGTTTTATCTTAGTTTCCTTTTTCTCTCTGTCATACCGTAGCGGATACCACTCCTCCTGTCATACAGTCTTGCCCATCAAACATCAACCGGGAAATTATGTTCGGTGTTCAAAGTACAACTGTCACATGGCAACAGCCATCTGCCACTGATAATTCTGGTCAGACTCCTTCCGTGACGCCCAGCCACAACCCAGGATCCCCCTTTTTTGTGGGGTCGACTACAGTTACTTACATATTTACAGATCAAGCCAACAATTTCGTCACTTGCCAGTTTGTTGTGACAATTACAGCAGGTATATGACATCAATTGTTTGTTTAGTTCTTTGTCCTGACAATTTTGAAAGAGAACCAGCGCACGAATAGAACAGGTTGCTGCTAAGTCCTGCCTTGTTTCAGACCATACTTTAGACTAGATTTCTAAATTGACGTTCAAAACGTCTATTGGAAATGTTTTTGAGCATTTAATTTCAAAAGTGCCAACTTAAATCTGATAAACTTGACATTTTCAGCACTGATAAGCATGACAGGTATTTTGTAAATTGGATCCAATTTGTTGATAATTTCCTCAGCTAGTTTAAACTTCCCGAGTGTCATTGAAAAGGTGTCCGTGTAACTTTGCACACTTTTGAAACAGGCAGGATCCTCTACCTTAAGTTATCGTGAGGTTGACCTACAATTTGCTTGCACCCGAATAGAACCGTCCGCATAAAGCACAATTAGTTACAGGTTAAAGATTAATGGCAAACTTCTTTGTGGATTTTTTCCCCAGTTGACAGAACGCCTCCACAGTTTGACAACTGTCCACAGGTCATTCGTCGGACCATACCTATTGGATCCACCAGAATCACAATTACTTGGCCTACAATTACAGCAACAGACAATTCAGGGGCTTCAGTAAATCCAGTACCCTTGTCACAGATCCCGGTTCAATTCACTGAAGGAACAATCAACATCCGGTACCGAGCTAGAGACCAAGCAGGCAACGATGCCGTGTGCTCCTTTGACGTCATTGTAACAAGAGAGGGTATGTACATTTAAGACGATTTTAATTTACCAACTTCTTTCCTGGCAGATATTTACAAATGATTGCTTTATTTCTAGTGGCAAAGTTTGGCTATCTTTTCAACGGATGAATATGTATGAAGCTAATCCTATTATGATCTCTTTAAACGTTTTAATGTTTGTGCACAATATGTTCCTGATTTAATGAGTTTGAGATTGAGACATGTTTTATCTTAGTTTCCTTTTTCTCTCTGTCATACCGTAGCGGATACCACTCCTCCTGTCATACAGTCTTGCCCATCAAACATCAACCGGGAAATTATGTTGGGTGTTCAAAGTACAACTGTCACATGGCAACAGCCATCTGCCACTGATAATTCTGGTCAGACTCCTTCCGTGACGCCCAGCCACAACCCAGGATCCCCCTTTTTTGTGGGGTCGACTACAGTTACTTACATATTTACAGATCAAGCCAACAATTTCGTCACTTGCCAGTTTGTTGTGACAATTACAGCGGGTATATGACATCAATTGTTTGTTTAGTTCTTTGTCCTGACAATTTTGAAAGAGAACCAGCGCACGAATAGAACAGGTTGCTGCTAAGTCCTGCCTTGTTTCAGACCATACTTTAGACTAGATTTCTAAATTGACGTTCAAAACGTGTATTGGAAATGTTTTTGAGCATTTAATTTCAAAAGTGCCAACTTAAATCTGATAAACTTGACATTTTCAGCACTGATAAGCATGACAGGTATTTTGTAAATTGGATCCAATTTGTTGATAATTTCCTCAGCTAGTTTAAACTTCCCGAGTGTCATTGAAAAGGTGTCCGTGTAACTTTGCACACTTTTGAAACAGGCAGGATCCTCTACCTTAAGTTATCGTGAGGTTGACCTACAATTTGCTTGCACCCGAATAGAACCGTCCGCATAAAGCACAATTAGTTACAGGTTAAAGATTAATGGCAAACTTCTTTGTGGATTTTTTCCCCAGTTGACAGAACGCCTCCACAGTTTGACAACTGTCCGGAGGTCATTCGTCGGACCATACCTATTGGATCCACCAGAATCACAATTACTTGGCCTACAATTACAGCAACAGACAATTCAGGGGCTTCAGTAAATCCAGTACCCTTGTCACAGATCCCGGTTCAATTCACTGAAGGAACAATCAACATCCGGTACCGAGCTAGAGACCAAGCAGGCAACGATGCCGTGTGCTCCTTTGACGTCATTGTAACAAGAGAGGGTATGTACATTTAAGACGATTTTAATTTACCAACTTCTTTCCTGGCAGATATTTACAAATGATTGCTTTATTTCTAGTGGCAAAGTTTGGCTATCTTTTCAACGGATGAATATGTATGAAGCTAATCCTATTATGATCTCTTTAAACGTTTTAATGTTTGTGCACAATATGTTCCTGATTTAATGAGTTTGAGATTGAGACATGTTTTATCTTAGTTTCCTTTTTCTCTCTGTCATACCGTAGCGGATACCACTCCTCCTGTCATACAGTCTTGCCCATCAAACATCAACCGGGAAATTATGTTGGGTGTTCAAAGTACAACTGTCACATGGCAACAGCCATCTGCCACTGATAATTCTGGTCAGACTCCTTCCGTGACGCCCAGCCACAACCCAGGATCCCCCTTTTTTGTGGGGTCGACTACAGTTACTTACATATTTACAGATCAAGCCAACAATTTCGTCACTTGCCAGTTTGTTGTGACAATTACAGCGGGTATATGACATCAATTGTTTGTTTAGTTCTTTGTCCTGACAATTTTGAAAGAGAACCAGCGCACGGATAGAACAGGTTGCTGCTAAGTCCTGCCTTGTTTCAGACCATACTTTAGACTAGATTTCTAAATTGACGTTCAAAACGTGTATTGGAAATGTTTTTGAGCATTTAATTTCAAAAGTGCCAACTTAAATCTGATAAACTTGACATTTTCAGCACTGATAAGCATGACAGGTATTTTGTAAATTGGATCCAATTTGTTGATAATTTCCTCAGCTAGTTTAAACTTCCCGAGTGTCATTGAAAAGGTGTCCGTGTAACTTTGCACACTTTTGAAACAGGCAGGATCCTCTACCTTAAGTTATCGTGAGGTTGACCTACAATTTGCTTGCACCCGAATAGAACCGTCCGCATAAAGCACAATTAGTTACAGGTTAAAGATTAATGGCAAACTTCTTTGTGGATTTTTTCCCCAGTTGACAGAACGCCTCCACAGTTTGACAACTGTCCGGAGGTCATTCGTCAGACCATACCTATTGGATCCACCAGAATCACAATTACTTGGCCTACAATTACAGCAACAGACAATTCAGGGGCTTCAGTAAATCCAGTACCCTTGTCACAGATCCCGGTTCAATTCACTGAAGGAACAATCAACATCCGGTACCGAGCTAGAGACCAAGCAGGCAACGATGCCGTGTGCTCCTTTGACGTCATTGTAACAAGAGAGGGTATGTACATTTAAGACGATTTTAATTTACCAACTTCTTTCCTGGCAGATATTTACAAATGATTGCTTTATTTCTAGTGGCAAAGTTTGGCTATCTTTTCAACGGATGAATATGTATGAAGCTAATCCTATTATGATCTCTTTAAACGTTTTAATGTTTGTGCACAATATGTTCCTGATTTAATGAGTTTGAGATTGAGACATGTTTTATCTTAGTTTCCTTTTTCTCTCTGTCATACCGTAGCGGATACCACTCCTCCTGTCATACAGTCTTGCCCATCAAACATCAACCGGGAAATTATGTTGGGTGTTCAAAGTACAACTGTCACATGGCAACAGCCATCTGCCACTGATAATTCTGGTCAGACTCCTTCCGTGACGCCCAGCCACAACCCAGGATCCCCCTTTTTTGTGGGGTCGACTACAGTTACTTACATATTTACAGATCAAGCCAACAATTTCGTCACTTGCCAGTTTGTTGTGACAATTACAGCAGGTATATGACATCAATTGTTTGTTTAGTTCTTTGTCCTGACAATTTTGAAAGAGAACCAGCGCACGAATAGAACAGGTTGCTGCTAAGTCCTGCCTTGTTTCAGACCATACTTTAGACTAGATTTCTAAATTGGCGTTCAAAACGTGTATTGGAAATGTCACATGGCAACAGCCATCTGCCACTGATAATTCTGGTCAGACTCCTTCCGTGACGCCCAGTCACAACTTAGGATCCATCTTCTTTTTGGGGTCGACTACAGTTACTTACATATTTACAGATCAAGCCAACAATTTCATCACTTGCCAGTTTGTTGTGACAATTACAGCAGGTATATGACATCAATTGTTTGTTTAGTTCTTTGTCCTGACAATTTTGAAAGAGAACCAGCGCACGAATAGAACAGGTTGCTGCTAAGTCCTGCCTTGTTTCAGACCATACTTTAGACTAGATTTCTAAATTGACGTTCAAAACGTCTATTGGAAATGTTTTTGAGCATTTAATTTCAAAAGTGCCAACTTAAATCTGATAAACTTGACATTTTCAGCACTGATAAGCATGACAGGTATTTTGTAAATTGGATCCAATTTGTTGATAATTTCCTCAGCTAGTTTAAACTTCCCGAGTGTCAATGAAAATGTGTCCGTGTAACTTTGCACACTTTTGAAACAGGCAGGATCCTCTACCTTAAGTTATCGTGAGGTTGACCTACAATTTGCTTGCACCCGAATAGAACCGTCCGCATAAAGCACAATTAGTTACAGGTTAAAGATTAATGGCAAACTTCTTTGTGGATTTTTTCCCCAGTTGACAGAACGCCTCCACAGTTTGACAACTGTCCGGAGGTCATTCGTCAGACCATACCTATTGGATCCACCAGAATCACAATTACTTGGCCTACAATTACAGCAACAGACAATTCAGGGGCTTCAGTAAATCCAGTACCCTTGTCACAGATCCCGGTTCAATTCACTGAAGGAACAATCAACATCCGGTACCGAGCTAGAGACCAAGCAGGCAATGATGCCGTGTGCTCCTTTGACGTCATTGTAACAAGAGAGGGTATGTACATTTAAGACGATTTTAATTTACCAACTTCTTTCCTGGCAGATATTTACAAATGATTGCTTTATTTCTAGTGGCAAAGTTTGGCTATCTTTTCAACGGATGAATATGTATGAAGCTAATCCTATTATGATCTCTTTAAACGTTTTAATGTTTGTGCACAATATGTTCCTGATTTAATGAGTTTGAGATTGAGACATGTTTTATCTTAGTTTCCTTTTTCTCTCTGTCATACCGTAGCGGATACCACTCCTCCTGTCATACAGTCTTGCCCATCAAACATCAACCGGGAAATTATGTTGGGTGTTCAAAGTACAACTGTCACATGGCAACAGCCATCTGCCACTGATAATTCTGGTCAGACTCCTTCCGTGACGCCCAGCCACAACCCAGGATCCCCCTTTTTTGTGGGGTCGACTACAGTTACTTACATATTTACAGATCAAGCCAACAATTTCGTCACTTGCCAGTTTGTTGTGACAATTACAGCGGGTATATGACATCAATTGTTTGTTTAGTTCTTTGTCCTGACAATTTTGAAAGAGAACCAGCGCACGGATAGAACAGGTTGCTGCTAAGTCCTGCCTTGTTTCAGACCATACTTTAGACTAGATTTCTAAATTGACGTTCAAAACGTGTATTGGAAATGTTTTTGAGCATTTAATTTCAAAAGTGCCAACTTAAATCTGATAAACTTGACATTTTCAGCACTGATAAGCATGACAGGTATTTTGTAAATTGGATCCAATTTGTTGATAATTTCCTCAGCTAGTTTAAACTTCCCGAGTGTCATTGAAAAGGTGTCCGTGTAACTTTGCACACTTTTGAAACAGGCAGGATCCTCTACCTTAAGTTATCGTGAGGTTGACCTACAATTTGCTTGCACCCGAATAGAACCGTCCGCATAAAGCACAATTAGTTACAGGTTAAAGATTAATGGCAAACTTCTTTGTGGATTTTTTCCCCAGTTGACAGAACGCCTCCACAGTTTGACAACTGTCCGGAGGTCATTCGTCAGACCATACCTATTGGATCCACCAGAATCACAATTACTTGGCCTACAATTACAGCAACAGACAATTCAGGGGCTTCAGTAAATCCAGTACCCTTGTCACAGATCCCGGTTCAATTCACTGAAGGAACAATCAACATCCGGTACCGAGCTAGAGACCAAGCAGGCAACGATGCCGTGTGCTCCTTTGACGTCATTGTAACAAGAGAGGGTATGTACATTTAAGACGATTTTAATTTACCAACTTCTTTCCTGGCAGATATTTACAAATGATTGCTTTATTTCTAGTGGCAAAGTTTGGCTATCTTTTCAACGGATGAATATGTATGAAGCTAATCCTATTATGATCTCTTTAAACGTTTTAATGTTTGTGCACAATATGTTCCTGATTTAATGAGTTTGAGATTGAGACATGTTTTATCTTAGTTTCCTTTTTCTCTCTGTCATACCGTAGCGGATACCACTCCTCCTGTCATACAGTCTTGCCCATCAAACATCAACCGGGAAATTATGTTGGGTGTTCAAAGTACAACTGTCACATGGCAACAGCCATCTGCCACTGATAATTCTGGTCAGACTCCTTCCGTGACGCCCAGCCACAACCCAGGATCCCCCTTTTTTGTGGGGTCGACTACAGTTACTTACATATTTACAGATCAAGCCAACAATTTCGTCACTTGCCAGTTTGTTGTGACAATTACAGCAGGTATATGACATCAATTGTTTGTTTAGTTCTTTGTCCTGACAATTTTGAAAGAGAACCAGCGCACGAATAGAACAGGTTGCTGCTAAGTCCTGCCTTGTTTCAGACCATACTTTAGACTAGATTTCTAAATTGGCGTTCAAAACGTGTATTGGAAATGTCACATGGCAACAGCCATCTGCCACTGATAATTCTGGTCAGACTCCTTCCGTGACGCCCAGTCACAACTTAGGATCCATCTTCTTTTTGGGGTCGACTACAGTTACTTACATATTTACAGATCAAGCCAACAATTTCATCACTTGCCAGTTTGTTGTGACAATTACAGCAGGTATATGACATCAATTGTTTGTTTAGTTCTTTGTCCTGACAATTTTGAAAGAGAACCAGCGCACGAATAGAACAGGTTGCTGCTAAGTCCTGCCTTGTTTCAGACCATACTTTAGACTAGATTTCTAAATTGACGTTCAAAACGTCTATTGGAAATGTTTTTGAGCATTTAATTTCAAAAGTGCCAACTTAAATCTGATAAACTTGACATTTTCAGCACTGATAAGCATGACAGGTATTTTGTAAATTGGATCCAATTTGTTGATAATTTCCTCAGCTAGTTTAAACTTCCCGAGTGTCAATGAAAATGTGTCCGTGTAACTTTGCACACTTTTGAAACAGGCAGGATCCTCTACCTTAAGTTATCGTGAGGTTGACCTACAATTTGCTTGCACCCGAATAGAACCGTCCGCATAAAGCACAATTAGTTACAGGTTAAAGATTAATGGCAAACTTCTTTGTGGATTTTTTCCCCAGTTGACAGAACGCCTCCACAGTTTGACAACTGTCCGGAGGTCATTCGTCAGACCATACCTATTGGATCCACCAGAATCACAATTACTTGGCCTACAATTACAGCAACAGACAATTCAGGGGCTTCAGTAAATCCAGTACCCTTGTCACAGATCCCGGTTCAATTCACTGAAGGAACAATCAACATCCGGTACCGAGCTAGAGACCAAGCAGGCAATGATGCCGTGTGCTCCTTTGACGTCATTGTAACAAGAGAGGGTATGTACATTTAAGACGATTTTAATTTACCAACTTCTTTCCTGGCAGATATTTACAAATGATTGCTTTATTTCTAGTGGCAAAGTTTGGCTATCTTTTCAACGGATGAATATGTATGAAGCTAATCCTATTATGATCTCTTTAAACGTTTTAATGTTTGTGCACAATATGTTCCTGATTTAATGAGTTTGAGATTGAGACATGTTTTATCTTAGTTTCCTTTTTCTCTCTGTCATACCGTAGCGGATACCACTCCTCCTGTCATACAGTCTTGCCCATCAAACATCAACCGGGAAATTATGTTGGGTGTTCAAAGTACAACTGTCACATGGCAACAGCCATCTGCCACTGATAATTCTGGTCAGACTCCTTCCGTGACGCCCAGCCACAACCCAGGATCCCCCTTTTTTGTGGGGTCGACTACAGTTACTTACATATTTACAGATCAAGCCAACAATTTCGTCACTTGCCAGTTTGTTGTGACAATTACAGCGGGTATATGACATCAATTGTTTGTTTAGTTCTTTGTCCTGACAATTTTGAAAGAGAACCAGCGCACGGATAGAACAGGTTGCTGCTAAGTCCTGCCTTGTTTCAGACCATACTTTAGACTAGATTTCTAAATTGACGTTCAAAACGTGTATTGGAAATGTTTTTGAGCATTTAATTTCAAAAGTGCCAACTTAAATCTGATAAACTTGACATTTTCAGCACTGATAAGCATGACAGGTATTTTGTAAATTGGATCCAATTTGTTGATAATTTCCTCAGCTAGTTTAAACTTCCCGAGTGTCATTGAAAAGGTGTCCGTGTAACTTTGCACACTTTTGAAACAGGCAGGATCCTCTACCTTAAGTTATCGTGAGGTTGACCTACAATTTGCTTGCACCCGAATAGAACCGTCCGCATAAAGCACAATTAGTTACAGGTTAAAGATTAATGGCAAACTTCTTTGTGGATTTTTTCCCCAGTTGACAGAACGCCTCCACAGTTTGACAACTGTCCGGAGGTCATTCGTCAGACCATACCTATTGGATCCACCAGAATCACAATTACTTGGCCTACAATTACAGCAACAGACAATTCAGGGGCTTCAGTAAATCCAGTACCCTTGTCACAGATCCCGGTTCAATTCACTGAAGGAACAATCAACATCCGGTACCGAGCTAGAGACCAAGCAGGCAACGATGCCGTGTGCTCCTTTGACGTCATTGTAACAAGAGAGGGTATGTACATTTAAGACGATTTTAATTTACCAACTTCTTTCCTGGCAGATATTTACAAATGATTGCTTTATTTCTAGTGGCAAAGTTTGGCTATCTTTTCAACGGATGAATATGTATGAAGCTAATCCTATTATGATCTCTTTAAACGTTTTAATGTTTGTGCACAATATGTTCCTGATTTAATGAGTTTGAGATTGAGACATGTTTTATCTTAGTTTCCTTTTTCTCTCTGTCATACCGTAGCGGATACCACTCCTCCTGTCATACAGTCTTGCCCATCAAACATCAACCGGGAAATTATGTTGGGTGTTCAAAGTACAACTGTCACATGGCAACAGCCATCTGCCACTGATAATTCTGGTCAGACTCCTTCCGTGACGCCCAGCCACAACCCAGGATCCCCCTTTTTTGTGGGGTCGACTACAGTTACTTACATATTTACAGATCAAGCCAACAATTTCGTCACTTGCCAGTTTGTTGTGACAATTACAGCAGGTATATGACATCAATTGTTTGTTTAGTTCTTTGTCCTGACAATTTTGAAAGAGAACCAGCGCACGAATAGAACAGGTTGCTGCTAAGTCCTGCCTTGTTTCAGACCATACTTTAGACTAGATTTCTAAATTGGCGTTCAAAACGTGTATTGGAAATGTCACATGGCAACAGCCATCTGCCACTGATAATTCTGGTCAGACTCCTTCCGTGACGCCCAGTCACAACTTAGGATCCATCTTCTTTTTGGGGTCGACTACAGTTACTTACATATTTACAGATCAAGCCAACAATTTCATCACTTGCCAGTTTGTTGTGACAATTACAGCAGGTATATGACATCAATTGTTTGTTTAGTTCTTTGTCCTGACAATTTTGAAAGAGAACCAGCGCACTGATAGAACAGGTTGCTGCTAAGTCCTGCCTTGTTTCAGACCATACTTTAGACTAGATTTCTAAATTGACGTTCAAAACGTGTATTGGAAATGTTTTTGAGCATTTAATTTCAAAAGTGCCAACTTAAATCTGATAAACTCGACATTTTCAGCACTGATAAGTATGACAGGTATGTTGTCAATTGGACCAAATACGTTGATTAATTCCTCAGCTAGTTTAAACTTCCCGAGTGTCAATGAAAATGTGTCCGTGTAACTTTGCACACTTTTGAAACAGGCAGGATCCTCTACCTTAAGTTATCGTGAGGTTGACCTACAATTTGCTTGCACCCGAATAGAACCGTCCGCATAAAGCACAATTAGTTACAGGTTAAAGATTAATGGCAAACTTCTTTGTGGATTTTTTCCCCAGTTGACAGAACGCCTCCACAGTTTGACAACTGTCCGGAGGTCATTCGTCAGACCATACCTATTGGATCCACCAGAATCACAATTACTTGGCCTACAATTACAGCAACAGACAATTCAGGGGCTTCAGTAAATCCAGTACCCTTGTCACAGATCCCGGTTCAATTCACTGAAGGAACAATCAACATCCGGTACCGAGCTAGAGACCAAGCAGGCAATGATGCCGTGTGCTCCTTTGACGTCATTGTAACAAGAGAGGGTATGTACATTTAAGACGATTTTAATTTACCAACTTCTTTCCTGGCAGATATTTACAAATGATTGCTTTATTTCTAGTGGCAAAGTTTGGCTATCTTTTCAACGGATGAATATGTATGAAGCTAATCCTATTATGATCTCTTTAAACGTTTTAATGTTTGTGCACAATATGTTCCTGATTTAATGAGTTTGAGATTGAGACATGTTTTATCTTAGTTTCCTTTTTCTCTCTGTCATACCGTAGCGGATACCACTCCTCCTGTCATACAGTCTTGCCCATCAAACATCAACCGGGAAATTATGTTGGGTGTTCAAAGTACAACTGTCACATGGCAACAGCCATCTGCCACTGATAATTCTGGTCAGACTCCTTCCGTGACGCCCAGCCACAACCCAGGATCCCCCTTTTTTGTGGGGTCGACTACAGTTACTTACATATTTACAGATCAAGCCAACAATTTCGTCACTTGCCAGTTTGTTGTGACAATTACAGCAGGTATATGACATCAATTGTTTGTTTAGTTCTTTGTCCTGACAATTTTGAAAGAGAACCAGCGCACGAATAGAACAGGTTGCTGCTAAGTCCTGCCTTGTTTCAGACCATACTTTAGACTAGATTTCTAAATTGACGTTCAAAACGTGTATTGGAAATGTTTTTGAGCATTAAATTTTAAAAGTGCCAACTTAAATCTGATAAACTTGACATTTTCAGCACTGATAAGCATGACAGGTATTTTGTAAATTGGATCCAATTTGTTGATAATTTCCTCAGCTAGTTTAAACTTCCCGAGTGTCATTGAAAAGGTGTCCGTGTAACTTTGCACACTTTTGAAACAGGCAGGATCCTCTACCTTAAGTTATCGTGAGGTTGACCTACAATTTGCTTGCACCCGAATAGAACCGTCCGCATAAAGCACAATTAGTTACAGGTTAAAGATTAATGGCAAACTTCTTTGTGGATTTTTTCCCCAGTTGACAGAACGCCTCCACAGTTTGACAACTGTCCGGAGGTCATTCGTCAGACCATACCTATTGGATCCACCAGAATCACAATTACTTGGCCTACAATTACAGCAACAGACAATTCAGGGGCTTCAGTAAATCCAGTACCCTTGTCACAGATCCCGGTTCAATTCACTGAAGGAACAATCAACATCCGGTACCGAGCTAGAGACCAAGCAGGCAACGATGCCGTGTGCTCCTTCGACGTCATTGTAACAAGAGAGGGTATGTACATTTAAGACGATTTTAATTTACCAACTTCTTTCCTGGCAGATATTTACAAATGATTGCTTTATTTCTAGTGGCAAAGTTTGGCTATCTTTTCAACGGATGAATATGTATGAAGCTAATCCTATTATGATCTCTTTAAACGTTTTAATGTTTGTGCACAATATGTTCCTGATTTAATGAGTTTGAGATTGAGACATGTTTTATCTTAGTTTCCTTTTTCTCTCTGTCATACCGTAGCGGATACCACTCCTCCTGTCATACAGTCTTGCCCATCAAACATCAACCGGGAAATTATGTTCGGTGTTCAAAGTACAACTGTCACATGGCAACAGCCATCTGCCACTGATAATTCTGGTCAGACTCCTTCCGTGACGCCCAGCCACAACCCAGGATCCCCCTTTTTTGTGGGGTCGACTACAGTTACTTACATATTTACAGATCAAGCCAACAATTTCGTCACTTGCCAGTTTGTTGTGACAATTACAGCAGGTATAAGACATCAATTGTTTGTTTAGTTCTTTGTCCTGACAATTTTGAAAGAGAACCAGCGCACGAATAGAACAGGTTGCTGCTAAGTCCTGCCTTGTTTCAGACCATACTTTAGACTAGATTTCTAAATTGACGTTCAAAACGTGTATTGGAAATGTTTTTGAGCATTTAATTTCAAAAGTGCCAACTTAAATCTGATAAACTTGACATTTTCAGCACTGATAAGTATGACAGGTATGTTGTCAATTGGACCAAATACGTTGATTAATTCCTCAGCTAGTTTAAACTTCTCGAGTGTCAATGAAAATGTGTCCGTGTAACTTTGCACACTTTTGAAACAGGCAGGATCCTCTACCTTAAGTTATCGTGAGGTTGACCTACAATTTGCTTGCACCCGAATAGAACCGTCCGCATAAAGCACAATTAGTTACAGGTTAAAGATTAATGGCAAACTTCTTTGTGGATTTTTTCCCCAGTTGACAGAACGCCTCCACAGTTTGACAACTGTCCGGAGGTCATTCGTCGGACCATACCTATTGGATCCACCAGAATCACAATTACTTGGCCTACAATTACAGCAACAGACAATTCAGGGGCTTCAGTAAATCCAGTACCCTTGTCACAGATCCCGGTTCAATTCACTGAAGGAACAATCAACATCCGGTACCGAGCTAGAGACCAAGCAGGCAACGATGCCGTGTGCTCCTTTGACGTCATTGTAACAAGAGAGGGTATGTACATTTAAGACGATTTTAATTTACCAACTTCTTTCCTGGCAGATATTTACAAATGATTGCTTTATTTCTAGTGGCAAAGTTTGGCTATCTTTTCAACGGATGAATATGTATGAAGCTAATCCTATTATGATCTCTTTAAACGTTTTAATGTTTGTGCACAATATGTTCCTGATTTAATGAGTTTGAGATTGAGACATGTTTTATCTTAGTTTCCTTTTTCTCTCTGTCATACCGTAGCGGATACCACTCCTCCTGTCATACAGTCTTGCCCATCAAACATCAACCGGGAAATTATGTTGGGTGTTCAAAGTACAACTGTCACATGGCAACAGCCATCTGCCACTGATAATTCTGGTCAGACTCCTTCCGTGACGCCCAGCCACAACCCAGGATCCCCCTTTTTTGTGGGGTCGACTACAGTTACTTACATATTTACAGATCAAGCCAACAATTTCGTCACTTGCCAGTTTGTTGTGACAATTACAGCAGGTATATGACATCAATTGTTTGTTTAGTTCTTTGTCCTGACAATTTTGAAAGAGAACCAGCGCACGGATAGAACAGGTTGCTGCTAAGTCCTGCCTTGTTTCAGACCATACTTTAGACTAGATTTCTAAATTGACGTTCAAAACGTGTATTGGAAATGTTTTTGAGCATTTAATTTCAAAAGTGCCAACTTAAATCTGATAAACTTGACATTTTCAGCACTGATAAGTATGACAGGTATTTTGTAAATTGGACCAAATACGTTGATTAATTCCTCAGCTAGTTTAAACTTCCCGAGTGTCAATGAAAATGTGTCCGTGTAACTTTGCACACTTTTGAAACAGGCAGGATCCTCTACCTTAAGTTATCGTGAGGTTGACCTACAATTTGCTTGCACCCGAATAGAACCGTCCGCATAAAGCACAATTAGTTACAGGTTAAAGATTAATGGCAAACTTCTTTGTGGATTTTTTCCCCAGTTGACAGAACGCCTCCACAGTTTGACAACTGTCCACAGGTCATTCGTCGGACCATACCTATTGGATCCGCCACCATCGCAATTACTTGGCCTACAATTACAGCAACAGACAATTCAGGGGCTTCAGTAAATCCAGTACCCTTGTCACAGAACCCGGTTCAATTCAGTGAAGGAACATTCAACATCGGGTACCAAGCTACAGACCAAGCAGGCAACAATGCCGTGTGCTCCTTTGACGTCATTGTAACAAGGGAGGGTATGTACATTTAAGACGATTTTAATTTACCAACTTCTTTCCTGGCAGATATTTAGAAATGATTGCTTCTTTGACGTCATTGTAACAAGAGAGGGTTTGTACATTTAAGACGATTTTAATTTACCAACTTCTTTCTTGGCAGATATTTACAAATGATTGCTTTATTTCTAGTGGCAAAGTTTGGCTATCTTTTCAACGGATGAATATGTATGAAGCTAATCCTATTATGATCTCTTTAAACGTTTTAATGTTTGTGCACAATATGTTCCTGATTTAATGAGTTTGAGATTGAGACATGTTTTATCTTAGTTTCCTTTTTCTCTCTGTCATACCGTAGCGGATACCACTCCTCCTGTCATACAGTCTTGCCCATCAAACATCAACCGGGAAATTATGTTCGGTGTTCAAAGTACAACTGTCACATGGCAACAGCCATCTGCCACTGATAATTCTGGTCAGACTCCTTCCGTGACGCCCAGCCACAACCCAGGATCCCCCTTTTTTGTGGGGTCGACTACAGTTACTTACATATTTACAGATCAAGCCAACAATTTCGTCACTTGCCAGTTTGTTGTGACAATTACAGCAGGTATATGACATCAATTGTTTGTTTAGTTCTTTGTCCTGACAATTTTGAAAGAGAACCAGCGCACGAATAGAACAGGTTGCTGCTAAGTCCTGCCTTGTTTCAGACCATACTTTAGACTAGATTTCTAAATTGGCGTTCAAAACGTGTATTGGAAATGTTTTTGAGCATTAAATTTTAAAAGTGCCAACTTAAATCTGATAAAATTGACATTTTCAGCACTGATAAGCATGACAGGTATTTTGTAAATTGGATCCAATTTGTTGATAATTTCCTCAGCTAGTTTAAACTTCCCGAGTGTCATTGAAAAGGTGGCCGTGTAACTTTGCATACTTTTGAAACAGGCAGGATCCTCTACCTTAAGTTATCGTGAGGTTGACCTACAATTTGCTTGCACCCGAATAGAACCGTCCGCATAAAGCACAATTAGTTACAGGTTAAAGATTAATGGCAAACTTCTTTGTGGATTTTTTCCCCAGTTGACAGAACGCCTCCACAGTTTGACAACTGTCCACAGGTCATTCGTCGGACCATACCTATTGGATCCACCAGAATCACAATTACTTGGCCTACAATTACAGCAACAGACAATTCAGGGGCTTCAGTAAATCCAGTACCCTTGTCACAGAACCCGGTTCAATTCAGTGAAGGAACATTCAACATCAGGTACCAAGCTACAGACCAAGCAGGCAACCGTGCCGTGTGCTTCTTTGACGTCATTGTAACAAGAGAGGGTATGTACATTTAAGACGATTTTAATTTACCAACTTCTTTCCTGGCAGATATTTAGAAATGATTGCTTTATTTCCAGTGGCAAAGTTTGGCTATCTTTTCAACGGATGAATATGTATGAAGCTAATCCTATTATGATCTCTTTAAACGTTTCAATGTTAGTGCACAATATGTTCCTGATTTAATGAGTTTGAGATTGAGACATGTTTTATCTTAGTTTCCTTTTTCTCTCTGTCATACCGTAGCGGATACCACTCCTCCTGTCATACAGTCTTGCCCATCAAACATCAACCGGGAAATCCCGTTGAATGTTCAAAGTACAACTGTCAGATGGCAACAGCCATCTGCCACTGATAATTCTGGTCAGACTCCTTCCGTGACGCCCAGTCACACCTCAGGATCCTTCTTCTTTTTGGGGTCGACTACAGTTACTTACACATTTACAGATCAAGCCAACAATTTCATCACTTGCCAGTTTGTTGTGACAATTACAGCAGGTATATGACATCAATTGTTTGTTTAGTTCTTTGACCTGATAATTTTGAAAGAGAACTAGCGCCTAATAGAACAGGTTGCTGCTAAGTCCTGCCTTGTTTAGACTAGATTTCTAAATTGATGTTTAAAAACTATCACGAGAGATGCAAAATGAGTCTTTTAAAAATTTTCCTTAGTGGACCGCACTCCCCCTGAAGTCATTTTCTGCCCGTCTGACGTCACTCGTACTATACTGAGGGGAACTGGCCCTGTCATTGTCACCTGGCAAGAACCATCTGCCATTGACAACTCTGGCGCCACGCCCACCGAGTCAAGTACACACAACTCAGGGGACTCGTTCTCGTCCACTGCCAGCACGTCCGTCACTTACACGTTCATCGACGTAGCAGGCAACAGTGTTCTGTGCACCTTCACCATCTCCGTCACTGAAGGTGTGTACACGATACATGTGTTCACATTTTCATATTCAAACAAATTTAAAAAGACCCTTGGGAAGAATTGTGGAAAGAGGAATCTAAACAAGCCGAAATAAAATCTACAATATTTTGGATGTGGGTAGGTAAATCTTCACGTCGATTTCAATGTTGTTCTCACGCGCGCACGTACGCGATGTGAAAACAAACGTGATCGAACAAGGGGACCTAGCAATGAAAATCAAGACGTGAAGGTCGTAACATTTGTTTTTACCCATTTTCAACATTTCTGTTTCTTTTTGTTGTTGTGCGGGAATACCAAGATAAAAATTGAACATTCAGAAAGAATTCAGTCACAATTTACAGCAAAAGAAAGGGAAACCTTGGGACTGGTAAAGGATTACATCATAGATATGGCAAACTGTTGTCATTATTTGTGTTGTTTGTGCCTTTTTGTTTTTAGTGAATCCCTGTGATACCCAGCAATGTCAAAATGGTGGAGTGTGCATTGCCAGTACATTGCTAACCATCAGATGTGTATGTCCAATCTGTTTCTCAGGTGATCAGTGTCAAATAGGTAAGGTGCGATTTTGCTTACCATAAACAAAGAATCTAAAATAAATTGAAACAGCAAAAATCCCCCATAAATTGGATTTTTATTGTCATTATTATTATATCACTAAATGTACCAATGGGGAAGACACGTTAGGGTAAATAATTTCAAAACGGTGAGACTTTAAGGTTGTCTCCCTATTTGTTTAGCTACTAGAAGGAGACCAAACGTTCATGTTTTTATCTGTTGTATTTGTAGAGCAAGGTCCAACATTTATAAATACAAAATTTCTTGGGAAAAGGACTGGGGAAAAATGGTTAAATTTACAGAAGAGAGAAAACAAAATTCTGCACGTCTTAATGAGAAAGTCTTCCTATTACCTCATTTGAAGGTAATATTATTATTATTAATATTATTTATGGACTTGTGTCATTGTGTAAGATTTCGTGAGTGCCTGCAGAACATGAGGAGACACATAATAATCTGTGAAAAAAAAACCACTCATCTTTCCATTAACCAGTTCGCGCCGAATGACGTATATAAACGCAAAAATTTCCCCAAATTCAAAACGGATGACGCATAAACACGCCAAGTTCAAGTTCGGACAAGTATGTCAGCAGCGCGCAAGGCCGAAAATGCGTGGGTGTGCTTCCCGGCACTATCAGCCTGAACCCGCTTCGGATCGAGTTTTGTTAAAAATAATCCCGCCCGTCGGCTCGGCGATGTTAAAATAATTCCCGGCGCGAACTGGTTAAGAGCTAATATTTTATTATTTGTTTTTTGTTGTTGAATTTCTTGGCCATGATGGCATTAGTCGCTGATGCATGTCAGTCAAATACCTGTCAGAATGGTGCTCAATGTGTGGCTATCCAAGGCTCCTGCACAGTCTACGAGTGTCAATGTACACAATGCTTCACTGGAACATTTTGTACTGAAGGTAAGGGTTCCAGATTAAAGGGACAGTTTAATAGTATACCCTTTTTCAACTATTCAAAAAAAAAATTAAAAACATAAGTGAATGAATAGAAAAATATAAAATAAGGTTATATTTTTGTGTTTGTGTGTTTTCGTCTACACTTCATTGTGAAATTGAATATGCATGACCAAATATAATTGTCAAACATCCTGAGTGTCATTGAAAATGTGGCTGGGTAACTTTGCACACTTTTGAAACTGGCATGATCCTCTACCTTAAGTTATCGTGAGGTTGACCTACAATTTGCTCGCAACCCAATAGAACCGTCCGCATGAAGCACAAAAGTTACAGGTTAAAGATTAATGGCAAACTCCTTTGTGGATTTGTTCCATTTTAGACAGGGGAACAAAGCGCCGGTAGAGCGCCGGTCTGGTATTCCGGAGGTCGCAGGTTCGAGTCCTGCCTTCGAGTCCCGCCTTGCATATTTCTCTGTTTACTTTGAAGTTTATGCAAATTTATCGAAAATAAATAAACAATTTAGTGAATGACAAGAAAAATATGAAATAAGGTTATATTCTTGTGTTTGTGTGTTTTCGTCTACACTTCATTGTGAAATTGAATATGCATGACCAAAAACAATTGTCATTTTGAATATTTGAATATTCATCAAAGTCTTATTCGTTTCATTGGCCTATCAGCTGTAAGCAGTTGTATCAATCATCAATGCAGCAATGGCGCAGGGTGCACAGTCAGCACCAACAACTGTCAGGAGTACATTTGTCTATGCCCATCCTGCTTTGAGGGTCAATTTTGCCAGTCAGGTGAGAGAGAAGCTCATATATCTTTTTTATATTCTTCCAACTCTTTATACTTCTCACCTCATTGATTCCATTTCGTAATAATTATAAGGACCGATTTTTGTACAAGCCATCTTCAAAAATTATGTAACAAGCTATTTAGTGTGTTTTTTTCATTTTAAAACTTCCATGGTTATAGGTGAATCCAAAGGCAAAACACAGAAAATAAAGGAATAAAATCTACCTAGTAAAAGTAAGGTACCAAAATAATTTATATTCGTTTACTCTTTGCCTATCGCCCACTTGCAAGAGATGGGAAAATTGCAACCAAAAGGTGCACATTCTATGAGGGCTTTCAGCGTAGTTAACGCCCCTCTCCTAATATTCCCGTGTGCATTTATCTGCAGCCGTCAACCCCTGTCAGAATCACAACTGTCAAAATGGCGGACAGTGCCGCCCTCTCGTGTCCTCCTCGGCATTTTCCTGCACGGAGTACGTCTGCGAGTGCTCGCCCTGCTTCGTTGGGGAATTCTGCACACAGCGTAAGTCTTTAAAGAGCCCTCCCATTGTGATTCTAAATTCCCCCAGTTAACCAGTTCGCGCCGGATGACGAATATAAACACAAAGTTTTTCCCAGATTCAAAACGGATGACGCATAAACACGCCACGAGCAAGGCCCGGAAATGTCTTTCATTTACGATGATACCCTTTAAGATTTTCCTGTTTATTGTATACTAACATTTAAGGTTCCCTTTAATTCAGAGCTTGCTGCCAGAGCCATCAATCTTACCACAGTTATTAAATTTCAGGGTCTCACCCAAATCTTGTATGTTACTCGAATTCGTGCGGTTTGAACTCTTAACATCGGCTTTGATGATCATGGTCTGATGACATGGATGGGTACTGGCCTTACTAAGGTTATTGCCGTCTCAAAAAAGTTGAACGGTTTTCCAAGACAGGGCTGGGCATTTGTGTTGGAACATGCTCTGTGCTAGTCGTGCCAGTTGGCAGTTGCAACCTCCTCCATTATAAAGCTTGCGCTGGACTTGTTCAGGTTTTTTTCTAGCCAACTTAGCAGGGTGAAACAACAGCTGGACTGTATCGAAGATTAACTGAGCCTATGTAGCTGGCCTTGGTGCCACTGGGTCTGGAAAAACATCTGTTCATTTCTCTCTATTTTTTGTTTTAACCTTTTCCTATTAAAGTACATGTCCTGGTTTCTGTGTGCCTGATCCTTGATTGTTAAAAATATGGCTCACAATAACATTGTTTTGTCTGTGTCTGTCTGACACAAATCTGTACTATATTTAGTTTCTGTGAGTTTTGGCTAATGACATGTCAATAAATATCTTTATAACTGTGTAATTTTCTAGATATTATTATTATTTTATATATATATTTTTGCTCTGTGGGTCGTGTATACTACCTGTATTTTTTGTCCCTCCTACAGAACGTGATGCTTGCCAGCCTAACCCATGCAGTAATGGCGGCCTGTGTTCGACGCTCCCAGACTCTTGTTTCTCCTATTCCTGTCAGTGCAACGGCTGCTTCACCGGTTACAACTGCGAAGTTGGTCAGTCTTTGGAAATATATTACATTTAGGTCAATGTCTTAGGCATGTTTTAATCACTTTCCTAGGTTGGAGCCCCATAAGATTATGAAGGGAATAGCTAGCTCCCGGTTATTTATGTGAATTACTAAGTGTTAAACCGAGTACACGCACTCTGTCGCTCGACAACCTCTGGTGTGGTATGCTTACACCAGCCACTTGGCAAAACTAAATACTATGGCGATTGATCATTCACAATATATGCCCCTCGTCTGTGGAATAGGCTTCCATGCAGCAGCAATCCGATCTGTTGATAATTTTGAAATTTGTAAAGCTAATTTGGAAAGGGTCGCGCCCTCGGGTTGCGTCCTTGGCAAAACAGTATGTGCTTTTTAAATAACTTTGGATAAAGCAAATAACCACAGAAATATGTGTTTGATTTGAGTTTGATTACTTTTATTCAGCTGTGGCTTCGCCTTGCCAAACTAATCCCTGTTTGAATGGTGGGCAGTGTACAGTAGTCGTTGGAACCTGCACAACGTATTCATGTCAGTGCCCGCCCACTTACAACGGAGTTCACTGTGAAAACTGTAAGCACACATTTTATAAATTGTTTCTTTTTAGAACTTTATTTCCACACGGCCATGACACAAAACATCGTTAGGATGAGACAACTATTGTACATGTATCACCAAAATCCTATATTCCTAATGTCCAAGGCATTCCTTTGGGGTGCAGTACACAGCACTACAAAATAATTCTCACAGGCCAATGATACTGCAGTGTAGTATTTTGTAGTATTGGGTGATGTTAGTGTGAAAGAATATTTATATTGTGCTGTTATAATGTGAGACATTGTGTGGAGTTAAATTGTTCAGGCTTTTCCACCTAATATTAATTCTCAGATAGAACCGCTAGACTGAAGTTTTTGGATTCTCGCATCAAATCCTAATATTGTATACAAATTTGTAGCAAAACCCTTATTCTTTAATGGCTTGCATTTTTTTCCCATTATAAATATAGGGGGAGTTTTCAATTGGTTCATATGGGTCATATGACCTGTGGCCAGAGTCGCCTTTACGTGCCATTGACTCGACCTATGTGTACCGGGTCCTTTGTAATTCAGCATCTCATTTTCCAGTATTGGCTTAATCAGCCTCCCCAATTGTTATAATGATGTACTTGAAAATGGATAGTTTTGTGGTATATCTTGGCATATTTCTTTTTTATCGGACATCTCTCCCCACAGTTGTGATTGTGAGTTCCAATGCTTGCATCGGCTTTCCTTGTCTTAATGGCGGTAATTGCCTCAATATGGATGGATCCTACTACATCTGTCTCTGTACCACAGAGTATGTCGGCCAAAACTGCCAGTATTCAAGAGGTACGTCTACAAGAATGTTTATTTGTTTTGGAGTGATCTTGGCCTAAATTGTATGAATGAATTGTTTTCTTCTTGCAATATTGAGTTTTTGCTATTCACTGACTTATTTTATAAATACTTATGGACAAAATGTTTTGATTATGAGGAACAAAAATTTCTCAGGTGGAACTTAAACACACAACCTCCTTCATAAATTCCATCTTATGAGTTCATATTATTTTCTAAGCAAAGTGTGAGCCCAGTTTCAGTCACAAGTAGGATAGATCCAATGGCATTTTGAGTGGTTACCTGGTTTTGCTAAGCATATGTATTCTGTCTTAAACATTTTTTGAACTTTTATATATATATATACAGCTCAACAAAATTGAACCTCAAATTTTAATCACTTTTTTATAAAAAACTCATGGTGTATGTATAATACAGAGTAATAAGAAAATGCAAAGTTAATTTGACACACAAAATGTTCACATTCAATTTTTATTTCTGAGCTATTCTTATTTTGATGGCAATGAGTAATTACCTAATGTTAGCATTATTGCCGAGAATATGGTTGCAAAAGTTTTTTTTCTTTTTCCAAAATCATAAGCTGCTTAAAATTTGAGCAGCTAATCTTTCTGCAGGATTTTAATTTTGTAGTGTTGGTGGCAAACATAATTTTTGTTTATTAGCTAGGTATTTCTACCTTCACATCCTATGTACTATGCATGCTTCTTTAACTTTGTAGGTAAAAGCTGGTTCATAGTATGAAAGCAAATACAAATGTGAATTTTTGGGATATCATGGCATGTTTTCGCATTGGACATCGACAAATAGTGGAACACATTTAACCTCCGGCAGACTTTACAATTAATGTTTCGTGATGTCAAATTGGCTTTGTGTTTTCGTGAATTCTTAACTTGATTGCCGAGGTCCTTTTTTTCAGATTTCAAATGATTCTGTGGTGCAGTACAAAAAAGATTAGCGTTAAACTTTATTTTTTTCCAACAAATTTCTTGCGGAAGCTAATACTCCCGGGTCATTCAACGCTTGTGCCTTATCACCGTGTAGAAACGGCGCCGTGTGCATCAACAGCTACAACAGCAACAGTAACGCCATCTTTGGCACTAGTCAGACCTATTCCTGCATTTGTACCAATGGCTTCACTGGTGTCAACTGTGCGTCACTTTCAGGTAAGCGGCCACAACAAAAACCAAACACGAAATATCAGCAAAATCACATCTATTATGAAATGCCTTTTTTTTTTTTAGATAGAACAATATGCAGTTAGCTCCTGAATAGAGTTAAAAGAAGTATGTCCAGCACACAGACATCTACTTTTTCTAGCACGAATTTTGCAATTATACGCACGACTGCACAGCAGCCTTTGTCCAGTAGATGCACTGCACAATGGACCTGAGCGTGAAGCTGTGACACAGGCGTAGCACAGCTGACATCAGCCTTCCGGATGGATTACTGGGCTGCGACCTTAGCCACTGCCCTAGCGTCTAGGGGTTAAAAGGCAAGAAACAAAGTCTGTTTCGAATTTAGAAAATGGTTAACGATGACCAATTCACCTTGCCCCTCATGTATCTCTCTACAGGCAGCTTTCCTTTGCTGAGCATCTGTGAGTTAGGAACCAGACCGACCTGCCAACGCGGTGCATCGTGTTCCAACACGTACCACAACTATGACCAGGATGTTGATTACATCTGCAACTGCCCTAACGGATGGACAGGACACAACTGTGAACTCCGAGGTACGAATACCCAAAAGAATAGGTAGTTAGAGATAGTTAGGGACTTGGTAGAGCACCGAAATAGCAATCCAGAGGTCGCAGGTTCAAAACCTTGCTCCAGTTTACATTTTACAAAATTTACAATTGGAATCATGTGGTTTAATTGGTATTTTTATTTAAATAATTGTTTTGAAAAATCTGGTATAATTTGTCATAACTTTGATAACATTTCCTTTTTCAATCCTAAATGTTAACGGCTGAGTTACACCTATTTATAATCCTTTAGAGAATTCATCAAATTATTATAGAATGAACCAAGTGATGGGAAGAAAGTTATTGGTCCCCCAAAAAAATATTTTTTCCTTTTTTTTGGTTTTGATTAACTTGTTTAATTCACTTCTAATATAATACTTAATATTGTACTTAATATTGTACGGAAACATTTATTTCTGTTGATACCACTTTCAGAGCGAGACCCTTGCTTCAGTGGACCTTGTCAAAATGGCGGCGTGTGCCAAGTTGTGCAGAATTCCTTCTCCTGTCTGTGCCAAATTGGGTTTTCCGGCCCACGATGTGAAAACAGACAAGGTGTGTGGATCTTCCTTATTGAACATTCTTAAAATCCATCTTTGCAAAGACTGTCTTTGTCAAGCAGTTGTGGTTTCGGAAATGACTGTCTCACGACTGGGGTTTACATGATGTAGTATTGAGACCCTTCAGTTTTACGTTAAGTCACTAGCTGTAAACAAAACTATTTCTTTGTCATTGTTCAACCACTTATATGCGACTAGTTTTATAAAAATACTTGTGACTGGACTTGTGACTGGACTTGTGACTGGACTTGTGACTGGACTTGTGACTGGACTTGTGACTGGACTTGTGACTGGACTTGTGACTGGACTTTATGACAAACTGTACACACAAACGGTTGGACTCTGATTCTGGTGGTATGCCTAGCCCAGTGTAAAAGACTATCAGTTTAGGGGTCCAGTACCCATCCTAACAGATCCCAACAGAACCTGGTGTTAAAGTTTGACTGGATGAGGATTGTTAGGGTTAAGCTCATTTCATGTTGACAGGTCGCATTTGTGCCCACATTTATACGCTGTGAGGCAGTTTGATTATCTTTTCCTGGTTTGGGTTTGCAGTTGACACACAGCCACCGGTCATCAGCAACTGTCCCGATGACATCAGTCAGACCACCACTAACCCTAATGGCCAGGCCGCCTTTTGGAGCCCACCCTCTGCTACCGACAACGCTGGGGTACCCACAATTTTCTACCAGTCCCACAGCCCCGGTGATCAGTTCTCAGCCACAACCTCCCTTGTCACGTACATTTACATCGACAATTCGTTCAACTTTGCCGTCTGTCAATTTTACGTCACCCTCACAGGTAAATGGCCGATACCGGTTGATATCTATTTAAATAAATAATTTAATCTGTGGTTTGTTTTTTTATTCTTGTATGCTTTGAATCCACACAAGTTCCACATTTGGAGACTCGGTATTTGGTAACCAGTTTCTGACATGGCATGGTAGATAAAAAAACTAAAAAAAAAATGTTGTTTTTGGAGTATTATATTATTTTTATCTTGCCTGAACAAAGTTTACTAATAAGAGACTGCAATTATTTCTGTACGTCGTCCATCCGTCCGTATGTGTCATTTTGGTTAAAGATTCGAAAAATTGGTCTTATATGCAAAGTTGAAGTCCAATTCCAATTGAAATTGGGTCATAGATGCAATATTGTAACCTTCATATCACGGTTGTGTTAAAGGTCAAGTGCTGAGGTCAAAGGTCATTTAAAGGTCAAGTTGTAAAATAGGGTAATCGCGAAAGTAGTCGAGACTTGTGGTTGGAGAACCGTATTTGTTTTCAACCTTTTTTTCTTTCTAACCCAGTGGTCAGTTTTGACAACACAGCACCGATCATCAGCGGCTGTCCCTTTGGGCAGACAGTGACTGCCCCCTCTGGTACCTCATCAGCCATTGCCACCTGGAATGAACCCACTGCCAACGACAACTCTGGACAGCAACCGCAGCGGATGCGATCCCATGCCCCCGGCACCACCTTCTCACTTGGGTACACTGCGGTTACCTACGAGTTTCGGGATGCCACGGGGAACCAGGCAACTTGCACATTCCTGATCAATGTTGAAGGTGGGTAACCAATCCTTGGGCAGACTATATGCACTGTTTTAAAAACTGTTTTAAAATCAAAACTCAAAATTAAATATCAATATGAATTTTATGTAAAAAATCTCGGAGCTAAATTTTTCGTTTAGCTCAGTTTTGTGCATTCAGTGTGCAATGTGCGATTTAATTTTCTTGCGTACTGCGTGATGTCGTTATTGTCATTGTTACCCTCGACACTTTGCGTTACTCTTTGACACTAAATCACGATACCTTATGTTACCAGGAGCTGTTATTACCGACACTACCCGACCCACGGTCAGTGGCTGTGAGGCTGCCGCGACCACAGTCACTGTCGGAGCCACGGAAACATCACAGCAGGTCTTTTATACTGAACCAACAGCAACAGACAACTCTGGCCAGCAGGTGTCGTTGTTTAGGACCCACCGCCCCGGGGATGTATTCCCATTGGGTCAGACGTTCGTCACGTACACCTTCACGGATAACGCTGGCAATCGAGCCACTTGCACGTTCACGATCACTGTTCAACGTGAGTGTCTTCAAAGATTAGAAGCTATCACTATACTTACTAGACTAGAACTGTAATGTTTTTACAAACTGTACAGACATCCTAATTCGAAACTAGCTGCGGCAGACCATCGTCAAATTCGTTTAGGCATTATATAAAACTCTCTTGAGACAACATTTTAGGGTGGCGATCTTGGTGGCGATAAGAATCCTCTGGGTTGGTTAAATTGCTTCAAATATAAAAAGAAAAGGTATAAACGAGGATTACCGACATTGAAAAATAGTTCCACCCAGCCATCTGTCACCACTGGTCGTCGACTGACGTGGCTTAAAACATTAATGTATGTTTAATCACAAATTTGGAATTATTCATCAGATAAGACGGTTATTAACTTGTAATTAACTGTAGGTCATTTCGATCCGCAAGTTTCAAAAATGAAGATTTTAACTTACTTTAAACTTGATATGGCCAACTCGTGAATTAAGCTCATGGTGGATGGCCTGTCTTTTGTGCACCAACTCATCCGTTTTTATTTGTTTTACCAAACTTGACCATATAAACTGGTGCACACCTCTGCAGGTCAGGGTGCGACCGGTGTGATAGTCAGCAACTGCCCTAGCCAAGGGGTAACAGTCACTGCTTCCCAGGGTGCTACCCAAACCCCCGTCACCTGGCAAGAGCCTACGGCGACAGACGGTTCTGGGCAAGCGGTCAATAACGTCATCCGCTCCCACCAGCCAGGCCAGCTGTTCAATGTTGGTCAGACTCTGGTCACCTACCAGTTTGTGTCGGCGTCCGGGAGCCAGGGTTTGTGCAGCTTCTCTGTGACCGTCAACGGTGAGGACACTTCCCACAACGCTGTTTTTTTGTTTTCATTATTATATTAATGAATGCCATGCCAATCAACACAGTTTTGTGCATTCAATGTGCAGTGTGCAATCGTATTTTCTTGCAAGCTGCATTATTGCCGTTATTGTCATTCTTACCCCAACCATTTGTGTTAATACCATTGACACTAAATCACGATGCCTTATTTCACTCGCATGGCCTGTCTTTTGTGCACCATCTCATCTGTTTTTACATTTTTACCAAACTTCATCACCTCTGCAGGTCAGGGTGCGACCAGTGTGATAGTCAGCAACTGCCCTAGCCAAGGGGTAACAGTCACTGCTTCCCAGGGTGCTACCCAAACCCCCGTCACCTGGCAAGAGCCTACGGCGACAGACGGTTCTGGGCAAGCGGTCAATAACGTCATCCGCTCCCACCAGCCAGGCCAGCTGTTCACCGTTGGTCAGACTCTGGTCACCTACCAGTTTGTGTCGGCGTCCGGGAGCCAGGGTTTGTGCAGCTTCTCTGTGACCGTCAACGGTGAGGACACTTCCCACAACGCTGTTTTTTTTCTCTTCATTATTATATTAATGAATGCCATGCCAATCAACACAGTTTTGTGCATTCAATGTGCAGTGTGCAATCGTATTTTCTTGCAAGCTGCATTATTGCCGTTATTGTCATTCTTACCCCAACCATTTGTGTTAATACCATTGACACTAAATCACGATGCCTTATTTCACTCGTATGGCCTGTCTTTTGTGCACCATCTCATCTGTTTTTACGTTTTTACCGAACTTCATCACCTCTGCAGGTCAGGGTACGACCGGTGTGATAGTCAGCAACTGCCCTAGCCAAGGGATAACAGTCGCTGCTTCCCAGGGTGCTACCCAAACCCCCGTCACCTGGCAAGAGCCTACGGCGACAGACGGTTCTGGGCAAGCGGTCAATAACGTCATCCGCTCCCACCAGCCAGGCCAGCTGTTCAATGTTGGTCAGACTCGGGTCACCTACCAGTTTGTGTCGGCGTCCGGGAGCCAGGGTTTGTGCAGCTTCTCTGTGACCGTCAACGGTGAGGACACTTCCCACAACGCTGTTTTTTTTCTCTTCATTATTATATTAATGAATGCCATGCCAATCAACACAGTTTTGTGCATTCAATGTGCAGTGTGCAATCGTATTTTCTTGCAAGCTGCATTATTGCCGTTATTGTCATTCTTACCCCAACCATTTGTGTTAATACCATTGACACTAAATCACGATGCCTTATTTCACTCGTATGGCCTGTCTTTTGTGCACCATCTCATCTGTTTTTACGTTTTTACCGAACTTCATCACCTCTGCAGGTCAGGGTACGACCGGTGTGATAGTCAGCAACTGCCCTAGCCAAGGGATAACAGTCGCTGCTTCCCAGGGTGCTACCCAAACCCCCGTCACCTGGCAAGAGCCTACGGCGACAGACGGTTCTGGGCAAGCGGTCAATAACGTCATCCGCTCCCACCAGCCAGGCCAGCTGTTCAATGTTGGTCAGACTCGGGTCACCTACCAGTTTGTGTCGGCGTCCGGGAGCCAGGGTTTGTGCAGCTTCTCTGTGACCGTCAACGGTAAGGACACTTCCCACGGGAAGTAATTAGTTTGTGGCATTTCTTTTCTTTATTTTTTCCGAATCCAAGTCTTGCACCGGACTGTATGTGAATTTCTATTCTTCTAAAACTTGTTTGCAGCTGGCTTTCCGGTTGACAATCAAGCTCCTACGATCATTGTCCAGTGTCCAACGGGAGTGTCGGTCAATGCACCGATAGGCTCCGGGACAATTGCCGTCAACTGGACTCCCCCACAAGCCATTGACAACTCGGGCACTGTCAATACGATCGCGTCGCACCAGCCCGGCTCGACATTCATCGTGGGTGTACCTATGACAGTCTCGTACAGATTCACGGATCCTTCTGGCAACTCAGTGACCTGCTCTTTCACAGTTTTTGTGAGCGGTATGTGCCAGTCATCTATGTGTTCATTGGGGAAAAAAGGAAAAAAGAAAATGGTTTTTCTATTAATTTGCATTTTTTTTAATTTTTTTTGAGCTTCGTCAAAGTATAAAGGAAATATATGAGGCAGTATGGCAAATTGAGACAGAACTGGGCAGACATTGAAATAAGAGTAGTTTTGCTTGTGTTAGAAAAAACCCTCTTCTTACAGGACTTTTTGTTGTACATTAATTGCACAATTCGTTGAAGAGTTAAATGACTTTGCATTCATAGAAATGTCAAAGAGTAAACAATTAATAAAAAATGCCCTTCTCCCCCCCGCTGCCCTTGGATGTATATGGCAACATTCATGTGTCTGTTTCTCTTTCTCTATCAAACAAATTTCTCATCTTGGTCCCACAGTCGGGTCTTCTGACACCACGCCTCCGACTTTCACCAACTGTCCCAATGGCATCACCGTCACATCTGTTAATGGAGCAGCGACGGCTACAGCTACCTGGACAGAGCCGATTGGCCAGGACAACTCGGGCGTTAACCCTCAGGTCTTCCGTTCGCACGCCCCGGGTGACATGTTTGGACTGGGCACCACCCGCGTCACGTATCGCTTCGTGGATGGGTCCAACAATGAAGCAACGTGCTCTTTTTTTGTGACTCTTACTGGTAAGATATCAACAATAATAAGTCTTTTATGCTATTTAGTGTTTTATATCGCATTATAAACCTAAGATGTCAAAGCGCTTTACAATTATTATCCTTGTTCATCAGGAACGAGACCAAATCTGCTGCAGCTCAAGATCAGCGCATGTGGTCTCTACCTTCACAGGTACCCATTACTCCTGGGTGGAGAGAGGCAATTGTAGCAAAATGTCTTGCCCAAGAACACAAGTATTATGTTTTAGATCAGGGTTTGAACCCACTTCTACCGACGCAGTACAAGGCATCAAGCTAATAGACAACGAACCTTACATCATTGAAATACTCAATGAATGTGTACTCATCTATTCTCCAAACGCCTGTTTGTTTCCTACACAAGATCATGGGATCTAGTGCCATGCCTAAATAAACGGAACCACTTTCCAGGTGGGATCCAAATACACAGACAAATATTCTCTGCTTCATTTTTTTTTTGGCAGACCCTGGGCTGTTACCGAGATAGTTATCTGAAATTTAGAGAAAAAGTAATTCAACTACACTATTTGTAAATATGAAAATACATTCTAAAAGAAAGATTTTCACAATAGTTCATTTCATCTTTCAAAGCTTCGAAATGATAAATTTTTCTCTCCATCTTGCGAACCAACCTCGCAAGCTGGATCCGTTAAAAACTGCGAACCGGATCAGCTATCGAAGCTCCGGATCACCAAATCTGCACGAAACAAACGGGCCCTAATTTTACTGCAATGATGGAGACAGAGGAATGCCTTTCTGTCAAAGTTTTTTAGCTTTTACGTGTAAGTTGACGTGCCAACCCATGGATTTGATACTGTATTTTCTCTTTAAGTCAGTGGAGTGGATAACATCAACCCGGTTCTGACTAACTGTCCGACCGGCGTCACCGCATACATACCAGCAGGCATAACCAGCATCAGGGTGACGTGGGATCCTCCGACGGGCACCGATGACTCAAATGTGCCCCCCACCGTCACCAGTAACCCTGCCGTCAACTCCGTATTCCAGCTGGGGACCACTACGGTGACCTACACTGCGATTGACTTGGCCGGTAACCAGGCTGTCTGCAATTTTGCAGTCAGCGTGATAGGTGAGGTCTGGGCGTTGGATTTTACGATAAAGTGCAATCATAGTTGCGTAGTTGCAGAATAAATGTATGATCAATTTCACGAAACTTAGGTTAATTTCTTGGGTTCAAATTTTTTCTTTGCAAACCGGACCTAATCAGTTCTGCGCTGATGTTTTTATTTGATCTCCACTCAGTTGATGTAATTCCACCCGTGGTTACCAACTGCCCGGGTACCGTCCGGGGAACCCTACTAGCTGGACAATCTAGCCGTCCGCTGACCTGGTCTGAGCCTATGGCCACCGATAACAGCCAGCTACCAGTTACACTGAACCGTACGCACGTCCCTGGTGAAGCGTTCAGGATTGGAACTACCCCCGTCATCTACACGTACAGCGACAGCGTCGGCAACGAAGCTACCTGCACCTTTATGGTCATCGTATCAAGTAATGCAATTGGCAAACAAAATAATGTGGGCCAAGGGGTATAATTTGCATGTAGCTGCTAAATTTGTGATGCCCAGGAGAAATTTTAGAAAGCAAAATTGGCTCACCGGTTAAAATGTCAAATGATGTTTTGTTTTTTAACTAAGAACGTCAATTTGCTAAGCGATAGTCGCCACTTGCTAGGCACAAACGATAAGCAAATCAGTTTATCCGCCCAAATGCGATTTTACATTATTTTTGGCTGGTTCCGAACTGAAATTGGTTAAGCAGAGGTTACTTCCTAGTAGCCCTTTTAAATTGGCGTCAGTGGCATAAAAGTAAAGCCCTCTCAGTGACAACATTGCATAACGGATATTGGGCAGGTCGTTAATCTAGATCAACAAATTAATCAGATTTGTTGTTCCCTTCAGGTTTGTTGGATAGACAATGAAATGTTTGGGTTTTTTTCAACCTGTCAAATCAATGTTTGATTGCTTCAGAGTTATTTAGGCATTTTCCGCAATTTTAAAATTGAATCTCCATTTCAGGGTGAAACGTGGGAGTACAGCTTTACATTTGGGGAGATTGTAGATTGTTAGATCGTGATCCAGAAAAAGCCCAAACCTCAAAAGGGTAAAATCCACTCTAAATGACTTCACAAGTACATTGTAATAAAACACATTGTGCGACTTTGTCTGGTTTTTGCTGGAACAGGTCACATATTAAATATACTTTTCAGGGTGAAACTCAGAATTACCACATGGGTAGTAAAGCTTTTACATTCAGGTTTGTCGTTTCTCAACAGCTGGTACAGTGAACAACCCGTGCGACAGCAATCCATGTCCGGTAAACCTCGGTTGTTACTACACGCCAGATTCATTCCTTTGCCGTGGTCCTGCTGGTGAGAATGACTGTAGCGCCTGCCTTTAATTTAAAGTCTTCACCCTAATCGTAACACCATTCGTAAAGAGTGTGTTATCCAAACCATGGCATCCTCACAAGACTCGACTTTGGAAATCTATTTCCTGAACTATAGTCCCCTGACTTGAAAAAGTTGAGATCCGTGTAATTGGCCCCCCAAAAAAAAAAAAAATTTTCATCAGCACTTTGATGATTTAGGTCATGGATTTTCATAATTTGGCCATTGAAAATTGGTGTAATTGTATTGTTCTAAAATATCTCGCCGACACTGAACATCACATCTGCGATTTGAGACCCAAAGGTTAGAGCAAGTTCAATTGGTTTGAGGAGTAGAGGCTAATGAATCTTGCAGTGATGGAGCCAAAGTCAGAGACAAAGACCCGTTTTAGAAAAGGACCAAAGATCTGGGTTGGCAGATGTTTTTTAGTTAGGGAGGGACAAGTGGTCAATCTCAAATCTTCAAATTATACAGCATTACATCGAATAGCTGAAGGACATACAGTTTGTATTACTAAAAAGTTGGTTGACAAGAACACGAGTTGTCAGGTGTTCAATTATTACATTGATAACAAATGAGGATGTCGCATTGAAATCAACTTGGTGATTTTTTATTTTTTTATCGGTGAGTTCCTAAAAATAGTTATTTAATTGAAATTTTTACCACCAACCACCAACTTCAGCATGTTCTTCTTGTTTTTGTATAAGAATATTGACTTTTAGAACCACAAGAGATCATTTATACTTTTCAGTAACAATTTTGTTACTATCGTAGGAATACCCAAAAGCAAAAAAAAAAACACTACACATGTCTTTTTTGTGCGCAGTCCATTTGATTGTACAAGGTTCAGGATTTCCTTCATGAACAAACAACGTTTTGTTTTTTAACAGGACGTAAACGAAGGAATGTACGTACTGGTGAAATTGAATGTAAGTAACAGTTGAAAAGTGTACTAGCGCCAACCAGATATTAAAAAAAAAAATTCACATCTGTTTTTTATGCATTGCACTCACATTGTTTTCATTATTTATTTTCTCACCTAGATTTAGGGCTACAAAAGTAAAAATGCTCATGAGAAGAATTGAGACTTTCTATGATGAAATAAAGATAAAACAGTTTAAGAATGAAGATTCCAAATCATTTCTTGATGATGTTTTCTGACTCCCCAACTCTCTCTTTCTTTCCTTGTCTTTTATGGGTTTTGTGCACAAGTATCCCTTTAAGGGTGGGGAAGGGAGAGTTTGGAGAGAGCACTTAGATTTGACGTTTAAATGCATTGCACATTGACGTCTGACGATCACGCGAAGATGCTATAGCATTGTGCACATTTACAATTTGTTTGGGTCATAATTTTACTACGTACTTGGTTGGATTCACGGGCAAACCAGGAGGCACAGTACATGCAGTGTCTCAACTCTTGTTCATGCACAGAGCCCTTAACGTATATCACCTCATCAAAAGGTATTAATTTTTCACTCCAACCATATTGTGTTTGCGTTCCATACAATGAATTGCAGTGTGCCTAGCTTTATATGTAAATTCATTTTTGTATTCTTCAATTTTTTTTGGGGGGCAGACTGTCCATGTGAGAATGGCGGTGAATGTGTCCGCGGAGACACTAAACGACCATCATACTTCTGCAACTGCCCTGCAAGATTCCACGGAGTTCTTTGCGAGGATGGTAAACAATTTTGTTTTGTTTTAAGGGTCATTATACCTTTTGTCCGTTAGGCATTTTCATCGTTTGAAGCAGCCAAAGTGCCTAAAATCTAAAGAAAGGTGCTTGACAAACAACCTGATGAAGTTTTCAGCTCTGTGATGCTGCATACTCCGAGAAAACAATATTCTAAGATTTTGATTTCAATTCAAAATTGTCTGACTTACAATTTGAATTGCGACCATAATCTAAGATCAGGGCGCGTTCTTATCCAGCCAATTGCAGCTATATCTACTAACGTGTCACGCACTCAACAGACCAATAAAAGCCCCCACGAATGCTTGCGCGCACTATTGCAGAAATTTTCAAAAGTGCATCTCTGAGTTGGAAATGGCATTCTTTTGTTATTTTCTTCACAGTGACACCATGCCAGAAGGAATAATTTCACAGGGAGTTTAGAATCATTAATATTTTTACAACAATAGGCTTTTCAACAGTATTTTGGTTGGTACTTTTTGGATAGTTGCAAAAGGTATATTCCACCTTTAGATGTAGTTTTTAGAACCAGTTTTGTTTAAGAATTTATTTTTTGTTTGTCTAGTTACCTCTGATGAGTGCGACCCCAACCCTTGCGCTAATAATGGGACTTGTACAGTAACCATTGGCAGTGATGACCTAGCTCAAGACCACCATACCTGCCTGTGCTCTGAGGGCTGGACTGGGCCAAATTGCCTCATCGGTAAGTCAGATGTTGGTCGGTTGGTCATGTTGGCCAAGTTGAAGTCGTGTGACTTTCAACGGACCCAGGGACTAAACTGAAGCTGGCCCCAGAGTGTGTACAATTCTATCCCATTGATTTCCAATTCGTCAGAAGTCTGTTCATACATGTGGTGTGTACAGTGGGCGTGATTTCAGTCAGTCGGACGGTCGGTGGGACGACGGGTCTGGTCCTTCAATATTTTAAAGATTTAGGGATGGTCGTGCAGGCCTAGCTTGGCTAAATTTGATGGATTATGATGTGTACAGGCCCGTACGCAGGGGGAGGGGGGGGGGGGGGGTGCTATGGGTGCATACGCACCCCCCAAAATTACCAAAAGGTCCACATTTTCCGGGGGAAATATTGGATGTAGAAATAACTGTACTGGCACACGAAAAATGTTGGTCCCATTTTTGGTCCCATTAGTACAAATTCGCCCCCCAAATTACCAAAAGGTCCACATTTTTCGGGGTAAATAATGGTATTTTGATGTAGAAAAAACGATACTGGCACACACAATGTTTTGGTTACATTTTTGGTCCCATCAGTACAAATTCGCACCCCCCCATAACAAAAATCCTGCGTACGGGCCTGGTGTATCAGTCCATCAAAATCAACCAGCACTCTATTGGCAGTTGCATTGTCCCATGTCAAGGGGAGAGTGAGTGATGGATCTTGATGGAATTAGCAGTCTGTCATGGCTCCTCAGGCCGGTGTTTATCTACAGTTTCTGTAGCATGAAATGACTGAGAATTTGTCTATTCCCCCTGGACAAGACGCTAGTCCATCGTAGGTTACTCCCTAGCTATTGCCGGTCACCATTTATACTCCTGGGTGGAGAGAGGCAAATTGAGGAGAAGTGGCCTAGTTTGTCAACAAAACAACGATGAAAGTTTACAAAGGGTTCTTCTCTTTGTCAAAAAATCTCCCCCTCAATGACTGAATATTTTATTCTGGGGTTTTCCCAAGAACTTATACGACGGAGAGACAAAAACTCACCAGCTGTAAAACCTTCTTGGGTTCCCTTTCATAATAGTGAGAGTGACCCACCGTGACTTGACCAACATTTCTCTGTCTGTTCCTCATCATCCAGCCGTGTACTCGGACGAACTGGCGACCCACACCAGTGAGCTAAATGTCATTCCTCACCACCCCGGTGGCTTGCTGGGTACCGAGTGGTTCATGGCTCTGCTGACTGCCGTTGTCATCAGCCTGTTTCTTGTGTCTCTGGTCACCATGTTCCGCCTGGCTAGACGTCAGCTTCTCCCAGCAAGCAAAGACGATGACAAGATTGCCATTATCCGCTAAATGATCGCAGATCACGACTTTAAAAAAAAAAAACCAGTTATAGTGCTCTTAGAAAAGACTCTAGTCGACCTCCAGTATACTTGTTATTCCAACGTAATGCTATTGATGTACATATTTTCAAGTTTTTTGTTTTTTAAGTTTTTTTGTTTATTTGTTCTCACAAACCTTACAAGTCTGTGGACTGCATACATGAACAGTATGCCATATTGTAATCATTGTGAGAGCTCTGTTTGAGGGACACATTGTGTGTACTTATGTACACTGTTTCACAATTAAAATTACGCAGGATTTATTGTATTTAATGTGTACAAACTCATATATGATCATCTTCCCAAGTGAACCATGCACACAGACAGCACCTCCTATTTCAATGTTCGTTTCTGAGCACAGAATTTGGATCAAAATAACTTGTTTACAGGGTGATCAAATAAAAATGCAACTTCATTCTTCCAATATCCAGGGACCTAAACCATTGATGTGTGTCAAGGAAATCTTGTTAGAAAACAAATTTTACCAAGAACTCCCAATTAGGTTCAGTAGTTTTGATTCCAAGGTCAGGGGTTATTTGGTCTTGGATGTTCACTGAGTGTGCGATAATTCTAATTACAGCCCCTGACTTTGGTTCACAAAAATGGCGCTGGAATCAAAACTACCGAACGAGAGTTCTTGGCATCATTTTCCTTCTAACAAGATTTTCCTATCATACACAAATAAACCACAAGGGAAACTGACGGTAAATTTGCATACATTTCAAAGTGAACGAAGAAATTGGCAAGGCGGAGGCCGCAGGTTCGAGTCCCGCCTTGCCATATTCTTTGTTCACTTTGAAAAGATTTCTGTCCATATATATATATCATTATACGGATAATCAAGGAATCTTCTTAGATAAAAAAATGATACAAAAATCACCCGATTCGGTCCAGTAGTTTTTATTCTAGTGGCCTTTTTCTGGAACCAAGTTAGGGGGGGGGGGGGAATGAGTTGAACAGTTGATTAACAAAAGTACGACAGCAATGAAAAGGCCTGTCCAAATCATTACCGCCTCGTGGTCTTCAGCATTGAATTTGTAATGTGTAGGTAAAGCTACAGGTTGTGGGTTCAAGTCCTGCCTGGGACTGGTGCGTGTACCCTTGAGCAAGGCACTTTGTCACCAATTGCTTCTCTCCACCCAGGAGTAAATGGGTACCTGTGAGGGCAGAGTGATTTAGCTGCTTTGCGTCAAAATGGCAGCGTCACGCTTTATACTCACTAGGGAGCTGATTTGTTTCATGGGCCCAATGACCGGGGTAATAATGTTAAGCACTTTGAGACTTTGGTGATAAAGCACTATATAAGCACCGCACATTAATATTATTATTAATAATCTTGGTATAATTTTAAGTCTAGAAAGATTCCCTGTCTAGTTTTTCTGATCGGAGGGTTCTGAGAATATGCCGTTTTTGTTTTTTAGTTGTTTTTTTAGTTGTTTTTTTGACCACGCCTTTTTACTTTAATTTTCTGACAGAAATAGTCTTCACTTCTGATGAGTAAAGTAGACATTTGTTTGTAATTGAAGGATTAAAAAAGTAATTGCCAATGTGCCATATTATGGACAGTTCTTTAAATAGAAAAATGGATTAATCTTATTTTGGCCAATATTGTCTTGGTTGTTTGCTAAAATCTAGATTAGTCTGTAAAGGAAGAATCCGTGAATTAACAGTTGAAAACAACTTAGATTTGGAATAATTCCAAATGTAATATGTTATTTGTTGTAATAAAACTATTAGATAATAAAGGTCAAGATAAGTATTAAATCGAGAAAGCCTAAACAAGTTGATAGACAGAAAAGTTTCTCAGAAATTAAAATGCAAGGACATTCCCACATTTGTCTGGTGTAGAGGTTTTTTTTATACCCTTAGACCCTTAATTAAAGGTAGTATACATCATTTGCAGATATCGAAAATATTTACTACCGAATAATTAAGAAATATCCTACTCATCTGGGCATCCAGCAAAATGATTGCGCTAGATCAGGGGGGGGGGGCGGAGGGGGGGGCCCTTCGAGACTGTGATTGCGCAACGCTGACGTACCGTCCATTCTCAAAATAGGGGGAAACAATTTTCTCACGCGAAAAATAAAGAGTTTTTGGCATCCAATCTTAACATCTTGTCTTTTGTAGTTGTAAAAGGTTGTTATTTACCTTAATGTTTATCATCCAATGACAACAATTGTATTGAAAATGAAAAAAGCAGTCGAAAAAATTAAGCGTTGACGTACCGTTGATGCGCGTGGAGATTGTGCACAAATACTCAAACGACGTTAACAAATACCTCCCCTAAAAAGGGCAATAATAATCGATAAATTGTGAAAAATCGTGCTTTGACCCCACTCATTTTTTTCCATGGATACGTTAAAAAAGGATGTAGCAGTGATATACTGAATTTTAAAAAAAATCTGCCTGTGACCCCCTTGCGTTTTATCGTGTTGTTTTCGAACGAAAATGGCCGAAAATGACATCGCCCCAAAACAAATTCGTGTAGATCGTGCATGTGTTTCTGGCTTTGCGGACGTTGCATGAATCACTGAATTCGGAGAGCGATACACGGAGCAAATTTGTACGTGTTCCAATGGTACGCCGCGCGAGAGCGATCTATACGTATTTACTGTGTGAGCTGTGCAGCTCTCGAGCGTGGAAGAATGAATGAGATACATTTCAACGTTGGTGGCGCACTTTGTTGGGCCCCCCCTCCGCCCCCCCCCCTGCGCTAGATATCCTGTAATTATTCAGAAAAACTGAATTTTATACTGAAAAAACGGCGATCGCGAAGATAACAAGAATAACTGCTCGACGCCGGTTGACAAAAATCGCTGTTTTTCGTGCTTTTCTCGGCATCCATGATTCTAAAACTTCGGACAGCTCAGTTAAACTATATTTACTATAAATACAACCCCCCAAATCTACTCATTCATGATAATTCAAGCCTGACCAATGGTGTATCCTACCTTTAACCATGGAGAAATAAGTGACTTATTTCTCCATGCTTTAACTGCCATAAATCAATAACAATTCATACGGTGCTTCATCATGATGTCCTTATAAGTGCAAAAAGTGTTTTGATTTACTGATAATTTTGATAATTAGATTTAGTTTGCTGTATTAAAACAAAAATAATGGGTTAAAGGATTTATATTTTATAGTAAATATTGTGATGTTGACTTGTTTAAAGTGTGTTATGCTAGAAAAACCAAGAAAACACATGCTGTCCTTGTAGTCTGGTTTCTTGACTTCCTTCAGACGAAGCAGAGCAGTTTTTAATTATCAGGTTAGGAAACCAGACTAGTTGGCTTGCACGCATTCACTCAAAATGTGGACTATCTAAATGTAATCATTTGGGGGTAGTGTTAGAAAATAGGTTTTGATACAAAATTCTACAGGATGCTTGGACTGTTATTCACTAAAGGTCAAGTAAGATATTTCATAATAATTTAGTAGTTTTGTGATTGCAAATGGTGTATTATTTGGATTTTCTTATTATTTTCAATATTTTGCAATGGCAATCGTATATAATTGGGTTTTAATGTACTTTAAATGCCTAATTTACTTAGTAACACTAACACATAATATAACATATTTGTATGCACATTAATACAGAATAGATGTTCAAATTAGATCGTAACTTAAATCTTAATTTACATTGTCTATAGAAATTGTCTAGGTGTGCGCTCATAAACATTTACGTGGGGAAATGCTGACAATAGCCGTAGATTGGGAACCGTTTCGGACACGGCCTTGGTCGGTCTCAATGGGTTCAGTAAAAGTGGAAGTCATATGAAACGAGTCCATTAAGGCACAAAGTACAGTCAGTCAGTCAGTGATTAGATCAGTACGGTATTACATTTGATCATTGTGCTGGTGATATTGTCGGACACCGGAGACTAGTTTTAGTAACGGCACTTCCTTCTTATTCCTCGATGATAAAGCAAAATAGAGCCCAGGGTGTGAAACTATAGAATTGAAATTAATGAAATCTGCACATTTTGGGTATTCAACTTTATTGCAAAGAGTAAATTGTGCAGAGTTTTAATACACAGTGATGTTGTGACAGACTGGTTTCTCATATCACTGTCCAAACAATTAACTTACACAATTGACAACGGTGCACACACAAAATTATTCAACTTAAGAAAGATGGTGCTCTTTGAGGGTACGTTTACTTGATTAAACTTGATATACTTGTCAGAAGCCCATACTTTTTACCAGTCACTATACACCATGGAGGAATTCTTAGTTCTCCGTGCTATAGGGGGAGGGGCCACTTGAGCCCCCCCCCCCCCCCCCTAAGATGGTACAAAAACAGGAAAATCATCCAATACATATTATACATACAATATACCCCAAAATTACATACATAATAGTAGGCCTAGTTGATTCGTGAGAGTTTTCTTTGAGCCCCCAAGTTAACACAAAATCCTGGGTGCGCCGTTGCATAGGCATACATAAACATAATTTGCCATGAACTATATTGTTGAAGAAAAAACAAGGACTCCGCAAGTATGTGTGTACTTGAATTATAATTCCCTCTTTTTGTGTTTGACTGATCAACTGCGACAAGGTAAGCTTTGAAATTGAACCGAGCCTGAATTTTACATTCTTCGTTTTGTAATCCGGCGAGGTCAGCTTTATTTCATACATCGATTCTTGGCTCTTTTTTTTACGATATAACAAAAACAATTTTTTTTTCTTTTTCTGTAAGCCCCCATCCTGTGTTGTTCAGGCTTTCTTGATCTTGACTGAAAAGACTGAATACTGGATTTGTTAGGGGGGGGGGGGGGGCAGATTTGTAAAAGACCAAGGACAGACGCGGAAAAAGTGCAGTGTGTGAACCATGAAGGAATATTATTCCTCAATGTGTGAACTCAGTCAGAACAGTAAATAGAATGTCTGGTGTTTTGGGAACTTAGTGAATGTCGGTGGTTCGATATTGGACAGGATTTTACCGGATTTCTGAAATTGTTACGAATTCCTTTTGAAATCTGAAATTGCCCTTAATTAGTTTACACAGAACAAAAGTATTGTAGTCAAGTATTGTAATTGATAGTGCATTTAGCCTCGTACAATTCCGTTGTTCTCAGTTGGATTTTTGGCAATGTTTGCTCGCTGATCGTTTTGCAGAGCCTGCCTCCCAATTTCAGCCCTAAATGTTTACCACGAAGTGATCGACTGATAAATTTATATCAGAAGATAGCTTCCTGCAATGATTATCGCTTAAGCTTAATCGCTTAATTGGTCTAGAATCCCAGCAAAAAAAAAGCAGTACATTGTGTGCACTCATAAATATTCAGTTTAATATATTGAAGGTAGATTATCACTTCAAAAAAATACCAAGTAACTGCTAGTAAAAAGACACGTACACGATACCAGTCTGCCACTAACGTTCCACGTCACAAGTCCTCTTCGAGAATCACACAACCTATAATTATACGATACCACCTATATACTCCCCGTATACATCATGCATGGTTTTGTTCGGTAATTTTCACCAGTACTTGTATTGCTAGTATGCCACATTTACTGTATTTCTGGTACTTGTGCATTTTGTACACGAGAACAAAGCCATGTCTCTCGAGTGATACAAAAATGCGAATACATGTACATGTGAGTGTACATGTTGATGTACATGTATTTGTCACACCGTGGGAAACAACTTTGCCAACATTATCGGGTATTCATATATATAGTAAATGGCCTCAGACTTTTGTTTAGGCTTGTCACATTTGATTTTCAACCACACAGCGTCCAGCTTTTGGGGGTCTGAAGATAAAAGAATGTACCTACAGAATTATAATTTTATGAAAAAGCAAAAACGTGCAATATAATACTGATTGAATCATTTACCGTTGCGGCTAATAATTATACCCGTTTGTATCACCCTTTCCCCCACCCTAATTTCCCCCACCCTAATTTCCCCCACCCTAATTTCCCCCACCCTTTCCCCCACCCTTTTCCCCACCCTTTTCCCCACCCTTTCCCCCACCAAAGAATTTCTATTCAACTTGAAGTTTTCTTTGACAAACACAAACTTCTACAGTACATGTATACAAGCGCAAGTTCACCGTTATTGGCTGTTACAAGAATTAAGTTCTGCCCACCAGGAGTACCCCTTTCCTGTATCCTCTACTCTCAACAAGGAAGGAAGAGATCTCAAGTAGTTTAAAATCAAAATTGAAAACATAAAAGCAAACAAAAGTTGAGGTCAGATTAACAAAGTTGTTTTATGCAGAGAACGTGCAAGTAGTATCCAGACGCTCAAAGAAAAGAAAAATCAGGCGATATGTCGGACAATGGTGTAAATTATTCGTGGCTTTTGTGTGAAGAGCTCTTTTCACGATCACTGATCCGTGATTCCTTTTTGTGAGTGCCCGCGCCCAGGGACGACGTCGACTATCGGGTGCACTCTAGTCTTAATTCTACTCCCTAGGGTGTGTGCAACATCATATTGATTTTGGAGGATTTGGGAGGGTTAGGGTTAGGGTTTTAAGATAAGTACACATGATACGTAACATCGCGGTAATATTCTTTAGTGAGATGTGTGGTTCTAAAAAAGACACATAGACATCTAATTAATAAAAGCTAAACACATTATAATAGACAGGCTTGGCAAAATGTGCTGCAAAAAAACAGTAGCTAGTAGCTAGCTATGAAATCGTTATAACGAACCGGTGAGCATTCGCGTTAAATTTGACGTTCATTAACGTTTTGCTTTTCAACGTAACGGGGCGCACGTGCGGCCGAATAATTCGTATACATGTATTTGGAACGTGTTTTGTTTGTCAACAATTTGACATTTCATGTGGGGCGTGAGATAATAGACACTGGTGGCCCAATCCTTTCGCCCTAGGGCGTACTAATAACCAGAAACTAAATAATTTCTCAACGTCATGCAAAGCATGACTAGGCCATCAGAAATTCACGTATCAGTGAACTGGTTGAACGTTTTATGGGTTGCCCATCCCGCCCACGTCCGGCCTTACACTCTACAATGGAGGTAGGACTACCTCCATGACTGTACTAAGGAGGACAAGAACATACTTGCTTCATATACTTGGATCAGTTCAATTCAATTCAATTCAATTCAATAGAACATTTTATTGGGAGCGTACGTAAATCAGAATTCTACATTAATTGCAAGCAGACCACATAACGTTTCCATGCAAATGTACTATTGTAGCAGTACCAGATATTGTATACAGAGCCAGAGAAAGGTTGCATCGTCCAAGTTCTATTTGTATTTCTTGACGTGAGTCACATTAATCAACTAATCAACACTAAAATGCCACCCGCCCCTCCCCCTCCCCAAAACCCCCTCCCAAACCCCCTCCCCAAACCCCCTCCCCAACCCCCCAACCCCCCTCCCCAACCCCCCAAACCCCCTCCCCAACCCCCCCAACCCCCCCAACCCCCCCAACCCCCCCAACCCCCCCCCCAACCCCCCCCAACCCCCCCAACCCCCCCAACCCCCCCAACCCAACCCCCCCAACCCCCCCAACCCAACCCCCCCAACCCAACCCCCCCAACCCAACCCCCCCAACCCCCCCAACCCAACCCCCCAACCCAACCCGGCCAACCCAACCCCCCCAACCCCCAACCCCCCAACCCCCCTCCCCAACCCCCCTCCCCAACCCCCCAACCCCCCCTTCCCAACCCCCTCCCCAACCCCCCAAACCCCCTCCCCAACCCCCCCAACCCCCCTCCCCAACCCCCCCAACCCAACCCCCCCAACCCCCCTCCCCAACCCCCCAACCCCCCTCCCCAACCCCCCTCCCCAACCCCCCAACCCCCCTCCCCAACCCCCCAAACCCCCCTCCCCAACCCCCCAACCCCCCTCCCCAACCCCCCCAACCCCCCAACCCCCCAACCCCCCCCAACCCCCCCAACCCCCCCCCAACCCCCCCAACCCCCCCAACCCCCCCAACCCCCCCCAACCCAACCCCCCCAACCCAACCCCCCCAACCCAACCCCCCCAACCCCCCCAACCCAACCCCCCAACCCAACCCGCCAACCCAACCCCCCCAACCCCCAACCCCCCAACCCCCCTCCCCAACCCCCCTCCCCAACCCCCCAACCCCCCCTCCCCAACCCCCTCCCCAACCCCCCAAACCCCCTCCCCAACCCCCCCAACCCCCCTCCCCAACCCCCCCAACCCAACCCCCCCAACCCCCCTCCCCAACCCCCCAACCCCCCTCCCCAACCCCCCTCCCCAACCCCCCAACCCCCCTCCCCAACCCCCCAACCCCCAACCCCCCAACCCCCAACCCCCCAACCCCCCTCCCCCCAACCCCCTCCCCAACCCCCCAACCCCCCCTCCCCAACCCCCCAACCCCCCCCTCCCCAACCCCCCTCCCCAACCCCCCAACCCCCCTCCCCAACCCCCCAACCCCCAACCCCCCAACCCCCAACCCCCCCAACCCCCCTCCCCCCAACCCCCTCCCCAACCCCCCAACCCCCCTCCCCAACCCCCCCAACCCCCCCAACCCCCCCAACCCCCCCAACCCCCCCAACCCCCCCCCAACCCCCCCAACCCCCCCAACCCCCCCAACCCCCCCAACCCAACCCCCCCAACCCAACCCCCCCAACCCAACCCCCCCAACCCCCCCAACCCAACCCCCCAACCCAACCCGGCCAACCCAACCCCCCCAACCCCCAACCCCCCAACCCCCCTCCCCAACCCCCCTCCCCAACCCCCCAACCCCCCCTCCCCAACCCCCTCCCCAACCCCCCAAACCCCCTCCCCAACCCCCCCAACCCCCCTCCCCAACCCCCCCAACCCAACCCCCCCAACCCCCCTCCCCAACCCCCCAACCCCCCTCCCCAACCCCCCTCCCCAACCCCCCAACCCCCCTCCCCAACCCCCCAACCCCCAACCCCCCAACCCCCAACCCCCCAACCCCCCTCCCCCCAACCCCCTCCCCAACCCCCCAACCCCCCCTCCCCAACCCCCCAACCCCCCCTCCCCAACCCCCCTCCCCAACCCCCCAACCCCCCTCCCCAACCCCCCAACCCCCAACCCCCCAACCCCCAACCCCCCAACCCCCCTCCCCCCAACCCCCTCCCCAACCCCCCAACCCCCCTCCCCAACCCCCCCAACCCCCCCAACCCCCCCAACCCCCCCAACCCCCCCAACCCCCCCCCAACCCCCCCAACCCCCCCAACCCCCCCAACCCCCCCAACCCAACCCCCCCAACCCAACCCCCCCAACCCAACCCCCCCAACCCCCCCAACCCAACCCCCCAACCCAACCCGGCCAACCCAACCCCCCCAACCCCCAACCCCCCAACCCCCCTCCCCAACCCCCCTCCCCAACCCCCCAACCCCCCCCTCCCCAACCCCCTCCCCAACCCCCCAAACCCCCTCCCCAACCCCCCCAACCCCCCTCCCCAACCCCCCCAACCCAACCCCCCCAACCCCCCTCCCCAACCCCCCAACCCCCCTCCCCCAACCCCCCTCCCCAACCCCCCAACCCCCCTCCCCAACCCCCCAACCCCCAACCCCCCAACCCCCAACCCCCCAACCCCCCTCCCCCCAACCCCCTCCCCAACCCCCCCAACCCCCCCCTCCCCAACCCCCCAACCCCCCCTCCCCAACCCCCCTCCCCAACCCCCCAACCCCCCTCCCCAACCCCCCAACCCCCCCTCCCCAACCCCCCAACCCCCAACCCCCCAACCCCCAACCCCCCAACCCCCCTCCCCCCAACCCCCTCCCCAACCCCCCAACCCCCCCTCCCCAACCCCCCAACCCCCCCCTCCCCAACCCCCCAAACCCCCCTCCCCAACCCCCCCCCCCCAAGTAATTGTTCATTTAAAACCCTTATATTTTGTTTGGAAAGTGTAGCACTGTAACTATGACATAAAAACAATTTCTTTACTTGGTGTGCGCCTGTATTTTGTGAACCCGGCGCGGTAGATTTGTCCTAATGAATTCATTCCTGCGCGTGAATCATTTAACGGTCACAGGAATCCATGCGTGGCCAAACAGTGTCTCGTTGGGTGTGCGTAGTCGCTGGGTCATGATTTATGGTTTACCATCCACAATCCGCAGCCATATTGTCATGTAAATAAGCAGGAAGGGGGTTACTAAAATCATAGAGTTAGATTATAGAGAAGGGACCCGGATTTATGTGAAATCATTTAGGCCTTCAAAACCTTCGTTATTTTGTTTGGTTTCCTAAATAATTAAGGCTGTATAATAATAACAAAAACGTTCTGTTGTTTCTGTTCAGGGGCAACACAGATGCTTAAATTTGTGAGTTGCTGCGTCCGAACATGGAGAAAGGAAACAGACGTTGTTATTCCTCCATGGTCCGAATTACATGGGTATCTGGCTACAGCCGCTTCCGCCATAGACTGGTGTGTAATTTCCAGTCGCGGCCAAGTAATTCTAACGCGGCCTATAGTTTTAAGGTGCATCATTGGGCCCATTGGACCCCTTTAAGACATATGAAGCACGATATGTGGCAGAGAAAATCCCCCTCTTTTGTGTTGACCATTGTGTTCCCGGAATCTCAGGAATTCTTTTTAGGTTTCCAGGGCGGTGGGTTAGGTTACAATTGTGTTGAGTGCGTATAAAGTATAGGGATAAGAGTGGGGTTCCCCTCTGCCACACATCGTGCTGGGTATACTTTAAGTCCGTCAAAATGCATGTGTTCTAGTAAATGTCTCAAGTTTTAACCTTTAGTGTCTGGGGTTCAACTGGTAATTAGTTTGTCGTTGCGATACTGATGCAAGTCTAATTCACAAGTTACAGTTCAGAAAGTCAGTCGTGGGCCGTTTTCCAATCCCTAGCTTTATCTTTGCCATACAGTTTTATTGTGATAGAGCCGGAGGCGGAGCCTAAGCTAGTGTTCGGAAAACGGCCATGTCCAGGGAGCAAAATTTTCCAATGGGTATGTGCCAAACAGATAGTTGGTTATATATGAGCAAATTCGACGATTAATTGTGCAAAACAAGATTGTGCAAAACAAGACTGTTTTGAATTCAAGATTCTGACTATTCAGCGAGTCCCTTCTATATTGTCTGTGGTTGTTGTGTTACAAAAACATGGTATCCAAAATTGACCAATCAACATTAGTCCACAATTCAGATTTAAATGACGTCACAGTTGAGTGAGTTGGCGCCGATCCAATCGGCTTGTGCGCAGTAGTGATGTGCATCAGATTGGGTTGAAAAGGCCAAAGTAAACTGACCCGAAACATTAAAAATATAAACCGAATCCGAACCGAAACTGAACTCTCCAACCCAACGTGACACGACAACATTTAGGGGGTAAAACGACCCGAACTGATACCAAAACGGAACCGAATCCGAACGAATCATCCGAACAACCCCCGGCCGAAAAACCCCGAATGTCTGGCTCCGGTAAATCATCATAAATTTGCCAGGCTTTTTGTGCAAAAAAATACAGACAGCGTCCGCCTGTTTAACTTGTTTTGTTGATGTGCCCGCTTCAGCTTGGATATCAGAATTTGACTGATCTGTGCACACGTGAATATCTGATACTCGAACCATGCTCAAACGAGTAAATAGGGATAATTAACTTTTATTTTGATGGTCTTTTTGAATCACTACTCAAGGCATTCGTTTTTGTATTGCTGTTCCCAACTTGAAAACAGTCGGTCCTAGTGTGCCGCGGTTAAGCCCTGCCCAAATGCAGGCTGGGTTGAGTAACGCATGCCCACATGCTTTCATGGGTGTGTTGCTCTCAATTTGTTCACAGTTTTGTCGATCTTTGCTTTAAGTTATGAAACCACAAATTAATTCCCAAGGGTATGAAGTCACGGGACGAATTCCGGTTCGAATACATAAACAATGAATGTGGTTAAATTCATCATATTTCCGGGTAGAATTTACACTCTGTGACAATGTGAAGGGAGTTGCAGGAATTGTGGCAGACCATTCAACCATTTGACCCCCTCAGTTTGCCTCAAAATGAAATACCCATTCTAGAACTGAAATTCCCAGCCAGTCAACATTTGCATATCAAAAGTTATTTTCCTTAACAAAGTGGTATTTATAGATGCACTTTTTCTGGTTTCTCTGAACTGCAATAGCATGACGTGTTGTATAGCACAGTTGACAATAGTGTCAGGCCGCGATGGCAGAAGAAAGCACGAGTCATAGGGCCTTTTCGAAACCGTTGCTTCGTCTTTGGCTTTGGCTTCGCCTCCGAATTCCGAATTACTGAGAAGCAAATAGAAATAGAAGAAAATTGAAATAGTCTAACTTTTGGGTTCACATCACTCGAGTGAATGTTTCTGAAGCACAACAGGCGTCAGAATGTGGCTAGAGATCTTGCAGTTGGGAGTCAAAAATCGCCTTAAGCCAAAGACGAAGACGAAGCCAGGGATTCGAAAAGGCCCTATAGCTTGAATATAATGCATTATGTAAAAGGTGCTCGTGTGACGGGTCACTGGTTACCAGGATAGGCCGGGCCGCGCCCGGGGCGGGGGGGGGGGGGGGGGGGGGGGGTTTGATAAACCAAATGTTCTCAAAGAATTCGAAAGTTTTGAGTTTTGTGGTCTGTATAATGATGTAGTAAAGCACATGATCTTCATGATCGGATTAAGCGTTCCGTAGGTCTTACTCTACTCCAGAATTAATGGACCTTATCCACGAGGAAGCCATTTTGTTTAGTGATATAGTCCAGGCAAAATACATAATTTTGTTTTGTTGACCTCAAACAAATTGCAACAAATTGTTTTTCACCACAGTGCACTTCTATAAGGTTCCTAGAATTACATACTAAAAATCTACAAAAATCCAAGTTGTGGAAATATGTCTAATTTGCATAAATCGTTAATCCCTGCCATGTAATATGTTTATTCCCATATTTGGGTATATATTTTATTTTTATTTTTTGAAAAGTTTATTTTGGTGATTCTACTTACATATCCTTACTTGAATAACATTTGCTAAAGCATATAAGTGACTGAATAATTATGAGAACACAGTAATTATCCAAAATTACAACTTTGTGACCCTATAAATGTGCGCACATTACACTGTCTCCAGATATCATCATGTAGTCAGTATTGGTGAGCTTCAAATTCACCAAGTTTCTTACTCCGGCACAGTTATCATATTAAAACCTTATGAAAAATCATATGAACAATAATAACATTGTGATATTTAGCTCAGAAAACAAAAACTGGGGGAAAATGGTGTGTCTATAAATTGGGCTAAAAAGTAGTTAAAGGGTTACCTAACATGGAAGACTTGAACAAGTTAAAGGAAATCCCCAAAATACATTTTAACGTAGATATGATTATTGTAAGCAACAACAATCTTAAATTTGGGGGGTTTCCTTGAACTTGTTCAAGTCTCTCACCTTAGGCAACCCTTCACCTACTTGTTAGCCCAATTTAGGGACACATCATTTTCCCCCATATTTTGTTTGCTGTTCTAAATATCACAATGTTATCATTGTTCATATGATTTTTCATAAGGTTTTAATATGATAACTGTGCCAGTAAGCAACTTGGTGAATTTGAAGCTCACCAATACTGACTACATGATGATATCTGGAGACAGTGTAATATGCGCACATTTATAGGGTCACAAAGTAGTCATTTTGGATACTGTGTTCTCATAATTATTCAGTCACTTATATGCTTTAGCAAATGTTATTCAAGTAAGGATATGTAAGTAGAATCACCAAAATAAACTTTTCAAAAAATAAAAATAAATTATATACCCAAATATGGGAATAAACATATTACATGGCAGGGATTAACGATTTATGCAAATTAGACATATTTCCACCACTTGGATTTTTGTAGATTTTTAGTATGTCATTCTAGGAACCTTTTAGAAGGGCACTGTGGTGAAAAACAATTTGTTGCAATTTGTTTGAGGTCAAAACTTATTTTTCCTGGACTACCAGTATAATTTACACTCTGTGACATTGTGAAGGGAGTTGCAGGAAAAGTTGTGGCAGACCATTCAACAATTTGACCCCCTCAGTTTGCCTCAAAATGAAATACCCATTCTAGAACTGAAATTCCCAGCCAGTCAACATTTGCATATCAAAAGTTCTTTTCCTTAACAAAGTGGTATTTATAGATGCACTTTTTCTGGTTTCTCTGAACTGCAAGCATGACGTGTTGTATAGCACAGTTGGCAATAATACTAGTGTCAGGCCGCGATGGCAAAAGAAAGCACTAGTCATAGCTGTAATGCATTCTGTAAAAGGTGCTCGTGTGACGGGTCACTGGTTACCAGGATAAACCAAATGTTCTCAAAGAATTCGAACGTTTTGAGTTTTGTGGTCTGTATAATGATGTAGTAAAGCACATGATCTTCATGATCGGATTAAGCGTTTCGTAGGTCTTACTCTACTCCAGAATTAATGGACCTTATCCACGAGGAAGCCATTTTTTTTAGTGAATGTATTTTATAAATTGTGAACTCATGGACGGGTGCCAGACTATGTTGTTATTCTAGTCTCACTTTCAATATGTTTTGTGTGTATGTTGCTTAAAATATTAGGGTATGTTGAACTTAAATTTTAAATTATTCATCAGAGAAGAGCTAATATTATTTTGTCTTTAACTTTAGGTCATTGTTTTCATTTCTATCCGCAAGGTTCCCAAAATGAATGTTTCACCTCACTTTAAATTTAATATGGCCGACTCTTACAAATAATTAAGTCTCATTCACAGTGCTAGTCCGTTGGAGCCTCACATTTCATTGTGATTCTAAAGCTGCACTGATGTGCTAATCAGGCCAGGCCATGTACCAGATTTGAAGCTTTCCTAAAATCAAATGTTTGAGGAGAGATGTACATGTATATGCGGGTTCGGTGTGTGTGTTTTATACCACTATTCGTAGGACCTCGGGTGTATCAATCATAGGCACCGATTTGTTCTTGTATAAGCCCTATAGGGACAGTGCATACTGTACTGTGTGGCCTATTGGATAATCCAGCCCTTCATGATGATCCGAAAAGTTAGTAAAATTGTGCTTGAGAATTTGTGTCTTCATCTGATGTTCACCCGCTTGTTTTGGAAGTTGCATTTTGTTTCTGTTTTAAGGAGCTGTTTATGACCTGGATTTCATGAATATTTATTTCATTCTTTGGTACCTGCTTTGTGTCCACAGTTAGTTCCAAACCGTTATTATATTAGTTGATTTCCCCCCCTTTTTCAGCTATTTGAATGTTGCCATTAGGAATCGGTATTTTAATCGATAGTACAGCTAGAAGTAGAATCTTTTGTACAAATGTTATCGTACACAATACATGATAACGCCAATGACCCAAGGTATACGTAAACCTCTGGTAATTCCTAAAAACCATGCACTCCTCCAAAACTTCCTGGGGCAAAAAAAAAACACTTTACAAATTCATAACCAAAAGTTCGTGAACACTGCCTGTGGACTGACCTGAAAATATACAAAGAAGTGCAGAAGGCTTAACAACAACAGGATCTTTGGCAAATCAAAAACGCTCTACCTTTCATTCAGAAAGACCCGCTGCCAAGATTGAACATAATAACCCTTTCAAAAAGTACTCAAGAAAAGAACTGAACTCATTGTTAAACAAATTGTTGTTAAGGTCTTGATTTTGGATATTCACCTTGTATTTTTCCTAATGCCTATATGAGGGTCCATCATTATTGTATCAGTGCGCTGTGTGCCAATTGTCAGTTCAGCTTTCCAATTTATTTGGGTATAATTCCAAGGCATTTCCTGTTGTTTAGTTGACTTTTTGTAAAGGTTCTGCACAATTATCACTCCTTTACAGTTTTAAAGACGTGGAGATTTATTCTTTAATAACCAGTTCGCGCCGGGATTATTTTAACATCGCCGAGCCGAGGGGCGGGATTATTTTTAACGAAACTCGATCCGAAGCGTGTTCAGGCTGATAGTGCCGGAAAGCAGACCCACGCATTTCCGGCCTTGTGCGCTGCTGACATACATTTTCGAACTTGAACTTGGCGTGTTTATGCGTCATCCGTTTTGAATTTTTGGAAATTTTTGCGTTTATATACGTCATCCGGCGCGAACTAAAAAGGTTATGTTGTAATAATTAAGTAGCAAAGTAGAAAAAACTCACTGAGATCAGTGCTCTGAGGTAGAGATTAGAAAAAGTGATGGGGAAAACGCTACTGTCTGTCTATTAAAAAATTGACAGTTCTCGAAAAATTGAATCCAGGTACATGAAAGTTACTCAATAGTACAACTTTGATGAATGTCAGTTTATGTCACCTTATACACACAAAACATGAATAAATAAGTTCATATCGCATCAGATAACCTTTTTTTAATGAGGTATATAATCATTTGCATAAAACCATTGTAAGTTTATCGGCTGGTCCCTTTTGTACTTTCAACAAAAGATGCGTGTAAACATTGAGAACCTGAATTTTGACTTTGCGATTGTGTCCGTGTTTATCACATGACTGACTTCTAATTAGGCCTAATGATATTTATAGCCCATGAGTCGTGGGAATATGTATTGTGAAATAGCAAACCCTTGCCAGAATCATAAATATACATGTAGTTCTTGTATAAACAAACAGATTTGAAATAAGAGCGAAAACCTTGTTTAAGTCCCCATATATGAATAATGACTTGGCAATGAGAATTAGGCCAAAGCTTTACTTTGAGTTTAAGACCGTCGTCTCCGTTGACAAACTGCATGAACGAAGCCAAAACGGAAACGAAGTTTGGGTTTTGAAACAGCCTCTACCATCTGATATGTCACGATTATGTTTTCATTTTAAGACTCGTATACACGTAATACATTATGTATGTGTATCATTAGGAGAAATTATTACCATGCGTTCATCCCCCACCCGGTCATTATCACGCAGTAATGACCGGGTCCTCGCACTGTTTATTTCCTAAATAATAAAGTCTAAAGATGCGTCCCAGAGACGTTGGTTCAAAATCGAAATCTTATTGTTTTCTCGGAATATACACCATTCACAGAGCTGAAACTTTATCAGGTTGGTTGTCAAGCACCATTTTTTTTTAGATTTTTAAAACTTGTACTTCTTTAAACGATGCACAACGGACATGTTGTATATCTTTAAATAGCTTGTGATTTTAATTGACTGGAGGACTTGTGATAAATTTGCAGGGACTTGTGATAAAAGATCTATAGGGGTAAGTTTGTTGTAATGTACTGTGGACCAATTGCTACTTCGAAATACAGAGAAATTCGTTTTTATAAAAGTGAAATAGGCCGGGAACACAAAAAGGATGGGGTTCGCAAACAAGTGTTAGCGTATAGATTCGGGTTGTGGGAAGAAGAAAAAAAACCGATTATGAGAAAAAGAACGTTGATATTTGCAAATGCAAACCCGATCAAAACACACAAAGCTTGTATAGAATTGCAGCCGATCCCATTTCCTTTTATTCAGATATACTAGCAAACAATTTCTTTTAGAAAGGGAAATAGCTTGAATATTTCCGTCTCTTTATTTTCAAAGGGTTTTAGTGAAACGGGCAAAATAATTTCATAACACCCGACCAATAGAGACCCATGCTTGATTGCATTGGTATGTTTATTTCCCTCCTTTGCCACGAGAGTGATATTTCTTTTGTATAGGGATGTGAACAATAAAACTATTCTAGGCGACATAAAGTTGTGCGCATAACAATTTTCAAATCCGGATCAAATAAAATGCATACCTCATTAGTTGGACGATCAAAAACCCGCGGAGAAGGCCGATAAATACTGAAATCAGAGGCTTTTAAATGTTCATAAGTTTATTCGTAAGAATATTCGTGATGTAATAAACCCCCCAAGCCAAGCGCAACATTCTAACTCGAACACAGACATTTAGGAAAGGATGGTTTTCAAGACCAATTTGACAGTTGAGTTGGACAGTTAAGTTGTATAAAACAGGTTGTGATCTCTTTGAGACATGTGTTTTTGTAAGAGAAAACCCAGCAAGTGATCCAAAAAACTGGGTTTGAATATTACATGTTTTCCTATCTTGAACGGAGTTTTCCGCATTGCGACATTGCGGTCTAGTAGTATATGATACCCGTGTAAATGAGTCTTTTTTGGTGTGTTTTTTATCTGAGTGCCTGTTAACAAGGAGGTGTTGTTCCTTGACGGGTTACAAAGTTGTCTTGCTTGTTAATTGATGTTCCGTGTGTTTTTTACACGGAATTAGTTGTTGCCTAAAATCACTAAAGAAAAAGACATGTTCTAAAAACACCTTCAAGTAGTCAGGTGACAACAATGTACATGTACACAAACTTACAATGTACAATGTACAAAAACATTCACCTTCTCAGTTCTTCCCCTTCCCCACCCAGCCCTGAGTCAAACTGCACTTGTCTTGCAAACAGACACTTAATCATCCACATCCAAACCATATCAACCCCAGGTAGTCAACAAGCTGTCAAAACAATGCATTCCTAAATACACCTTCAAATGTCTTTTTCGTTGGTTTTATCTCCCATGTTGCGTGTCTTGCACACAAGGACATGGATGTCTAATGAGTTTAACTTCAGCCCAATATTTCGATGGCGTATATCGACGTGGTTTCATAGGAGTAATATAAAACCATTTTGTTGTCAGTTGACTTTGGGACCCTTCTGAGTTTGGTCTTGTAGATTACTAGACTGCTACACCCAAAAGTGTACAATGTATTTTGGCAATTATTTAATATTTAAAGGTAGGATACACCATTGGTAGTTGCTTGAATTGTCATGAATCGGTGGATTTGTGGGTTGTATTTTATAGTAAATATCGTTTAACTGACCTATCCGAAAAACAGCGTTTGTTTTTAACCGGCGTCGAGCAGTTATTCTTATATTATTTGTATTTTTTTCGGAATCGCCGTCCGGCGATCGCGAATTTTTCTTTATAAAATTATATTTTTCAGAATAATTACAGGATATCTAGTGCAATCATTTTACTAGATGCCTAGAATCATTATTTACTTTCAGATGAGTAAGATATTTCTTAATAATTTGGTAGTAATTGTTTTCGATATCTGCAAATGGTGTATCCATCTTTAAGGTTCTTTGAGTTTGTCTATTTGGGCTGGAGCGGTATCGTCGTGTTAAGAACGATACCAACGTCATGATTTTTGAAGGACGCAGGCCTATTTTAAAATAACAATAACCACTTTCTGTCATGAGCAACTCGGCCCCACGGCGAGTTACTACACAGCAAAATGCATGTTCAAAAGACGGGGGGAAATAAATAATGGCCAATCTGAACTTTCCATTTTTTTCGGAGCGTGAATCGACTTTCATAAAAAAGCCTGGTACAAGGTTGAGCGATTTACTTTTGAAAAGGCTGAAAGTTGATTTGCATATTTCGCTTGGCGAATTGAGTTCGAGCGGTGCCGCACCCTGTCACTGGCGCTTGCTAAAGTTGTCGCCGCCGTTCCGTTTTCGTTCAGACCGGCCTACCGCGCATTGGTAGATCGGACGTGGACAATTTTTTTTCGCTAAGAGTTCGCCTTTGCACCCGCGGTCCTCTTGTTTATACCAATTTCAGCAGTTTTGGATCTTGCCGTTTCTTGAGATGGCGGCTCCTAGCTACCTGTCTTTGGCGGTTGTGCTGCTGACGGTCGCTTACGTGACTAAGCCTACTCACTCCCAAGGTAGGCCCTTAAAAATCACCGCCATTATCTGACTTTTAGTTTCGCTTTTAATATAATAACTGTACATATTAGCCGCCTTCTCGTTTTCGACCGGCGTTTTTTTGACAATGGAAACAACATTTTCTGCCATTGGTAATTTGCCTAGTGTGGCCGCAAAGTTCAAGCATGTAGGCCTGCGATGGAAGAGAAAGTACAACAAACATAAGCACTGGCTGCAAATGGTAAACACCGTGTACTGATAACAGTATTTATATTAGCGTGCTTATTAGACAAACCATTGTGCATTCTGGGTTTTTTCTTGGTATGTTAATCCAGACCGTTTGTAGGCACTATAAAGTTGGCATATAGACACACCAAAGTTAATTTGTAAAACAAACAAAAAGCAATTGTGAGAACATGGAGTAAAATGTAACAATTGTAACAAACTTAAGTATAACAGCCTTTTAATATAATGTTAAATTTTGTATTTTGTATTTTTATTCTTGACCTGATCAGTGTTATATCTAGATAGACTTTCTGTATTATGATGCGGTATATATGGTGGCCCTGAAGGGACTACGCAGATCGTGAATATTGACGTCAATATTCACGACAAATTTCACGACTTTCCTCAAAGTTGCGAATATTGACGTCAATATTCACGACTTTCCCCAAAAGTCGCGAATATTGACGTCAAATTTGACGTCGATATTCGCCTCAAATTTCACGACTTTCCCTAAGAGTCGCGAATATTGACGTCAATATTCGCGACAAAATTAACGACTTTCCTTAAAGTCGCGAATATTGACGTCAAATTTGACGTCAATATTCGCGACTTTCTCCCAAAGTCGCGAATATTGACGTCAAATTTAACGTCAAATTTCGCGACTTGCCCCAAAGTCGCGAATATTTTGACACGAATTTTTTTAAGCAAGCTAAGTTTTGGCTAGTCTTGCTGCAAGCCTGAGTTGTTCATTTGTCCGGGGCGTGCCGTCCGTCTGGAGCTGTCTATGCAGTTCACTGACCTCTATACATGGACAGATCATCCATTGTTTCATTTTGAAGTCGGCATGCAGAGAAGTGCAACATGGCGGACCCACGAAGTCACTCTGTGAGCCAATGAAATGTCCAGGTGTAGAGTTCAGTTGGTTGGTAAATCCACTGACCTCTACAACTGGACATTTCATTGGCTCACAGCAGTGACGCCATGTTGCACTTCCAGTTCGCGCCGACTTCAAGTGTTAGCACAGCAGAACATGGACAATGATCTGTCCAGGTGTTGAGGTCAGTGATGCAGTTCATTAATCCTCCATACTCCAAAAACGGACTTATTAAGGGCGCCCTCGATTGTCACGAGAGATCAGTGGATTTGTTGACTACCGAATAAGCCAATTCGGTATTCCAACTGCGCATGTGCACAACAAGACGCAACAATTTTTCTCGCGGAATCATTGGATTTTGAAATCTTTTGTTTTTCCTATATTTTGCGAGGGGGGGTGGGGGGCGGGGGTGGGGGGCGGGGGGGGGGGGGGGGGCCCAACAAAGTGCGCCACCAACGTTGAAATGTATATCATTCATTCTTCCACGCTCATATCATGAGCCACACATCTGGGGTGCGTTCCACTCCAGCGAACGTTGCCAACGTTGGCCAACGTTAGCGTTGTTCGCGTGAGTGGAACGCAATGTGCGCCAATTATGTTGGCGAACGTTAGCGAAAACGGCGAACGACATTCCAAGCTGTTCGCTGTTGGCCAGTGACGTATTTTAATGATGGCGAAGCGGTTAGCAGACGGCAGGGTTCTTTTCAAGGTTTTTATTTACGTTTTATACTTTTCGTTATAAACGGTGGATTGTTTTGAGCATTCACAGGGATCTTTTAAAGAAAAATAATGAGTTGGACAAAAAGCAGCGAACCAAACGATGTCACTTTCACTGGGCGCCGCCATTTTGAAAACGTAGTTTTTAAAATATCGTTCCACTTCAACTAAACGCCAACTCAAAACGTAGGCGAACGTTCGCGCAAACAGTTCGCGTATTGTGGAACGCACCCCATATCTCACACAGTAAATACGTATAGATCGCTACCGCGAAGCGCACCATTGAAACACGTACACATTTGCTCCGTGCTCGCTCCCCGAATTCATTGATTCATATAACGTCCGCAAAGCCAGGTAGACAGGCTAGGCACGATCTACACGAATTCTTTTTGGGGCGATGTCATTTTCTGCCATTTTCGTTCGAAAACAACACGATAAAACGCAAGGGGTTCACAGGCAGATTTTTTTAAAAATTCAGTATATCACTGTTACATCCTTTTTAAACGTATCCATGGAAAAAAGTGAGTGGGTTCGAAGCACGATTTTCCACAATTTATCGATTAGTATTGCCCTTTTTAGGGGAGGTATTTGTCAACGTCGTTTTAGTATTTGTGCACAATCTCTACGTGCATCAACGGTACGTCAACGCTTAATTTTTTCGACTGCTTTTTTTTATTTTCAATACAATTTTTGTCATTGGATGATAAAAATTAAGGTAAATAACAACCTTTTACAAACTACAAAAGACAAGATGTTAAGATTGGATGCCAAAAACTCTTTATTTTTCGCGTGAGAAAATTGTTCCCCCCTATTTTGAGAATGGACGGTACGTCAGCGTTGCGCAATCACAGTCTCGAAGGGCCCCCCCTCCGCCCCCCCCCCCCCCCCCCTGCCCTAGACCAACTAATTCCATAAATCTACTGTTCTTTCGAAATATCCCAGGTTTTCTCTCAGATAGGACCGCAATATGGAAAAATCCTGCTGGAAACGAAAATCTCTCTTAAAACCGTAGTCCTGACATTTTTTACACTGATAGATCACTGATCGTACAGTCTTCGAGTTTATATAATAAATTTACTTATTTACAAAGGATTTTAATGCATTTTTACCCACCATCACTGCTGCCACTGTGTCACTCTCGACGTGGTTATAACGCGTCTACTGCACACAAAGGCAATATATCCCATTCCCAACATGGCCGCCGGTGACTTCACGGCTCGCTATCCCATCAATGTACGCTCGACATGACCTATGTAGTTATAGAGATCATTGGGTACCGATATTGAAAAGGAAGGCTTTGTTTTCCTATGAAAATATTTGGCACGCCTTGTATAATTTGTAAAAAAATACAACATTTAATTTATCCCAATCGTTTGTTTAGGGGGGGGGGGGGGGGGGACGCTGGGATTCGCCTTACCATCGTTTGACACTTGTATTAAGTTGATTTCAGAATTCAAAAACATTAAATCTCCTAAGTCCTAGCACACGCGGATACAGAGAACAAGACATCTTGTCAAGATTCACTGCACCAAATATGCTCTCATACTCAAGAAAGCCAACACAAAATCGGACAGAAACAGCGCCACCTAGGGTGGCAATGTGTTTTTCACTGGAAATTAAAGATTACGACCCCTACCCTAGAGCAATTTCCTTTCAATTTTACTTGGGTTGACCTACTCAAAGTAACCTGAATCTTGCGAAATCCTGCAGTGGGTTTACCATTGAGCTATAAACTAGCATAAAGCAGCCAAACATAGAACAAAAAGCTGCTAAAATAAGTGCCCTCTTACAAAGTTCTGCACACATGACCCCTTGGTATGCAAATGTAGGAACCCTGAACCCCAACTATACTCAGTGTAGTGCACATTTTGGGGACTTGCTTGCTAACATTTCAAACAAATTTTGTCTGATTTTTACGCCAGGTGTATTTTTCCAATCTTTGCACTGATAGGTTTTCAAATCACATGCCCGAGTCAAGTATTTGGTCCTACTGGCACACCTGGGGAAACTGTCTCTGTTGATATACCGGAGCCAACTGGCGTAACAGGCCCAGTTACCTACACCTACAACGACATTACTAATAATCGTCAAATTACAAACCCAAGACAATACCAAGTGACTGTTCCATCAATTGGTCAGAACCTGCGTATTAGCATTACGGCCACGAATCTTGCGACAGGCCAAATGAGTACCTGCCAAACAAACATTGTGTTCAACACAGGTAATGTTTTCTATTTCTCTACAATATCCTTAATGGTATAGTACTGAACTTTAATTGTTGACATTGTCATACATCTTTTAGTATTGACTTGTGATGTTTAAAGGTAGTATACACCATTTGCAGATATCGAAAATATTTACTATCGAATTATTAAGAAATGCCTTACTCAATTGAAAGTAAATAATGATTCTAGGCATTCAGCAAAAGGATTGCGCTAGATATCCTGTAATTATTCAAAAAAAATGAATTTTATAAAGAAAAATTTGCGATCGCCAGACGGCGAGCGCGAAAAAACAAAGATAACATAAGAATAACTGCTCGACCCTGGTTGAAAACAAACGCTGTTTTTTTGTGCTTTTCTCGGCATCCATGATTGTAAAACTTCGGAAAAGTCAGTTAAACGACATTTACTATGAAATACAACCCCCCAAATCTACTCATTCATGATAATTCAAGAAATTACCAATGGTGTATATTACCTTTAGCGTATGATAACATTGACAAAACAACGTATGTATATACATTGAATTTGCATGGAACAATGAAATGGTGAATAAAACAATTAATTTTTTTTATAAATTACTCCCAGTTTTATTCCGGATCACTTTTAAGATATGCTGATATGGTCTACCAGCTCTCAATGGCAAAGCCCCTTCATACATAATGAACATGCCCACAATTCACAACCCACCTCCAAACCTACGTTCATTTCATAAACATCTTCTCCAGGAGCCCAAATCACACCACACTCGGGAAGATATAGATCACGTCTCTGTAGCAGCACCTCGTCTTTGGAATAAATTACCATTACACATAAAAACATAGATTCTCTGCAGGTTTTCAAAACATCTCTAGTAAGACACATTTCATGTAAGACACATCTCATGCCCAAAGCTTTCACTTGGAATCATCCAGTTGTCCTGGGGGGGGGGGGGGGGGGGTGGGGGGATTCGCCTTACCATCGTTTGACACTTGTATTAGGTTGTATGAGATTTCAGAATTCAAAAACATTAAATCTCCTAAGTCCTAGCACACACGGATACAGAGAACAAGACATCTTGTCAAGATTCACTGCACCAAATATGCTCCCATACTCATAGGAAAGAAACACAAAATCGAACAAAAACAGCGCCACCTAGGGTGGCAATGTGTTTTTCACTGGAAATTAAAAATTAAGACCCCTACCCTAGAGCAATTTCCTTATAATTTTACTTGGGTTGACCTACTCAAAGTAACCTGAATCTTGCGAAATCCTGCAGTGGGTTTACCATTGAGCTATAAACTAGCATAAAGCAGCCAAACATAGAACAAAAAGCTGCTAAAATAAGTGCCCTCTTACAAAGGTCTGCACACATGACCCCTTGGTATGCAAATGTAGGAACCCTGAACCCCAATTACTCAGTGTAGTGCACATTTTGGGGACTTGCTAGCTAACATTTCAAACAAATTTTGTATGATTTTTACGCCAGGTGTATTTTCCCAATCTTTGCACTGATAGGTTCTCAAATCACATGCCAGGATCAAGTTAATGCTCCTGCTGGCGCACCTGGGCAATCTGTCTTTGTTACTATACCCGAGCCGACTGGCGCCACAGTCCCAGTTAGCTACACCTACACCGACCGTACTACTGGTGCCACTATTACTGACAGAGCATCATACCAAGTGTTGATTCCATTCAGTGGTCAGACCACCCGGACTATTACGATTACGGCAAGGAATGCGATTACAAACCAACAGATCACCAGCTGCAACACTGACATTGTGTTCAACACAGGTAATGTTTTCTTTTTCCCTACAATATCCTTGTAAAATGGTATAGTACTGAACTTTAATTGTTGACATTGTCATAACATGTATACATCGACTCGTGATGTTTTATTAATAATAGCCTATGATAACATTCACAAAACAAAGTACATGTATGTATTTTACATTGAATTGTGTACAAATTATTGCGCTAGATATTCGGTAATTGTTCCAAAAAATTGAATTTTATAATAAAATACAAGAACAACTGCCCGACGCCGATTGAAAACGAATGCAGTTTTTCTTGCTTTTCTCAGCAACCATGACTAAAACTTCAGACAGGTCAGTTAAAACGATATATTTACTATAAAACACAACCCCCTAAATCCACCAATTCATGGCAATTCAAGCAATTACTAATGGGTGTATTCTACCTTTAAGGTATGCAAACGTTTCCTATCCTTGACTCAAAACTTACACTCGACTAAAGCTATATGGAGAATGTGCAAAGCGCATGAGCAGTGTGTACAAAGTAACAAATAACCTCAGTATTTCAAAATTCTCATTTGGATAAATAAATACCCAAGTAATTACATCAATCCTGCAAAATCATTCAGCATTAGTTTTGGCCTTATGACCTGGAAAAAGTGGTGTCACCAATGCATTTGTTCGGTGGGAAGAGCCAACAGCCTACGATGACAGTGGTCATGTGCGGCTAGTTATGCAGACTCATTCTCCCAATACTCAGTTTCCCATTGGCACAACACCAGTGGAATACCGATTCGAAGACACTTCAAGAAAAATTGCTAGATGTGTCTTCAACGTTGTTCTCAGCGTATCAGGTCAGATACCAGGGGCCAATTTCACGGAGCTGCTAAGCACAAAAATTTGCTTAGCATGAAAAACTTGTCCTTGGTAAAAACAAGGTGACAGACCAATTTTTCACGTGATCTTTATTGCTTTTGATTGATAATCAGCTGTTTTTTTGCTTAGCAAGTAAAGCACGTAGAATTTTGGCTGATAATTTGTTTTTTATGAGCAAGACTTTTTGGTGCTAAGCAAATTTTTGCTATTATCGACTTGGCACCAAGTCTACACCTAGGGTGGCAATGTGTTTTTCACTGGAAATTAAATATTAAGACCCCCACCCTAGAGCAATTTTCTTTCAATTCTACTTGGCTTTACCTACTCTGTCAAAGTAACCTGAATCCTGCAAAATCCTCTAAAATTTATTACTAATGCCCACTGTCTGAATCCTGCGAAATCCTGCAGTGGGTTTACCATTGAGCTATAAACTAGCATAAAGCAGCCAAACATAGAACAAAAAGCTGCTAAAATAAGTGCCCTCTTACAAAGGTCTGCACACATGACCCCTTGGTATGCAAATGTAGGAACCCTGAACCCTAATTACTCAGTGTAGTGCACATTTTGGGGACTTGCTAGCTAACATTTCAAACAAATTTTGTCTGATTTTTACGCCAGGTGTATTTTCCCAATCTTTGCACTATTAGGTTTTCAAATCAGATGCCAGGCTCAAGTTAATGCTCCTGCTGGCCAACCTGGGCAAACTGTCTTTGTTAATATACCCCAGCCAACAGTGACTGGCGCCACAGGCCCAGTTACCTACACCTACATCGACGGTACTACTGGTGCCACTATTCCTGACAGTGACAGAGCATCATACCGAGTGACTGTTCCATCAGGAGGTCAGACCCTGCCTATTAGCATTACGGCCAACGATCTTGTAGGCCAACAGCAGCGGACCTGCCAATCAGACATTGTGTTCACATTGTTCACAGGTAATGTTTTTTTATTTCTCTACAATATCCTTGTAAAATGGTATAGTACTGAACTTTAATTGTTGACATTGTCATAACATACATACATCTTTTAGTATTGTTATTGTCTGTCCTAAGGTTTAAGGGAATAAAGCTCATTGTTTTACCCTATACCTATAACAATGTTCAGTGATGAATTTTGCTGATTAATATTGAGTAGAATTATTTCTGGTTTTATTATGCACATGTACTTATCTAATTTATTTGGTTTGGGTATTCTGTAACAACATTGAATAAATGTCTAAGGCTGAGACTGGGACCCTAGAGCAATTTCCTTATAATTTTACTTGGGTTGACCTACTCAAAGTAACCTGAATCTTGCGAAATCCTGCAGTGGGTTTACCATTGAGCTATAAACTAGCATAAAGCAGCCAAACATAGAACAAAAAGCTGCTAAAATAAGTGCCCTCTTACAAAGGTCTGCACACATGACCCCTTGGTATGCAAATGTAGGAACCCTGAACCCTAATTACTCAGTGTAGTGCACATTTTGGGGACTTGCTAGCTAACATTTCAAACAAATTTTGTATGATTTTTACGCCAGGTGTATTTTCCCAATCTTTGCACTGATAGGTTCTCAAATCACATGCCAGGATCAAGTTAATGCTCCTGCTGGCGCACCTGGGCAATCTGTCTTTGTTACTATACCCGAGCCGACTGGCGCCACAGTCCCAGTTAGCTACACCTACACCGACCGTACTACTGGTGCCACTATTACTGACAGAGCATCATACCAAGTGTTGATTCCATTCAGTGGTCAGACCACCCGGACTATTACGATTACGGCAAGGAATGCGATTACAAACCAACAGATCACCAGCTGCAACACTGACATTGTGTTCAACACAGGTAATGTTTTCTTTTTCCCTACAATATCCTTGTAAAATGGTATAGTACTGAACTTTAATTGTTGACATTGTCATAACATGTATACATCGACTCGTGATGTTTTATTAATAATAGCCTATGATAACATTCACAAAACAAAGTATGTATTTGTACGTGTACATTGAATTGTGTACAAATTATTGCGCTAGATATTCGGTAATTGTTCCAAAAAATTGAATTTTATAATAAAATACAAGAACAACTGCCCGACGCCGATTGAAAACGAATGCAGTTTTTCTTGCTTTTCTCAGCAACCATGACTAAAACTTCAGACAGGTCAGTTAAAACGATATATTTACTATAAAACACAACCCCCTAAATCCACCAATTCATGGCAATTCAAGCAATTACTAATGGGTGTATTCTACCTTTAAGGTATGCAAACGTTTCCTATCCTTGACTCAAAACTTACACTCGACTAAAGCTATATGGAGAATGTGCAAAGCGCATGAGCAGTGTGTACAAAGTAACAAATAACCTCAGTATTTCAAAATTCTCATTTGGATAAATAAATACCCAAGTAATTACATCAATCCTGCAAAATCATTCAGCATTAGTTTTGGCCTTATGACCTGGAAAAAGTGGTGTCACCAATGCATTTGTTCGGTGGGAAGAGCCAACAGCCTACGATGACAGTGGTCATGTGCGGCTAGTTATGCAGACTCATTCTCCCAATACTCAGTTTCCCATTGGCACAACACCAGTGGAATACCGATTCGAAGACACTTCAAGAAAAATTGCTAGATGTGTCTTCAACGTTGTTCTCAGCGTATCAGGTCAGATACCAGGGGCCAATTTCACGGAGCTGCTAAGCACAAAAATTTGCTTAGCATGAAAAATTTGTCCTTGGTAAAAACAAGGTGACAGACCAATTTTTCACGTGATCTTTATTGCTTTTGATTGATAATCAGCTGTTTTTTTGCTTAGCAAGTAAAGCACGTAGAATTTTGGCTGATAATTTGTTTTTTATGAGCAAGACTTTTTGGTGCTAAGCAAATTTTTGCTATTATCGACTTGGCACCAAGTCTACACCTAGGGTGGCAATGTGTTTTTCACTGGAAATTAAATATTAAGACCCCCACCCTAGAGCAATTTTCTTTCAATTCTACTTGGCTTTACCTACTCTGTCAAAGTAACCTGAATCCTGCAAAATCCTCTAAAATTTATTACTAATGCCCACTGTCTGAATCCTGCGAAATCCTGCAGTGGGTTTACCATTGAGCTATAAACTAGCATAAAGCAGCCAAACATAGAACAAAAAGCTGCTAAAATAAGTGCCCTCTTACAAAGGTCTGCACACATGACCCCTTGGTATGCAAATGTAGGAACCCTGAACCCTAATTACTCAGTGTAGTGCACATTTTGGGGACTTGCTAGCTAACATTTCAAACAAATTTTGTCTGATTTTTACGCCAGGTGTATTTTCCCAATCTTTGCACTATTAGGTTTTCAAATCAGATGCCAGGCTCAAGTTAATGCTCCTGCTGGCCAACCTGGGCAAACTGTCTTTGTTAATATACCCCAGCCAACAGTGACTGGCGCCACAGGCCCAGTTACCTACACCTACATCGACGGTACTACTGGTGCCACTATTCCTGACAGTGACAGAGCATCATACCGAGTGACTGTTCCATCAGGAGGTCAGACCCTGCCTATTAGCATTACGGCCAACGATCTTGTAGGCCAACAGCAGCGGACCTGCCAATCAGACATTGTGTTCACATTGTTCACAGGTAATGTTTTTTTATTTCTCTACAATATCCTTGTAAAATGGTATAGTACTGAACTTTAATTGTTGACATTGTCATAACATACATACATCTTTTAGTATTGACTCGTGATGTTTTATTAATAATAGCCTATGATAACATTCACAAAACAAAGTATGTATTTGTACGTGTACATTGAATTGTGTACAAATTATTGCGCTAGATATTCGGTAATTGTTCCAAAAAATTGAATTTTATAATAAAATACAAGAACAACTGCCTGACGCCGATTGAAAACGAATGCAGTTTTTCTTGCTTTTCTCAGCAACCATGACTAAAACTTCAGACAGGTCAGTTAAAACGATATATTTACTATAAAACACAACCCCCTAAATCCACCAATTCATGGCAATTCAAGCAATTACTAATGGGTGTATTCTACCTTTAAGGTATGCAAACGTTTCCTATCCTTGACTCAAAACTTACACTCGACTAAAGCTATATGGAGAATGTGCAAAGCGCATGAGCAGTGTGTACAAAGTAACAAATAACCTCAGTATTTCAAAATTCTCATTTGGATAAATAAATACCCAAGTAATTACATCAATCCTGCAAAATCATTCAGCATTAGTTTTGGCCTTATGACCTGGACCCTGCATTATTCTACAGTGGCAAAAAAAAACGCCCTTAATCCCAAACTACTCGTAATTTTTTTTTTATTCTGTACAAATCCTACATTCTTTTTTGACCCAATTTTTCCAAAGTTCAAAATTTCAAAAATCAAGAATTAATTCATAGTGATGTAATTAAACGTATATTTATTTGTTTCTTTTTGAATAGATCTGGTGCCACCACAACTAACTTCATGCCCTACTGAGGATGTACAAGGATCAAATTTGGTCACCCCACCGCAGACTTCAACTGCTTTTTGGAACCTTCCCAGTGGCTTCAATGTTGTACCCAGTGGACAATTCGATCCTCTACATGATACAGTCGTCCTGTATGGTCAAACGTCACAGACCACGCAATTCAACTATGGCTTCACTACCGTTGGTTATCAATTTGTGGATAACCCCCTACCAGAACAGCAAAACTCTGCTTTCTGTACCTTTTTTGTGCGGATCGGAGGTAGGTGTTAAGAAAGGAATTTGATTAAAAACTGTTTTGTTTGTGTGCGCTTTCGGTTAACGGGATAGATTGGCTTGTTGGGTTTTTACTGGACGTGCTTTGTCCCTATAGGTCCTGGAGACCAATTTCACGAAACTCGTCTTATCTTACGACTCATCCTAGGACTCAGGACGAATCGCCGCTCCAAGATCGATCTCCCCAGAAAACTACTCTGCGCAATACATTTCAAATGTAGATTGTTGGCGTATAACTAAATTTTGTAACTAATTTCTATATTTAAAACTATACACAAATAAAACAATTGTTTCAAATCTCTTTCTTCTAAGAAACCATAACTGATTTTCAGACGATATACAAATTAACGCATGTATGAATGAGATACTTAAGTTAAGACGAGTTGAGCCACATTGCTATAGAAGTTAGGATGTATTTACCGCGTCTTAGAGTGTTGTGAAACCAGCTCCTGTGTATTGTTATTGTCTGTCCTAAGGTTTAAGGGAATAAAGCTCATTGTTTTACCCTATACCTATAACAATGTTCAGTGATGAATTTTGCTGATTAATATTGAGTAGAATTATTTCTGGTTTTATTATGCACATGTACTTATCTAATTTATTTGGTTTGGGTATTCTGTAACAACATTGAATAAATGTCTAAGGCTGAGACTGGGACATTGGGAAACATCTGTCTGCAGCTTGACAGGATTTAAGAAAAATATTGTAGAAATATTGTTCATCGTGCTCGTTCATCGTGCTCGTTCATCGTGCTCGTTCATCGTGCTCGTTCATCGTGCTCGTTCGTTGTGCTCGTTCATCGTGCTCGTTCGTCGTGCTCGTTCGTCGTGCTCGTTCGTTGTGCTCGTTCATCGTGCTCGTTCATCGTGCTCGTTCATCGTGCTCGCTCATCGTGCTCGCTCATCGTGCTCGCTCATCGTGCTCGCTCATCGTGCTCGCTCATCGTGCTCGCTCATCGTGCTCGCTCATCGTGCTCGCTCATCGTGCTCGCTCATCGTGCTCGCTCATCGTGCTCGCTCATCGTGCTCGCTCATCGTGCTCGCTCATCGTGCTCGCTCATCGTGCTCGCTCGTCGTGCTCGCTCATCGTGCTCGCTCGTCGTGCTCGCTCATCGTGCTCGTTCATCGTGCTCGCTCATCGTGCTCGCTCATCGTGCTCGCTCGTCGTGCTCGTTCGTCGTGCTCGCTCGTCGTGCTCGCTCGTCGTGCTCGCTCGTCGTGCTCGCTCGTCGTGCTCGCTCGTCGTGCTCGCTCGTCGTGCTCGCTCATCGTGCTCGCTCATCGTGCTCGCTCATCGTGCTCGCTCATCGTGCTCGCTCATCGTGCTCGCTCATCGTGCTCGCTCATCGTGCTCGCTCATCGTGCTCGCTCATCGTGCTCGCTCATCGTGCTCGCTCATCGTGCTCGCTCATCGTGCTCGCTCATCGTGCTCATTTGACTCTGAAAAAGGTCTTGCTAAGGCTGAAATATAAGACCGTTTCATTTTTAAATAAAATGTAATAAAAGAAAGAATAACCTTGTTTTACATTTTGTTTTCTTTTTCTGCCAGTCTCTAATGACAACACCTCACCAGAAGTGTTGGGCTGTCCAGGGGACATCACTCGGACTATTTTTCCCAGCCAGACTAGTACAGTTGTGGGTTGGACTGAGCCAACAGCTGTAGATAGAAACAATGTGGTGCGACGTTCCTGGCGTTCACATGATCCATCCACTGCCTTGCCTGTCGGAACTACCAATGTTATTTATAGGTGGATCAACTCAAACAATAGACAGACTGAATGCATGTTCACCGTCAGAATTTCCACGACAGGTATCTTGATTCATATTAAAAGCCTAACCCTGCTAAATGCAACAGAACCCACCAGGCGCCAATTTTATGGAGCTATAATAAGCACAGAAATGTTCTTAGCACAAACAAAGGCTTGCTCAGTAAAATATGGTTACTAGCCAAAACTTCATGTACTTTTTAGGCTAAGCAAAAAACAGCTGAATACCAGTCTGTAAAATTTGGTCTGTTAACTCTGTTTTTGCCAAGGAAAGTTGTTCATGCTAATAAGCAAATTTGTGTGTTTAACAGCTCCACATTAATTTGCTACTGTAGTTGCTAGCCGTTGCAAGTCGTTGCAATCAGCAGGCAAGGTTTGCAATATGTTGCATTTGGGTCATTCCATGAAGTTCCGACACGTTTAAGTACAACTCGCAGAATAGACTCCATAAGAAGTTTTGTTAGTTACTCTTACCTGAAATAAAAGTAAGTCAGTAGCTACAATCTAGCCATCATTTTGGCAAATAACGGTTAACTTCAATGGCTAATGTAAGTCATACCAATTTTAAGTCATACCAATTTTAAGTCGTACCCATTTTAAGTCGTACCAGTTTTAAGTCGTACCAGTTTTAAGTCGTACCAGTTTTAAGTCGTACCAGTTTTAAGTCGTACCAGTTTTAAGTCGTACCAGTTTTAAGTCGTACCAGTTTTAAGTCGTACCCGTTTTAAGTCGTACCCGTTTTAAGTCGTACCCGTTTTAAGTCGTACCCGTTTTAAGTCGTACCAATTTTAAGTCGTACCAATTTTAAGTCGTACCAGTTTTAAGTCGTACCAGTTTTAAGTCGTACCAGTTTTAAGTCGTACCAGTTTCAAGTCGTACCAGTTTCAAGTCGTACCAGTTTCAAGTCGTACCAGTTTCAAGTCGTACCAGTTTCAAGTCGTACCAGTTTCAAGTCGTACCAGTTTCAAGTCGTACCAATTTCAAGTCGTACCAATTTCAAGTCGTACCAATTTCAAGTCGTACCAATTTCAAGTCGTACCAATTTCAAGTCGTACCAGTTTCAAGTCGTACCAGTTTCAAGTCGTACCAGTTTCAAGTCGTACCAGTTTCAAGTCGTACCAGTTTCAAGTCGTACCAGTTTCAAGTCGTACCAGTTTTAAGTCGTACCAATTTTAAGTCGTACCAATTTTAAGTCGTACCAATTTTAAGTCGTACCAATTTTAAGTCGTACCAATTTTAAGTCGTACCAATTTTAAGTCGTACCAATTTTAAGTCGTACCAATTTTAAGTCGTACCAATTTTAAGTCGTACCAATTTTAAGTCGTACCAATTTTAAGTCGTACCAATTTTAAGTCGTACCAATTTTAAGTCGTACCAATTTTAAGTCGTACCAATTTTAAGTCGTACCAATTTTAAGTCGTACCAATTTTAAGTCGTACCAATTTTAAGTCGTACCAATTTTAAGTCGTACCAATTTTAAGTCGTACCAATTTTAAGTCGTACCAATTTTAAGTCGTACCAATTTTAAGTCGTACCAATTTTAAGTCGTACCAATTTTAAGTCGTACCAATTTTAAGTCGTACCAATTTTAAGTCGTACCAATTTTAAGTCGTACCAATTTTAAGTCGTACCAATTTTAAGTCGTACCACTTTTAAGTCGTACCACTTTTAAGTCGTACCACTTTTAAGTCGTACCACTTTTAAGTCGTACCACTTTTAAGTCGTACCAATTTTAAGTCGTACCAATTTTAAGTCGTACCAATTTTAAGTCGTACCATTTTTAAGTCGTACCAATTTTAAGTCGTACCAATTTTAAGTCGTACCAATTTTAAGTCGTACCAATTTTAAGTCGTACCAATTTTAAGTCGTACCAATTTTAAGTCGTACCAATTTTAAGTCGTACCAATTTTAAGTCGTACCAATTTTAAGTCGTACCAATTTTAAGTCGTACCAATTTTAAGTCGTACCAATTTTAAGTCGTACCAATTTTAAGTCGTACCAATTTTAAGTCGTACCAATTTTAAGTCGTACCAATTTTAAGTCGTACCAATTTTAAGTCGTACCAATTTTAAGTCGTACCAATTTTAAGTCGTACCAATTTTAAGTCGTACCAATTTTAAGTCGTACCAATTTTAAGTCAGACCAATTTTAAGTCCAAACAGATTGCAGAAAAATGTTATCCTCTAAGTCTTAACAAACAAAAACTGACGAGGCTGGCTTAAAAATGCACTTATAATTGAGAAAAGAAATAGTGAGTTTCCTAAAAAGTAAGAAAAGAGTTTATTGTTAATACCAAACTTTTGTGTATTATGATTGGCCAATTAGGTACAGGTGGTGTCGTGCCGGCATTGACCTGTCCGAATGACGTTGTTGCTGCTCTTGATGGCACAGCCACCTGGAATCAACCAATTTACGATACTTCACGAATCATGATCACCCCAACTGTAGCTTCAGGATCATTAGTCGCCGTGGGTTTCACCACTGTCACGTACAATGCTGTGGATTTTGTTACTGGCAATCGTGCCTCCTGTTCTTTCATAGTGAGAAGACAACGTAAGTTGAACAAGTTAGTAAAATTATCCTGCAGTGACCCTTGTGTAGAAGAGCACAATTCATCATCGTATTACTAAGGTCAAAAGTCATGTAGGGGTCACTAGAGGTCATTGTTCAGAAAAGTTTCAGGGTGATTTTTTTGGGAAATGTATACCTTCTACATGCTTTCATAGATTTGGATAAAGCTTAATCAGTTCGCGCCGGATGACGTATATAAACGCAAAAATTTTCAAAAATTCAAAACGGATGACGCATAAACACGCCAAGTTCAAGTTCGGAAATGTATGTCAGCAGCGCGCAAGGCCGGAAATGCGTGGGTGTGCTTCCCGGCACTATCAGCCTGAACACGCTTCGGATCGAGTTTCGTTAAAAATAATCCCGCCCGTCGGCTCGGCGTTGTTAAAATAATCCCGGCGCGAACTGGTTAAAGGTAGTATACACCATTTGCAGATATCGAAAATATTTACTACTGAATTATTAAGAAATACCTTACTCAATTGAAAGTAAATAATGATTCTAGGCATTCAGCAAAAGGATTGCGCTAGATATCCTGTAATTATTCAAAAAAATTGAATTTTATAAAGAAAAATTCGCTCTCGCCGGACGGCGAGAGCGAAAAAACAAAGATAACATAAGAATAACTGCACGACCCCGGTTGAAAACAAACGCTGTTTTTCGTGCTTTTCTCGGCATCCATGATTGTAAAACTTCGGAAAAGTCAGTTAAACGATATTTACTATGAAATACAACCCCCCCCAAATCTACCCATTCATGATAATTCAAGCAATTACCAATGGTGTATACTACCTTTAAATGCAGTGACCCTTGGATGGGAAGACACAATTCTTCTTCGTGTTGCTGTGGTCAAAGGTCATGTAGGGGTCACTAGACCTCATTGTTCGTATATGTTTGTTAAAGTTTCAGGGTGAGTTTACGGGGAAATGCTGTTATAGATTTGGATGAGGAAAAAACATTCGGTTGCTGACGTCAAAGTTCATGTAAGGGGTCACTAGAGGTCATTGTTTAAACATGAACCAAATTTAAGCTTTTTGATCGAGAACACTAAAATATAGAGATTGACCACGGGAAAAGATGACACTCGCGATCTGAGGATCACTTTCCTTCTATATATTGTAGGTATATATGAATGTACAGACCAAATTCTTACAACATTGCATTGATCGCATCTATGCTGTTGTGATGTCAAATTAAGTTGCGGCAGAACGTGCATGTGCACGATTTACTGTGTGCAGTGCATGCATGTGCTGATGGCAATTAAAATTTGACGTCACCTAAATAGGTCTAGAAATTATCAATGAAAGATAGAGCATTTTCTGTTTGTTTTGTATCTCCTCATACAGCTGCTGCGGACATTTACCGACCGGTCATCACGAGCTGTCCCACAAATATCCTACAGTCTAGTGGTGTCAACAATGTATTTGTTCAGTGGGCAGAGCCAACAGCCTACGATGACAGTGGTCATGTGCGGCTAGTTATGCAGACTCATTCTCCCAATACTCAGTTTCCCATTGGCACAACACCAGTGGAATACCGATTCGAAGACACTTCAAGAAAAATTGCTAGATGTGTCTTCAACGTTGTTCTCAGCGTATCAGGTCAGATACCAGGGGCCAATTTCACGGAGCTGCTAAGCACAAAAATTTGCTTAGCATGAACAATTTGTCCTTGGTAAAAACAAGGTGACAGACCAATTTTTCACGTGATCTTTATTGCTTTTGATTGATAATCAGCTGTTTTTTTGCTTAGCAAGTAAAGCACGTAGAATTTTGGCTGATAATTTGTTTTTTATGAGCAAGACTTTTTGGTGCTAAGCAAATTTTTGTGCTTAGCAGCTCCGTGAAATTGGCCCCAGGCACACGAATGTAGTGTCTATAAACCTCTCTCACAAACGACCATTTTGGAGGAAAACCAAAACTTGTTGTGCTCTTAAAATGTTGCTTAAAAAGTCTTGGAAATACGGCCCAGCAGATGCGCGTCACGTGGCAGTGACGTCATTTGTATTTGTATTATTTTTGTTGTCACCGAACTTGACCCATCAAAATCCAACTGTGTGTTTTGTTGGAATCTGTTGGGATGGGTACTGCACCCTTCAAGTGATTGTCCTAGTTAGGCATAGCACCATGAACCAGTTTGAGTGTAGATTTGATCGTGTGGTATTGAGTTTTCAAAGATAGGGACCAAAGTTCCAACATATAGCCCTCTTTGTACCTCCCTTATACTCGCTGTCAACTGTGAATGCGCCGTATTTTTGGCCGCATGAGGGCGCTGTAAGGCGCCATTTTCTGGGTACCCAACACAGGCAAAATCGCGTTTATTAAAGTAGTTTTAGTAACTTTTATCTAAAAATTGAATATTAGAAGAAAAAAAATATTTTGGAGCTGTAAGAATATTTAAACTGACGTGAATTATCTCCTAATAAATTTTAATTATACCCCCAAATACCGTGAGCACAGTGCCCTCTACGTTAAAAAATACGGCCTATTAGACACAAGTCTTACCGTAGCCCAACAATTTGAAGAAAGAAAAGATGACCCAGTAACGTATAGGTTAATCCGAGGGCAGTCATTGTATGTAAAAGCAACAGGGTCACGCTTATCGCACTCAGGTAGTACACACGTACATGAGGCCCTGTAAGCCAATAGTGCTGCCAAAATGCACGTGTGTCCTTTTAAAGAATGTGCACAGCTTGCCTGCGGCCAGTGGCAGTACCCCAAAATGGCGTTTATATGGCGGAATATTCTATAGGCTCATGTACGAAAAGACTTCCCGTGAATTGCTTTTCTGAATCCAGTGAATAGAATTTTGTGTGCCTAGGGATCAGCTTTTACGAGGCTGGTGGGGTGCTGTGGCCTCGTGGTCTGGAGCATTTTCTGTGAGTAAAGCTGCAGGTTTTGAGTGTACGTCTGACTGGGTCTATGGCGCGTCTGTCTTTCGTCAAGGCACTTTGTCACTCATTGCTTCTCTCCACCCCGGAGTGAAATGGGTACCTGTGAGGGCAGAGATGGTTGTTGTTGTTAGCAGCTTTGTGCCAAAACAGCAACATTGAGCTGTATACTCCCCAGGGAGCTGAGATGGTATTTTGAATGTTGAATAGGCCCAATGAGCAGGGAAATAATGTCAACAGCACCTTGAGTACCAGTCTTTAAATAGTAGATATGTGCGCTATTTAAGTATTGCTTATTAGTGTCTATTATTAGACGTCAATATTTTATGGCTGTGTTTTACATTTTCAGGTGGCACATCACCAACGTTTACCAACTGTCCCCTGGCTGCTCTTCAATTCATAATTCCAACTGGGTCAACCACAGCGTTTGTAAATTGGCCTATCGTAGCTGCAAACAGCAACTCTGGCGTAGTCACTGTGACACAGACTGAAGGTTTTTATCAAAACACAGCCCTGTCTTTTGGCGAATACACCGTTCGGTATACAGCCTCAGATGCCGCTGGCAACTCTGCCACCTGCCTGTTCATGCTCCTGGTCCAGCAAGGTAGGGCATTTGAATTTCATGTGCATGTGGTTTTAATATTCTATATAAAATTAGGAGATAAGTTTGCATCCCTGTTAATAAAAATGGTGTGACAAAGTGGAGAAATACAAATGCATTTCCATTTTCATTACCGAGAATTAACTAAACTGCATTTATGAATTTAACATGACACAGTTTAGTGCAAAAATACCACGGAATTAATTTAACAAAATCGGGTCTGGAGCTAAAACTACTAGCCCAAATCAAGATATCTTGGTATAATTGTTCTTCTAGAAAGAATCTCCATCCCTTGGTATAGGTAGTTTTGGCCTCAAGGTAGTGGAAGTATACTTGTTAATTGTTAATTCCATAGTTGTTTATTCTTTCAATTTGTTTTTTCTTTTGTTTCCCCCAGACTCTGGCTTTTCCATTCAGTGCCGTGATGACTTGTTAATTGAGTCGACGACTCGTCGAATGATCACGCTTGCTACACCAACAACATCAGTGAATCCAGCGTTTGTGACTTATACGTTTAGTGTGTCATCTGGTTCCGTGCCGATCATAGACAACACAATTGATGTTGGGTCGCCATCAGCAACAACTATTGTTGTTGTCGGGTTTAATTCCCAGACTAGACGTTCAGCCGCCTGCGCCTATACTATAACAGTTGCTATTCCAAGTAAGAAGTCAGTCATCTAGTTTTCCTCTTGCATGAAATATAATAAAGTAAATAAAATAATCAACTACAGTTAGTAATTGTTACTAAACAACCACAGAGCTATTCCTGAAATGTTGTTGATAAATCATTGTTGTATAGCACATAATGGTTTAATGAATTATGCACACCAATCCAAAAATATCACAACAGTCACGTGTGTGACAACAGTCACGTGTGTGACAACAGTCGCGTGTGTGACAGCAGTCGCGTGTGTGACAGCAGTCACGTGTGTGACAACAGTCGCGTGTGTGACAGCAGTCGCGTGTGTGACAGCAGTCGCGTGTGTGACAGCAGTCGCGTGTGTGACAGCAGTCGCGTGTGTGACAACAGTCGCGTGTGTGACAGCAGTCGCGTGTGTGACAACAGTCACGTGTGTGACAGCAGTCGCGTGTGTGACAGCAGTCGCGTGTGTGACAGCAGTCGCGTGTGTGACAGCAGTCGCGTGTGTGACAGCAGTCGCGTGTGTGACAGCAGTCGCGTGTGTGACAGCAGTCGCGTGTGTGACAGCAGTCGCGTGTGTGACAGCAGTCGCGTGTGTGACAGCAGTCGCGTGTGTGACAGCAGTCGCGTGTGTGACAACAGTCGCGTGTGTGACAACAGTCGCGTGTGTGACAACAGTCGCGTGTGTGACAACAGTCGCGTGTGTGACAACAGTCGCGTGTGTGACAACAGTCGCGTGTGTGACAACAGTCGCGTGTGTGCATATTTCTATGACCTAGCTATCGAACCTATTGGAGAAATATGAATTTAGCCCTTTTTGGGGCAAGATATGTGTTAATTAGTCAAAAAGTTATTTAAAAAAAGTTAAATCACATGATAAGGTCACATGACAACACCTCAGTTTTTACAACTCATCTGGGTATATACCTGTAAACATTTGTCGTATTTTTGTGGGAACATCTATCTTAATACCAAAACAAATTGAATTTAGTGTGTTCTATTGGTGAGCTTACAGGTCCAAAGATTCAAACATTTGTGACAAATAATCATCATGATGCCACTTCAATAACCAGTATAGCTACTTGCCAAGTTTGAACCCAATTTGACTTGCTCTTTTGAAGATAGAGGGCCTTGAATGTTGCCCATCTAATTTGACGTCACATAACACCATTATGACGTCATAATGATGAAATTCGCGATTGTGGAAGAAAACAAGTGTAATGGGGGAACATCCTAAGAAGAAAAGAAAAAAGGGAAAAAATATCTTAATAAAAACAACAGCTGTTCCAAATTAAACCAGGTTGGGTGGTATAATACACAAAGTTGAGTCAATAACAAAATAACAAATTTTCGATGAATTTTGCCTCGTGATTTGTGAAACGCCCCATTTGCCATTTCTTTTGAACGTGTCTTGTCTGTGAAATGTTAACAATTGTCCTAGGCCTATATGGAGACTGTCATTCGCATGGTGCGTATGAGGTCAGGTGGGCCAGAAGAAGAAGAATTTGTTCAACAATTATACCTCATTTTTTGTGGAACACACCCCTCAAGCTATCAGTCTTTAGAGAACAACTCCTAACACGGAGAATAATTGGTACTGGTAGTAACTGTCCAAAAGGGCAATAGGTACCAGATTTAATAGGAGAAAGGTGTTTATTAGCAGTTGATGTTTTATCCGTATCAGTTTAATCTCGAAAATAAAATATGGAATGGGTAAACTGTCATAGGGTATTAATGTATGCCTGTTGATAATGGCTTTAAAAAAATAAAATTGCTGCCTTTGTCTAAACAAGTGATATGGCTTTAAACAAATCTTTTCAGGAGATGACACTCCACCTACCATCGTTTGCCCATTTGTTTCGAATCAGAGAGTTAGCATAGGTAATGCCAATGGAGCACAAGTTTTTTGGACAACTCCTACTGCCAACGACCTTGATGGTGTAGCGTTCGTTGCGCAGTTTCCACCTAACCAGAGACAATCCGGTGAATTCTTCACTTTTGATACGTACTCAATTACCTACCGAGCCACTGATTCAAATGGCAACACGGCAGATTGCCCTGTCACCTTCGCCGTCAGTAAGTTCATTCTTTTACTCAGAAATTGACTTGTATTATGTACTACCAATTTCTCTGTCTGTATAAATGTAAATGTTTTGTCTGTTAAAGAAGAGACTATGGAATCATTTTTCTGTACGTACAAATGTAGTGCAATTGTACTGTGTATGTGTCATTTTGGTTTCGAAAAAGATTCGAAAAATTGGTCTTATATGCAAAGTTAAAGTCCAATCAAACTTGGGTCATGAATGCAATTACTGCAGCCTTTATATGATGGTTGTGTCAAAAGTCAAGTACTGAGGTCAAAGGTAGTTTGAGGTCAAGTGGTAAAGAAGCATGAATTTATGCCTCGTCGTTGTGTATTGGTCTAGTTCAAATTAACAATACCACAGACAATTAATAATAATATTTATTATAATAATACTAATAATAAGAAAATAAATATGTGGTTGGCCGGTTTTAAATAAAACCGACCCATGGGCCTGTACCAGTTCGGTTTGGGAATTAAAATGTTCAGGCCCTTGAGCCGGTTTTAAACGTACCTTTAATACCGGCCAATCACATTTTGTAATACTATTTATGAATACCTTTCGGTAAAACACGTCAAAACAAAGTCAAAAATATATGTTTCCAACGATTTTGTTAAACAATTATACTTTAGATTTTGTGAAACACCCCTCTAGCTACGTTTATGCTAAGTTTTTTCGAATATCCGCGCTCGCGTGATTGGTCCGTGAGGTAAACCAACTCCTAATATGGACATTGGTGCGCACGTCCTGTTTAATGCACAATTTATGCAGAGTGCAAGCTGCCGGTACAGCATAAATTAAGGACTCTAAAATACGGACTCGTTTGTGGTATTGCGCATGCCTTGTGGGGTTTTAACCAATAAAAGTCTAAGGCGAGCAGATTTCACAAATATCCAATTGCAATCAGACTTGGGTCATCGATGCAATATGGAGACTTGTAGTGTGATGGTCATATAAAAGTCAAATGTTATTTGAGGTCAAGTTGTAAAATAGGGTAATTGCAAAAGTAGGCGAGGCACGTGGTTTGAGAACCATTCTTTATTTTTTATCCTCAGCTGATAGACATCTGTCCATTTTTCCAGATGTCTGATTTAGTGGCTTGATATTAAGACGAATATTTCTTTCTGAAGGCTCATTGTACTAGTGTTTTGTATTGTTCATGCTGGTAACTCAAACCTGTCATTCTCCTTTTTAAAATTGTATATTTGTTTTAGTCGACGGGGTGATGCCCAGGATTACCTGTCCCAACAACATCGTACAAGACGCCGGCATGAACCAGAACATAGTAAACTTCCTACAAGCTACTGCCGAGGACAACTCCGGCCAGATTCAAAGCATTTCACGAATAGAAGGGCCATCTTCGGGGACTGTGTTTACACCTGGATCAACTACAACGATCACTTACAGAGCAACTGATGCGGCTGGAAATATAATGGACTGCTCATTCTTCATACAAATCAACGCTGGCAAGTTTTAATGTTTCAAAAGAAGAGTTTCATTTATAACTAGAAATGCTGAAATGCCGAAACAGCTCAACAAATTCTTAACGATTACAATAGCTGTTTCAGCTGAAATGCCAAAACAGCCAACATCTGTGTTTTTAAAAACAAATTCACAAAAAATTAATACATAAATGTGAAAATTCTTGGAAATATGGTAGAGCCACTCGCATTTATTCAGTAGAATTATATGAAGCAAGGCCATGACCTGCCAACTTTCTTAACACACTTAAACGTGATCCAATAGAAACTATTGATAACAATTTGGTGATGTTTAACCCTTTCCGTCTACAAGGACAAAACAGCGTATGGCAGTGTTACATGCCAAATCACTCCAGCTGCACTTTGTTGGAGGATTATTTACATGTGCAATGAAGAGCCCTTCTGTAGTTATTAAATGGGCACACACTGTATGGCTTTGGTTACACAGTGTAATAAATCCGTGGCCTTTGACGGGGTGATTTGGAGTGCCATGTATACAATATCGTGTTTTTTAGGGCGACTTTTGAATGAATTATAGTGTAAAAAGGAGGAAGGGTTAATGCTGATGTTTTCCTAACCTCTTTTTGCCCATTCTCTATTTTTTTCCAATTTGTTTTTGTTTTCTTCTCTTTACAATGCGTACAGATGACACTCCACCTACCATCGTTTGCCCATTTGTTTCGAATCAGAGAGTTAGCATAGGTAATGCCAATGGAGCACAAGTTTTTTGGACAACTCCTACTGCCAACGACCTTGATGGTGTAGCGTTCGTTGCGCAGTTTCCACCTAACCAGAAACAATCCGGTGATTTCTTCACTTTTGATACGTACTCAATTACCTACCGAGCCACTGATTCAAATGGCAACACGGCAGATTGCCCTGTCACCTTCGCCGTCAGTAAGTTCATTCTTTTACTCAGAAATTGACTTGTATTATGTACTACCAATTTCTCTGTCTGTATAAATGTAAATGTTTTGTCTGTTAAAGAAGAGACTATGGAATCATTTTTCTGTACGTACAAATGTAGTGCAATTGTACTGTGTATGTGTCATTTTGGTTTCGAAAAAGATTCGAAAAATTGGTCTTATATGCAAAGTTAAAGTCCAATCAAACTTGGGTCATGAATGCAATTACTGCAGCCTTTATATGATGGTTGTGTCAAAAGTCAAGTACTGAGGTCAAAGGTAGTTTGAGGTCAAGTGGTAAAGAAGCATGAATTTATGCCTCGTCGTTGTGTATTGGTCTAGTTCAAATTAACAATACCACAGACAATTAATAATAATATTTATTATAATAATACTAATAATAAGAAAATAAATATGTGGTTGGCCGGTTTTAAATAAAACCGACCCATGGGCCTGTACCAGTTCGGTTTGGGAATTAAAATGTTCAGGCCCTTGAGCCGGTTTTAAACGTACCTTTAATACCGGCCAATCACATTTTGTAATACTATTCATGAATACCTTTCGGTAAAACACGTCAAAACAAAGTCAAAAATATATGTTTCCAACGATTTTGTTAAACAATTATACTTTAGATTTTGTGAAACACCCCTCTAGCTACGTTTATGCTAAGTTTTTTCGAATATCCGCGCTCGCGTGATTGGTCCGTGAGGTAAACCAACTCCTAATATGGACATTGGTGCGCACGTCCTGTTTAATGCACAATTTATGCAGAGTGCAAGCTGCCGGTACAGCATAAATTAAGGACTCTAAAATACGGACTCGTTTGTGGTATTGCGCATGCCTTGTGGGGTTTTAACCAATAAAAGTCTAAGGCGAGCAGATTTCACAAATATCCAATTGCAATCAGACTTGGGTCATCGATGCAATATGGAGACTTGTAGTGTGATGGTCATATAAAAGTCAAATGTTATTTGAGGTCAAGTTGTAAAATAGGGTAATTGCAAAAGTAGGCGAGGCACGTGGTTTGAGAACCATTCTTTCTTTTTTATCCTCCGCTGATAGACATCTGTCCATTTTTCCAGATGTCTGATTTAGTGGCTTGATATTAAGACGAATATTTCTTTCTGAAGGCTCATTGTACTAGTGTTTTGTATTGTTCATGCTGGTAACTCAAACCTGTCATTCTCCTTTTTAAAATTGTATATTTGTTTTAGTCGACGGGGTGATGCCCAGGATTACCTGTCCCAACAACATCGTACAAGACGCCGGCATGAACCAGAACATAGTAAACTTCCTACAAGCTACTGCCGAGGACAACTCCGGCCAGATTCAAAGCATTTCACGAATAGAAGGGCCATCTTCGGGGACTGTGTTTACACCTGGATCAACTACAACGATCACTTACAGAGCAACTGATGCGGCTGGAAATATAATGGACTGCTCATTCTTCATACAAATTAACGCTGGCAAGTTTTAATGTTTCAAAAGAAGAGTTTCATTTATAACTAGAAATGCTGAAATGCCGAAACAGCTAAACAAATTCTTAACGATTACAATAGCTGTTTCAGCTGAAATGCCAAAACAGCCAACATCTGTGTTTTTAAAAACAAATTCACAAAAAATTAATACATAAATGTGAAAATTCTTGGAAATATGGTAGAGCCACTCGCATTTATTCAGTAGAATTATATGAAGCAAGGCCATGACCTGCCAACTTTCTTAACACACTTAAACGTGATCCAATAGAAACTATTGATAACAATTTGATGATGTTTAACCCTTTCCGTCTACAAGGACAAAACAGCGTATGGCAGTGTTACATGCCAAATCACTCCAGCTGCACTTTGTTGGAGGATTATTTACATGTGCAATGAAGAGCCCTTCTGTAGTTATTAAATGGGCACACACTGTATGGCTTTGGTTACACAGTGTAATAAATCCGTGGCCTTTGACGGGGTGATTTGGAGTGCCATGTATACAATATCGTGTTTTTTAGGGCGACTTTTGAATGAATTATAGTGTAAAAAGGAGGAAGGGTTAATGCTGATGTTTTCCTAACCTCTTTTTGCCCATTCTCTATTTTTTTCCAATTTGTTTTTGTTTTCTTCTCTTTACAATGCGTACAGATGACACTCCACCTACCATCGTTTGCCCATTTGTTTCGAATCAGAGAGTTAGCATAGGTAATGCCAATGGAGCACAAGTTTTTTGGACAACTCCTACTGCCAACGACCTTGATGGTGTAGCGTTCGTTGCGCAGTTTCCACCTAACCAGAGACAATCCGGTGAATTCTTCACTTTTGATACGTACTCAATTACCTACCGAGCCACTGATTCAAATGGCAACACGGCAGATTGCCCTGTCACCTTCGCCGTCAGTAAGTTCATTCTTTTACTCAGAAATTGACTTGTATTATGTACTACCAATTTCTCTGTCTGTATAAATGTAAATGTTTTGTCTGTTAAAGAAGAGACTATGGAATCATTTTTCTGTACGTACAAATGTAGTGCAATTGTACTGTGTATGTGTCATTTTGGTTTCGAAAAAGATTCGAAAAATTGGTCTTATATGCAAAGTTAAAGTCCAATCAAACTTGGGTCATGAATGCAATTACTGCAGCCTTTATATGATGGTTGTGTCAAAAGTCAAGTACTGAGGTCAAAGGTAGTTTGAGGTCAAGTGGTAAAGAAGCATGAATTTATGCCTCGTCGTTGTGTATTGGTCTAGTTCAAATTAACAATACCACAGACAATTAATAATAATATTTATTATAATAATACTAATAATAAGAAAATAAATATGTGGTTGGCCGGTTTTAAATAAAACCGACCCATGGGCCTGTACCAGTTCGGTTTGGGAATTAAAATGTTCAGGCCCTTGAGCCGGTTTTAAACGTACCTTTAATACCGGCCAATCACATTTTGTAATACTATTCATGAATACCTTTCGGTAAAACACGTCAAAACAAAGTCAAAAATATATGTTTCCAACGATTTTGTTAAACAATTATACTTTAGATTTTGTGAAACACCCCTCTAGCTACGTTTATGCTAAGTTTTTTCGAATATCCGCGCTCGCGTGATTGGTCCGTGAGGTAAACCAACTCCTAATATGGACATTGGTGCGCACGTCCTGTTTAATGCACAATTTATGCAGAGTGCAAGCTGCCGGTACAGCATAAATTAAGGACTCTAAAATACGGACTCGTTTGTGGTATTGCGCATGCCTTGTGGGGTTTTAACCAATAAAAGTCTAAGGCGAGCAGATTTCACAAATATCCAATTGCAATCAGACTTGGGTCATCGATGCAATATGGAGACTTGTAGTGTGATGGTCATATAAAAGTCAAATGTTATTTGAGGTCAAGTTGTAAAATAGGGTAATTGCAAAAGTAGGCGAGGCACGTGGTTTGAGAACCATTCTTTCTTTTTTATCCTCAGCTGATAGACATCTGTCCATTTTTCCAGATGTCTGATTTAGTGGCTTGATATTAAGACGAATATTTCTTTCTGAAGGCTCATTGTACTAGTGTTTTGTATTGTTCATGCTGGTAACTCAAACCTGTCATTCTCCTTTTTAAAATTGTATATTTGTTTTAGTCGACGGGGTGATGCCCATGATTACCTGTCCCAACAACATCGTACAAGACGCCGGCATGAACCAGAACATAGTAAACTTCCTACAAGCTACTGCCGAGGACAACTCCGGCCAGATTCAAAGCATTTCACGAATAGAAGGGCCATCTTCGGGGACTGTGTTTACACCTGGATCAACTACAACGATCACTTACAGAGCAACTGATGCGGCTGGAAATATAATGGACTGCTCATTCTTCATACAAATCAACGCTGGCAAGTTTTAATGTTTCAAAAGAAGAGTTTCATTTACAACTAGAAATGCTGAAATGCCGAAACAGCTAAACAAATTCTTAACGATTACAATAGCTGTTTCAGCTGAAATGCCAAAACAGCCAACATCTGTGTTTTTAAAAACAAATTCACAAAAAATTAATACATAAATGTGAAAATTCTTGGAAATATGGTAGAGCCACTCGCATTTATTCAGTAGAATTATATGAAGCAAGGCCATGACCTGCCAACTTTCTTAACACACTTAAACGTGATCCAATAGAAACTATTGATAACAATTTGATGATGTTTAACCCTTTCCGTCTACAAGGACAAAACAGCGTATGGCAGTGTTACATGCCAAATCACTCCAGCTGCACTTTGTTGGAGGATTATTTACATGTGCAATGAAGAGCCCTTCTGTAGTTATTAAATGGGCACACACTGTATGGCTTTGGTTACACAGTGTAATAAATCCGTGGCCTTTGACGGGGTGATTTGGAGTGCCATGTATACAATATCGTGTTTTTTAGGGCGACTTTTGAATGAATTATAGTGTAAAAAGGAGGAAGGGTTAATGCTGATGTTTTCCTAACCTCTTTTTGCCCATTCTCTATTTTTTTCCAATTTGTTTTTGTTTTCTTCTCTTTACAATGCGTACAGATGACACTCCACCTACCATCGTTTGCCCATTTGTTTCGAATCAGAGAGTTAGCATAGGTAATGCCAATGGAGCACAAGTTTTTTGGACAACTCCTACTGCCAACGACCTTGATGGTGTAGCGTTCGTTGCGCAGTTTCCACCTAACCAGAGACAATCCGGTGAATTCTTCACTTTTGATACGTACTCAATTACCTACCGAGCCACTGATTCAAATGGCAACACGGCAGATTGCCCTGTCACCTTCGCCGTCAGTAAGTTCATTCTTTTACTCAGAAATTGACTTGTATTATGTACTACCAATTTCTCTGTCTGTATAAATGTAAATGTTTTGTCTGTTAAAGAAGAGACTATGGAATCATTTTTCTGTACGTACAAATGTAGTGCAATTGTACTGTGTATGTGTCATTTTGGTTTCGAAAAAGATTCGAAAAATTGGTCTTATATGCAAAGTTAAAGTCCAATCAAACTTGGGTCATGAATGCAATTACTGCAGCCTTTATATGATGGTTGTGTCAAAAGTCAAGTACTGAGGTCAAAGGTAGTTTGAGGTCAAGTGGTAAAGAAGCATGAATTTATGCCTCGTCGTTGTGTATTGGTCTAGTTCAAATTAACAATACCACAGACAATTAATAATAATATTTATTATAATAATACTAATAATAAGAAAATAAATATGTGGTTGGCCGGTTTTAAATAAAACCGACCCATGGGCCTGTACCAGTTCGGTTTGGGAATTAAAATGTTCAGGCCCTTGAGCCGGTTTTAAACGTACCTTTAATACCGGCCAATCACATTTTGTAATACTATTCATGAATACCTTTCGGTAAAACACGTCAAAACAAAGTCAAAAATATATGTTTCCAACGATTTTGTTAAACAATTATACTTTAGATTTTGTGAAACACCCCTCTAGCTACGTTTATGCTAAGTTTTTTCGAATATCCGCGCTCGCGTGATTGGTCCGTGAGGTAAACCAACTCCTAATATGGACATTGGTGCGCACGTCCTGTTTAATGCACAATTTATGCAGAGTGCAAGCTGCCGGTACAGCATAAATTAAGGACTCTAAAATACGGACTCGTTTGTGGTATTGCGCATGCCTTGTGGGGTTTTAACCAATAAAAGTCTAAGGCGAGCAGATTTCACAAATATCCAATTGCAATCAGACTTGGGTCATCGATGCAATATGGAGACTTGTAGTGTGATGGTCATATAAAAGTCAAATGTTATTTGAGGTCAAGTTGTAAAATAGGGTAATTGCAAAAGTAGGCGAGGCACGTGGTTTGAGAACCATTCTTTCTTTTTTATCCTCAGCTGATAGACATCTGTCCATTTTTCCAGATGTCTGATTTAGTGGCTTGATATTAAGACGAATATTTCTTTCTGAAGGCTCATTGTACTAGTGTTTTGTATTGTTCATGCTGGTAACTCAAACCTGTCATTCTCCTTTTTAAAATTGTATATTTGTTTTAGTCGACGGGGTGATGCCCAGGATTACCTGTCCCAACAACATCGTACAAGACGCCGGCATGAACCAGAACATAGTAAACTTCCTACAAGCTACTGCCGAGGACAACTCCGGCCAGATTCAAAGCATTTCACGAATAGAAGGGCCATCTTCGGGGACTGTGTTTACACCTGGATCAACTACAACGATCACTTACAGAGCAACTGATGCGGCTGGAAATATAATGGACTGCTCATTCTTCATACAAATTAACGCTGGCAAGTTTTAATGTTTCAAAAGAAGAGTTTCATTTATAACTAGAAATGCTGAAATGCCGAAACAGCTCAACAAATTCTTAACGATTACAATAGCTGTTTCAGCTGAAATGCCAAAACAGCCAACATCTGTGTTTTTAAAAACAAATTCACAAAAAATTAATACATAAATGTGAAAATTCTTGGAAATATGGTAGAGCCACTCGCATTTATTCAGTAGAATTATATGAAGCAAGGCCATGACCTGCCAACTTTCTTAACACACTTAAACGTGATCCAATAGAAACTATTGATAACAATTTGATGATGTTTAACCCTTTCCGTCTACAAGGACAAAACAGCGTATGGCAGTGTTACATGCCAAATCACTCCAGCTGCACTTTGTTGGAGGATTATTTACATGTGCAATGAAGAGCCCTTCTGTAGTTATTAAATGGGCACACACTGTATGGCTTTGGTTACACAGTGTAATAAATCCGTGGCCTTTGACGGGGTGATTTGGAGTGCCATGTATACAATATCGTGTTTTTTAGGGCGACTTTTGAATGAATTATAGTGTAAAAAGGAGGAAGGGTTAATGCTGATGTTTTCCTAACCTCTTTTTGCCCATTCTCTATTTTTTTCCAATTTGTTTTTGTTTTCTTCTCTTTACAATGCGTACAGATGACACTCCACCTACCATCGTTTGCCCATTTGTTTCGAATCAGAGAGTTAGCATAGGTAATGCCAATGGAGCACAAGTTTTTTGGACAACTCCTACTGCCAACGACCTTGATGGTGTAGCGTTCGTTGCGCAGTTTCCACCTAACCAGAGACAATCCGGTGAATTCTTCACTTTTGATACGTACTCAATTACCTACCGAGCCACTGATTCAAATGGCAACACGGCAGATTGCCCTGTCACCTTCGCCGTCAGTAAGTTCATTCTTTTACTCAGAAATTGACTTGTATTATGTACTACCAATTTCTCTGTCTGTATAAATGTAAATGTTTTGTCTGTTAAAGAAGAGACTATGGAATCATTTTTCTGTACGTACAAATGTAGTGCAATTGTACTGTGTATGTGTCATTTTGGTTTCGAAAAAGATTCGAAAAATTGGTCTTATATGCAAAGTTAAAGTCCAATCAAACTTGGGTCATGAATGCAATTACTGCAGCCTTTATATGATGGTTGTGTCAAAAGTCAAGTACTGAGGTCAAAGGTAGTTTGAGGTCAAGTGGTAAAGAAGCATGAATTTATGCCTCGTCGTTGTGTATTGGTCTAGTTCAAATTAACAATACCACAGACAATTAATAATAATATTTATTATAATAATACTAATAATAAGAAAATAAATATGTGGTTGGCCGGTTTTAAATAAAACCGACCCATGGGCCTGTACCAGTTCGGTTTGGGAATTAAAATGTTCAGGCCCTTGAGCCGGTTTTAAACGTACCTTTAATACCGGCCAATCACATTTTGTAATACTATTCATGAATACCTTTCGGTAAAACACGTCAAAACAAAGTCAAAAATATATGTTTCCAACGATTTTGTTAAACAATTATACTTTAGATTTTGTGAAACACCCCTCTAGCTACGTTTATGCTAAGTTTTTTCGAATATCCGCGCTCGCGTGATTGGTCCGTGAGGTAAACCAACTCCTAATATGGACATTGGTGCGCACGTCCTGTTTAATGCACAATTTATGCAGAGTGCAAGCTGCCGGTACAGCATAAATTAAGGACTCTAAAATACGGACTCGTTTGTGGTATTGCGCATGCCTTGTGGGGTTTTAACCAATAAAAGTCTAAGGCGAGCAGATTTCACAAATATCCAATTGCAATCAGACTTGGGTCATCGATGCAATATGGAGACTTGTAGTGTGATGGTCATATAAAAGTCAAATGTTATTTGAGGTCAAGTTGTAAAATAGGGTAATTGCAAAAGTAGGCGAGGCACGTGGTTTGAGAACCATTCTTTCTTTTTTATCCTCAGCTGATAGACATCTGTCCATTTTTCCAGATGTCTGATTTAGTGGCTTGATATTAAGACGAATATTTCTTTCTGAAGGCTCATTGTACTAGTGTTTTGTATTGTTCATGCTGGTAACTCAAACCTGTCATTCTCCTTTTTAAAATTGTATATTTGTTTTAGTCGACGGGGTGATGCCCATGATTACCTGTCCCAACAACATCGTACAAGACGCCGGCATGAACCAGAACATAGTAAACTTCCTACAAGCTACTGCCGAGGACAACTCCGGCCAGATTCAAAGCATTTCACGAATAGAAGGGCCATCTTCGGGGACTGTGTTTACACCTGGATCAACTACAACGATCACTTACAGAGCAACTGATGCGGCTGGAAATATAATGGACTGCTCATTCTTCATACAAATTAACGCTGGCAAGTTTTAATGTTTCAAAAGAAGAGTTTCATTTATAACTAGAAATGCTGAAATGCCGAAACAGCTCAACAAATTCTTAACGATTACAATAGCTGTTTCAGCTGAAATGCCAAAACAGCCAACATCTGTGTTTTTAAAAACAAATTCACAAAAAATTAATACATAAATGTGAAAATTCTTGGAAATATGGTAGAGCCACTCGCATTTATTCAGTAGAATTATATGAAGCAAGGCCATGACCTGCCAACTTTCTTAACACACTTAAACGTGATCCAATAGAAACTATTGATAACAATTTGATGATGTTTAACCCTTTCCGTCTACAAGGACAAAACAGCGTATGGCAGTGTTACATGCCAAATCACTCCAGCTGCACTTTGTTGGAGGATTATTTACATGTGCAATGAAGAGCCCTTCTGTAGTTATTAAATGGGCACACACTGTATGGCTTTGGTTACACAGTGTAATAAATCCGTGGCCTTTGACGGGGTGATTTGGAGTGCCATGTATACAATATCGTGTTTTTTAGGGCGACTTTTGAATGAATTATAGTGTAAAAAGGAGGAAGGGTTAATGCTGATGTTTTCCTAACCTCTTTTTGCCCATTCTCTATTTTTTTCCAATTTGTTTTTGTTTTCTTCTCTTTACAATGCGTACAGATGACACTCCACCTACCATCGTTTGCCCATTTGTTTCGAATCAGAGAGTTAGCATAGGTAATGCCAATGGAGCACAAGTTTTTTGGACAACTCCTACTGCCAACGACCTTGATGGTGTAGCGTTCGTTGCGCAGTTTCCACCTAACCAGAAACAATCCGGTGATTTCTTCACTTTTGATACGTACTCAATTACCTACCGAGCCACTGATTCAAATGGCAACACGGCAGATTGCCCTGTCACCTTCGCCGTCAGTAAGTTCATTCTTTTACTCAGAAATTGACTTGTATTATGTACTACCAATTTCTCTGTCTGTATAAATGTAAATGTTTTGTCTGTTAAAGAAGAGACTATGGAATCATTTTTCTGTACGTACAAATGTAGTGCAATTGTACTGTGTATGTGTCATTTTGGTTTCGAAAAAGATTCGAAAAATTGGTCTTATATGCAAAGTTAAAGTCCAATCAAACTTGGGTCATGAATGCAATTACTGCAGCCTTTATATGATGGTTGTGTCAAAAGTCAAGTACTGAGGTCAAAGGTAGTTTGAGGTCAAGTGGTAAAGAAGCATGAATTTATGCCTCGTCGTTGTGTATTGGTCTAGTTCAAATTAACAATACCACAGACAATTAATAATAATATTTATTATAATAATACTAATAATAAGAAAATAAATATGTGGTTGGCCGGTTTTAAATAAAACCGACCCATGGGCCTGTACCAGTTCGGTTTGGGAATTAAAATGTTCAGGCCCTTGAGCCGGTTTTAAACGTACCTTTAATACCGGCCAATCACATTTTGTAATACTATTTATGAATACCTTTCGGTAAAACACGTCAAAACAAAGTCAAAAATATATGTTTCCAACGATTTTGTTAAACAATTATACTTTAGATTTTGTGAAACACCCCTCTAGCTACGTTTATGCTAAGTTTTTTCGAATATCCGCGCTCGCGTGATTGGTCCGTGAGGTAAACCAACTCCTAATATGGACATTGGTGCGCACGTCCTGTTTAATGCACAATTTATGCAGAGTGCAAGCTGCCGGTACAGCATAAATTAAGGACTCTAAAATACGGACTCGTTTGTGGTATTGCGCATGCCTTGTGGGGTTTTAACCAATAAAAGTCTAAGGCGAGCAGATTTCACAAATATCCAATTGCAATCAGACTTGGGTCATCGATGCAATATGGAGACTTGTAGTGTGATGGTCATATAAAAGTCAAATGTTATTTGAGGTCAAGTTGTAAAATAGGGTAATTGCAAAAGTAGGCGAGGCACGTGGTTTGAGAACCATTCTTTATTTTTTATCCTCAGCTGATAGACATCTGTCCATTTTTCCAGATGTCTGATTTAGTGGCTTGATATTAAGACGAATATTTCTTTCTGAAGGCTCATTGTACTAGTGTTTTGTATTGTTCATGCTGGTAACTCAAACCTGTCATTCTCCTTTTTAAAATTGTATATTTGTTTTAGTCGACGGGGTGATGCCCATGATTACCTGTCCCAACAACATCGTACAAGACGCCGGCATGAACCAGAACATAGTAAACTTCCTACAAGCTACTGCCGAGGACAACTCCGGCCAGATTCAAAGCATTTCACGAATAGAAGGGCCATCTTCGGGGACTGTGTTTACACCTGGATCAACTACAACGATCACTTACAGAGCAACTGATGCGGCTGGAAATATAATGGACTGCTCATTCTTCATACAAATCAACGCTGGCAAGTTTTAATGTTTCAAAAGAAGAGTTTCATTTATAACTAGAAATGCTGAAATGCCGAAACAGCTAAACAAATTCTTAACGATTACAATAGCTGTTTCAGCTGAAATGCCAAAACAGCCAACATCTGTGTTTTTAAAAACAAATTCACAAAAAATTAATACATAAATGTGAAAATTCTTGGAAATATGGTAGAGCCACTCGCATTTATTCAGTAGAATTATATGAAGCAAGGCCATGACCTGCCAACTTTCTTAACACACTTAAACGTGATCCAATAGAAACTATTGATAACAATTTGGTGATGTTTAACCCTTTCCGTCTACAAGGACAAAACAGCGTATGGCAGTGTTACATGCCAAATCACTCCAGCTGCACTTTGTTGGAGGATTATTTACATGTGCAATGAAGAGCCCTTCTGTAGTTATTAAATGGGCACACACTGTATGGCTTTGGTTACACAGTGTAATAAATCCGTGGCCTTTGACGGGGTGATTTGGAGTGCCATGTATACAATATCGTGTTTTTTAGGGCGACTTTTGAATGAATTATAGTGTAAAAAGGAGGAAGGGTTAATGCTGATGTTTTCCTAACCTCTTTTTGCCCATTCTCTATTTTTTTCCAATTTGTTTTTGTTTTCTTCTCTTTACAATGCGTACAGATGACACTCCACCTACCATCGTTTGCCCATTTGTTTCGAATCGGAGAGTTAGCATAGGTAATGCCAATGGAGCACAAGTTTCTTGGACAACTCCTACTGCCAACGACCTTGATGGTGTAGCATTCGTTGCGCAGTTTCCACCTAACCAGAGACAATCCGGTGATTTCTTCACTTTTGATACGTACTCAATTACCTACCGAGCCACTGATTCAAATGGCAACACGGCAGATTGCCCTGTCACCTTCGCCGTCAGTAAGTTCATTCTTTTACTCAGAAATTGACTTGTATTATGTACTGCTGTGATGTGGGGGATATGACTATATTAACACCTGAGAAACGTATAGCACCGGAGGCAGTTTAAAAAAACTCATATTCCACATTCAATTCTATTCAACTTTATTATCCCTTACGGGAAATTATATTACGTCCTTTTACATCGTACAAGTTACATATAGTACACATACAAACAAATGAATGTTATTGAAATTGAAAACACAAAACTGAAAAAGTCCATTTCAAACTACATGATCTCTGCACGCCCGTATGCAGGATTTTTTATGGGGGGGTGCGAATTTGTACTTAATGGGACCAACAATGGGACCAAACATTTTCGTGTGCCAGTACCGTTATTTCTACATCAAAATACCATTATTTATCCAGAAAAATGGAACTTTTAGTAATTTTTGTGGGTTTTTTTTGGGGGGGGTATGCACCTGTCACCCCCCCCCCCCCCCCCCCCCCCCCCCCCCCCCCCCTGCGTATGGGCCTGCTCTGGTCTCGGCGAAAACCTGTATTAGTATCTGTAAAAGGTCATCGCTCAAACTGCTCATTAATAATCTGAACAGCTAACGGGACAAATGAGCTGGCATACCGCTTAGTCTTGATCTTCTGTTGTAAAAGCCGGTTACTCCTTGTACTTTTAGTAAATTGTCCATACAAAGGGTGGGTTTTATTTATCGAGAAAGAATCAATAATAACATAAAGCACCTGTTCCCTGTTCAAGTTATTACAAAAAGTGATAAAGGGGCCTATTGTTTACTTTTTTACGTTTTTTTGTTCCAACAAAAAATGTCACGTCTTCAGGCCTCACCGTGTGGTACAGGGTTTTGAAAGTTCAGCAGTTAGCCAGCTTTGTGCATGCATGCATGTATGATAATATTGTTTCTTTATATTTGCAGTTGATGAGGTTCCTCCCGTGTTTACTTGTTTAACCACGCCCGTCAGCAGACAGATACCTGTTGGATCCAACCAAGTTGTTGTTTCATTCCCCCAGCCAGAGGCAGTGGATAATTCAAGAATACAACCCGATATCCAGCTTCAGGCCGGAAGTCAGGGTCCGGGAGAAAATTACGTAGCGGGAAATTTTGTTGTAACTTACGTAGCCACGGACGGCGCTGGAAATCAGGCTTTCTGCCAAATCAATGTGAATGTTCAGCAAGCACGTAAGCCCTTTTGATTGACTTGTGATTTATCTGTGATTGCCTTGTGATTTGTCGTGATTGCCTTATGATTGACATGACCTGACTTGTGACAGACTTGATTAAAACTCGAACACATTCACGAGAAGCTTTATAATGTGGCCTGGCCCATTATGTGCATGTGTGACGTTGGTTAAGATGTCCTTAAGCTTAAGCCCCCCCCCCCCCACCCCCCCACCCCTAAAAAAATCACCAAAACCCCCCCCAAAAAGGCCAGCGTGCTTTTGTGCGTCGAGGCCAAATTGGTATAACGGATGGGGGTCTTTATACCAAGATAGGGTCTTATTAAAGCTAAAACTGCTGGACCAAATCGGCATTTCTTAGTAATATTTTTGTTCTAGAAGGATTCTTCATCATTTGGTATAGGTAAGTTCGGCTTTGAGTGGTGAATCGACGTGTGCTTGTCTGGGTTTTTGTTGTTTGACGGCCACCCTGCAAAGCAATTCATGATAAAATTGTTTTCATATTTTTTAAAATTAATAATAGAATGTGTAATGAAATATATAAATATGCGAAGCGTTCTGGTAAAATGAGACCAATCTTGGCACAGGGAATAGTGGTCAAAAACTGCCAAATAATGAATAATGAGTGATTTTGTTTTATTTACAGGTTTATTGATATCTTGTAATCTTTGGTATGCCTACTAACTATATGCCTACTAACTATTACTTTTGCGACATTAAACTTTAAACAGCCGTAACTTGTTAATGGATCGTCCGATTAAAGTCTAACCAAAAGTATTGTAAGGAGAATTTTATTCTCTTTTCTCAATACATAAGAACTCTCATTTTAACCTCTGCACAGTTTACGTCTCATTTTGCCAGAACCCCTCACAAATTACTTTATGTGCAATTACACTGTAGGTTAACATGTGTTGCTCATAACATTACCAAGTCATTGCATAAATTACAAATGTGTAATGTTGTCATGCAGATAGTAATTGCAACATTGGTTGATATTTCAGAGTTGCCTATTGTAACCTTCTGCCCCCCAAATATGGAGGAATCGGTGCAGCTTGGCTCTAGGGAAACAAAGTCGATTACTTGGGGGACGCCCATCGCCTCCGACCCAAACAACCCCAATGATCAAGTTGACATTACCCAGACATTAGGACCGACAAGTGGGAACTCCTTGGGTGAAGGGATATACGAGGTCGTCTACCAAATTACAAACTCGGCTGGGTACAGCACAACTTGTGAATTCTGCATAGTGGTAAACACCGGTAAGGAAGTTTGTCAATACATTATTATTAATAATTCTTTCTGGTAATGAAACCAAGGATCCCTCAAAAGCGCCCTATAGGCACTCTAGCTCATAAGCCTGAAGAAACCTGTAGAGAGAAGACGGTTATAAGAAGGTACAGTTATAGAGGTGGGAGGAAAACCACCGAACAATATTCTGGGGAAACCCACAAAATCAGGCAGGGACTGAAACCCAATCCAAATATTTGCTGAGGCGGGACTCAACCCAAGTCAAAGCGGTGGAAGGCGAGGAAAGAACTGTTATGCCAACCTGACGCCCTAATTACATACATTATAATGTATAATGCAGCATTCTTTAGAATATTGAATATCGAAAAAAACATGCAAGAGAGAAATAAAAATTGGAACAACAACTTCTCAGTTCGGCAATAGGCCAGAAGAATTAGTGTTTCTTATCTTACATGTGATTGCCAACTTTTTATCTTGAAGAGCTGCGGTTTCAAAATTGCATATCCTCAAATTTCTCACCAAGAAGTGGATTTAAAACGCATACAAATAAATACAAAAAATAAAAACGCAAATTTGTTGTCTTACAAATGTTTTTAAAATAGGCTGGAGCTTGGGCATAAGATCACTAATGCTCGGTGAAACCTGCATTCTTGCAAACCTTAGCGAGGTGATAATAGAAATGGTATTCAGATATTTAAAATCCATTTTATAGAGAGATTCTGTGCTCACCGAGAGGTATACTTCTTCTGTGACAACTCCATTTTAACGGACGTCCGTTTATAACATTAAACCCTTTTTGTCAGTGGACTCAATCAAACCGACCATGTCGTGTTCGACTGACATCAACCGTAATGTGGAGATTGGCACTGGAAGCGGAACTCTCGTGACTTGGGGGTCGCCTGTTGTGGATGATTCCTCCGGCGGGCCAGTCTCGATTACCCTTTTGACGGACAAACCTTCGGGCTCCTACTTCCCCATTGGACCAGCCACCATGGTCACTTACCGAGCTTCAGATGTGGCAGGCAACACTGAACAGTGCTCCTTCACAGTCACTGTCAGCCGGGGTGAGTTCATCAGTTGCAGTTTCTTCTCACCAAATCACCTGGGCCCAATTTTTTGACTTTACTTATAACCGGAAATGCCTGCTTTAAAAGTTTTGACTGCATTGTTGGAAAACTCTCTGTGTAATTATTCCGTCGCCTGGCATGCTGTCATTTCAAAGAAAATAACAAAAGAATGTCATTCTACAAATAGTGTTCAAACTACGTGCGGGGCACACGTTGGCACTACTATTGGTCAGTTCGGTGCGAGACACGCGAGTATCTGCATTTCGCTGGCTGAGAATGTGCTGTGAGTGCAGACTGTGGTTTAAACAGATTGTTGTTTGAACAGGTCACAAGTAGTCTATTGTACCTTTAAAGATTTGTTTATCAAACATGTCGATGTTGCTGACCCTCTTTCTCACATAGTGGATACCATTGCACCAGACTTCACCTACTGTCCCGACAGCATCTTTTACTCTGTGCTGGAAATCCCCAGCAACGGGGTCCCTGTCACCTGGGCACTGCCGCAGTTCTACGACGCCTCTAACACGGCCAGGTTCGTTCCCCCGATTCCGCAGTCTGGCACGCTCTTCACGTCCTCCAGGCAGGTAACCTACCGGTTGGAAGATAATGCGGGTCTGTCGGACACATGCAGCTTCCAAGTCTTCATTAATGTCCGTAAGTTGTCTAGCCTGCTGCTGTTCGTTTTACTTGTTGGAGAAGAATTTTATTGGCTTGAATTCCAAAGCTTATTTACTGAAATTAAAGAGTGGTTTTGTTTTGTAGCACTACTATTTAATAAAAAAAAAAAAAAACAAAAAAAAACACATTGATAAAACAATATAAAATGATGTGATTTGCTCTTACATGGTATTACAAACAAAGATCAAAACACAAATGAAAACAAAGAATCCTCGGACAATGGTTTCTTTGTCATGTTTGGTCCTCGGTCGTTAAAGTGTACGATAAGTCTATGGGGATAGGTTATAGTACAGTCAGGAACAAAAGAAAAAACAATAGGGGATCCTCAGTCGTTATGATAAAACACTAGGATTTGTGTGTTCGAACCTTTGTATCTTGTTGTGGACTTGGTAACAAAAGATGTCCACACTTTACACAAACCTGAAACCTTCTGTGGACTTGGCCAAGTCCACACAAGGTTTTCTCTCTTGGATAAAGAATGCTAGAGGTAAAACGGGTTAGGGTTACATATAGAAAAATTGAAGAGGATTATCCTAGGGTATAACAGTCACTGTAAATTGAAAAAAACTTCATGGTGTGAGAAATATTAGTATTTGGTAAAATTTGATTGATGGTTCTTAACTACACGAAGACAAAGGATGTCCACACAGAGATGGTAAGGTTTGCATTATTGTGTTTGTGTAATTTATGTCCTCAGAAAACCCATGTGATAATACACCATGCCAGAACGGCGGGAACTGCGTGCCCACTGGCCAAAATATCAACGACTTCAATTGTGTGTGTCCGCAGTGCTCCACGGGCGCCACTTGTCAACTAGGTAGGAATATATTTAAACAAATCAACAAAAAAACCAACGTGAAAATCTCACAGACTCGACTCTATTACTGATACGTGGTATGCTATTTCTAAATTTGGTACCCTGTGGAGACCCCACAAACGATGGAGAATAAAACCAATGAAAATTTCTCCACAAAAACATTTAATGGGGTAGGGTGTCTCTACAAGGAATTTTGTGTACAAAGTCTATGGGGAATGCTTAAGCACAGGAACAAAGGAAATAACAATACCATGTCTTCACAAGGATACAAATTTAAAGACCGTTTTTAAGTGATTGCCTAAATCTATGCCTAAGCGTAAAGGTTGTGAATTATTATCACACTACCAAGAACCGTTTTAACCCTAACATCCTAGGCATTTATTTGGAATATAGTACGCTGTACTACAAAAGTACACTATTTATCAGACCAGTGTAGTACGAGTACTGCATACTACAGTTTACTCAAGTAGTAGTTTGTAGGGTTATAAACATACAACATTGGAATTCTAAAGTTCCAGTCTACAACCTTTGTGTACCAGCTATTTGGGATGCACAAAATAAAAATGTATGATAAGTTATTAACCAGTTCGCGCCAGGATTATTTTAACATCACCGAGCCGAGGCGCGGGAATATTTTTTTTAACGATACTCGATCTGAGGCGGGTTCAGGTTGATGGTACCGAGAAGCACATTTCTGGCCTTGCTCGTGACGTGTTTATTTATGCGTCATCTGTTTTGAATCTGAGGAAAACTTTGCGTGTATATACACGTCCTCTGGCGCGAACTGGTTAAGTTGACCTTTTCTTTTATTCAGAAGTTAGTTCCGTTTGGTAGAATTTGAGTTGAATTTATTTGCAGAATTGTGCTGATCTGTCCCTTTTTTGCAGGTGTGAATGCATGTCAACAAAACATGTGTTCACCCAACGGTGCGTGTGTTCCCGTAGTTGGTTCCTGTGTGGACTACACGTGCCAGTGCAACGTCTGCAGTTATGGACGTTTATGTTCTCAGCGTAAGTCTTTAATTTGCAGACCAGTTTTAAGAAGCTGCACGCCAATGCGAGACATTTGGTTCATGTCTACAATCTCAATTAATAATATACTATTTGCAAACATAAAAAAAAAAAAAAAAACTGAATTATTACAAAATACTTGTAATTATTTTTTTATCAATCTCCAATGATTGCCGGCTGGAAATCGTTGAAATTGGCCCCCATTTATGAAATTAAGTTAGTCCACATGTTGTTTGCAATACGCATCTGTGAATGGGTGCAAGCTAGTCTGGTTCTCAGACAAAATAATTTTGACTATTTTTTATTTTTGAGGAATTATTTGGTCCGGTAGCATCCACTGTCACGGGACGAAAAAAAGTTTTCTGAATACATTTTATTGACATTTTATTAATGTTCGTGATGGGGGCCCTGTATTCCAGGGAATATTATAAGGGCTTCATTAAAGGTAGATACGCCATTAGTAATTGTTTAAATTATCATGATTGGGTGGATTTGGGGGGGTTGTATCTTTTAGTAAATATCAATTAACTGACCTGTTTGGAGTTTTACTATCATGGAAGCTGAAAAAAGCAAGAACAACAGCGTTCGTTTTTAACCAGTGTCGGGTAGTGGTTTTTATGTTACTGTTGTTTTCGCGATCGCGGTCCGGCAATAGTGATTTTAAAAAAATTTTCAATTCGATTTCTTGAAACAATTACAGGATATCTAGTGCAATCATTTTGCTAGATGCCTAGAATCATTGTTTACTTTCAAATAAGATATTTTTTATTAATTTGGTAGTAAACATTTTTTTTTGATATCTGCAAATGGTGTATCCTTTAACCCCATATGGTGTGTGTAAAATACCATTAAAAGTGATAGTTTAAGGAATGTAATATAAATACTATCATTATGTCTTTTGTGACAGAGGTGGATGCTTGTGCTAATCACAAGTGTGAGAATGGCGGAGCGTGTACTCCCTCATCGAATTGCCTCCGGTACGCCTGTACTTGCACTGGCTGCAACCAGGGAGATAACTGCAATGAAAGTAAGATCCCGCCCTGCCTGCCTGACCGTTAATCAAGAAATCAAACTAAGGGCGAGAGTCTTTGTCTTGTCATGAAGCCAGAGGTTGTATTAGAGTCCCTGCAAGTCCATCACAAGTCCCTCGGTCACAAGTCCCTCGGTCACAAGTCCCCCGGTCACAAGTCAAGTAGTTAGCTATTCAAATGTGACTTGTGACTGGACTTGTGACTGGACTTGTGACTGGACTTGTGACTGGACTTGTGACTGGACTTGTGACTGGACTTGTGACTGGACTTGTGACTGGACTTGTGACTGGACTTGTGACTGGACTTGTGACTGGACTTGTGACTGGACTTGTGACTGGACTTGTGACTGGACTTGTGACTGGACTTGTGACTGGACTTGTGACTGGACTTGTGACTGGACTTGTGACTGGACTTGTGACTGGACTTGTGACTGGACTTGTGACTGGACTTGTGACTGGACTTGTGACTGGACTTGTGACTGGACTTGTGACTGGACTTGTGACTGGACTTGTGACTGGACTTGTGACTGGACTTGTGACTGAACTTGTGACTGAACTTGTGACTGGACTTGTGACTGGACTTGTGACTGGACTTGTGACTGGACTTGTGACTGGACTTGTGACTGGACTTGTGACTGGACTTGTGACTGGACGCCGTGACTGGACGCCGTGACTGGACGCCGTGACTGGACGCCGTGACTGGACGCCGTGACTGGACGCCGTGACTGGACGCCGTGACTGGACCCCGTGACTGGACGCCGTGACTGGACGCCGTGACTGGACGCCGTGACTGGACGCCGTGACTGGACGCCGTGACTGGACGCCGTGACTGGACGCCGTGACTGGACGCCGTGACTGGACGCCGTGACTGGACGCCGTGAATGGACGCCGTGAATGGACGCCGTGAATGGACGCCGTGAACGGATTTAAACAATACTCTTTTAAACTCTTGTTTGGCATTGTCTTTTTTTTCGTAGTCTTCAACCCGTGCGATTCCACACCTTGTCTGAACAACGGTCGTTGCAATTCCCTCTCCCAAAACTCTTGCACTGCCTATACCTGCCAATGCACAGGCTGCTATACAGGCTACAACTGTCAGATTGGTAAGTTACAAAGAAGATTACAAAGAAGCCCAATTGCATGGCTCTGCTTTATGACCATTAGCAAAAAAATACCTGCTTAGCAGAAAATTCTGTGCTATTACAGCAAGCGTATTTTGTGGTTTATTGTGGAATTGTGCCTTATGCGCATGCGTATATCTCTTATCTAAGGATTCTGTGCTTAGCGCAGAATGTTTCTGCAAGTGGTTAGCGCCAAATTGGTGCTCAGAATTTTGCGGTTACAGAGCCATGAAATTAGGCCAAGATTGTCTCACAAGCATCATTGAAACAATGCACCCAACTGTAGAGGGACTGCAGTAGGAAATGACCGATGTTGTCGCTTACATGGTGTAGAATGCGAACGACCTGATTTTAATCCGTGTGTGCATAAGCATGTTGCCTCTTGGCTTATGATCGATTTAATCATGCTTAAATCTCTTTTTCTCATCGTTTTTGAGAGATTTTCACTGGAAGAAGTCCACATTGATCAATTAGACCTTGGTTTCAAGTATATGTGACCTGTCTGGAAAAAGGTATATTAATCGCAACTAAGACAATACATTGGAACCTAGCCCAGGTTGGACAAAGTTCTTTATTGCATTACGACTGACGTCCAGGGTATAAATGTATCCTGCCATAGCGAACAATTTTACAACAACATTTTGTCATATTTTTACCTGATGAAGGAAGCCAAAATCTCGCTTATGTATTCCTTGTGTCTGGAACTACAGATCGTCATGGGTTATTCAAAGTTAATATGTCTTTAGGCAACTTATTTACAGAAAATAAATTGCAAATCCACGCTTTTGAAGTGAACATCATGTACGAACTCTCTACAATCCCTACAATGCGTGCGCGGGTACCGTGCACACGCCTTGCTCATCAGTTGTAGGCTGGCACGGCTGCCGGGTACCTGCGCACGCACGTAGGGATTGCAGAGAGTTTGTACATGATGTTCACGTCCAAAAGCGTGGATTTGAAATTTATTTTCTGTAATTAAGTTGCCTAAAGACACATTAACTTTTAATAACCCATGACGTAAGACATAAGCGAGATTTTGACTTCCTTCATCATCAGGTAAAAATATGAAAAAAAGTTGTAACATTTTTCGCTATGGCAGGAAACATTGATACCCTGGACTCCGTCGCGTTGTACACAACGGAGGAGTCCAACCTGGGCTAATTGGAACCATGTGTAACCGGGGAGAGTGGAAGCAAAGATAGAAGATAAATGGACAGCTTGACCACTCTCTGCCCAACCGAGCAGTTACCACAAAAAGGAAATACAATTGGGTGTGGAAGCAAAGATTCTTGTGTCTACAAATATATTTATTTAAACAATTTAAGGAATATTCACAAAATACTTGATTTATTAAAAATAGAGACAATGAAGTATATACCAGGCGCGGATCCAGGGGGGGGCGCACCCCCTAAAAAAATCTCGAGAACACCTCAGCGCACCCCCCCCCCCCCCCCCCGGCGCCTCCTGCGCTCCCATATCTTCTCCCAATATATTATGTTGACAATTTTTGGCGCCCCCTCTAACCGAAATTCCTGGATCCGACCCTGTATACTATGTATCGGTGGCTTGTAACTAACGAGAGCTACAAAGCACTAGGTTAAAAAAAAAAATATCATTTTATTTATAAAAATGTACCTTTATCCTAATAAACATGAAACATTAATGTCATTTTTTAACAAAACAACAAAATAACAAATTCACCCTCTCAATTTTAGCGGGCCATTACACGTTAACACAGAGCCAGACTTATATCACCTTTTCCTGGAGCGGGTCACATTTGCTCAGTTCATCCGGTGCAATGAAGAGGTATGTCTGTTTGTTTGTTTTTTCCTTCAGCTATTGAAAGCCCGTGCCTGCAGAATCCCTGCAACAATGGCGGAGCCTGTACACAGGGAACGGCCACCTGCTACAGTTATGTTTGTAGCTGTCCCCCGGGATTGACAGGGCTACACTGTGACGGTAGGAAACATTTTGGTTTTAGTGTCAGGCTGGAGAGGCAAGGCAGCTTGATTTTATTGGAAAAGAGAAAAGTATTTACGCCATTTCTAAATTCTTCACATTTCATGTGTGGAACCTTTGCACCCCTAGTTGCCCATGAAGTCGATCAATTCTTAATCGCTGTTTCAAGCACTTATCTAGCACTTGGCACTTAGCACTTCTACGTTGGGTAGAGAGAATATACGCTGTATATTAAAGGTAGTATACGAAAAGAATTTAGAAATCGAAAAGAATTTACTACCGAATTTTTAAGAAATATCTTACTTATTTGAAAGTAAATAATGATTCTATGTATCCAGCAAAATAATTGCGCTAGATATCCAATAATTGTTCAAAAAAATGGAATTGGAAGGGAGAAAATCTCGATCGCCACACGGCGATCGCGAAAAAAACCTGCCCGACGCAGGTGGAAAACAAACTTTTCTTAGCATCCATGATGGTAAAACCCCCCAAATCCACCCATTCATGATAATTCAAACAATTACTAGCGGTGTAATCCTCCTTTAAAGTAAGTAAAGCGTGTCACAAGCCGGCGTTTATCTTCGACATGAAACGACTGAGAATATTTCTATTTTCCCTGGACGGGATGCCAGTCCATAGCAGGTTACTCCCTAGTGAATGCCGGTACCCATTTATACTCCAGGGTGGATCGAGAGAGGCAAGTTGGAGTGAAGTGGCTTGCCCAAGGACACAACATATGGCCAGCAGCAGGATTGGAACCCATGACCCTCTGACCATGAGTCACAAACCCTAACCACTAGACCACAAGCCAACACTGTATACTCCACATTATTTTGTATCAAGTTAACCACCCTCCCTCCATATTCATATTAAAATGAATTAATAAATAATGTTTAAACATAAATTAATTAATTAATTATTTAATAAAAACAAATTAAGAATTTAAAATGGTGAAAAGACAAGCAAATTTAATGTTGACATAAAGCTAACAGAAAACACTCGGGAAATGAATGGAAATCAACGATATATTTTATTTGTGCAAATTTAACTTTGTGTACGTAAAAGTCTCTATATCATTGAGACCTTCGTGGAGATTCCCTTTCACATTCTTCTGCCTCGGTATCAGAGTGGGGCCCTATTCTTGTCGCAGAGATAAGCAACGCAAACTTTTAGGAAACGTATTCAATTTTAGACAATTCCTGCAGCACTTTTCAGTAGTAGCAGTAAATCAGGGGCCAATTTCATGAAGCACAACAATTTGCTCAGCACAACAAAAAAGTCTTGCTCAGGAGAACAGGTTACCAGCCAAAACTCCATGTGCTATTCATGGTATGCAAATAACAAACTGGATTACCAGTCACAAACAGTATCACCTGAACATTTGGTTGGTAACCCTGTTTGTTTTGTTTTTGTTTTTTTTGTTTTTTTTTGTTCTCAGCGAGAAGCAACCAGGAAAACCCTTGTAACAGCTTCCCATGCCTTAATGGTGCCAGTTGCATCAACATGGACAGCGGCTCAGCCTATACATGCATATGTTCACCTAGCTACACAGGCATCAACTGTAGAACACCTACATGTGAGTGACTCGCCATAACAATTAATTGCATCTTTATGCCAGGGAGCGGCTAGGGCTATAATCCACCTAAAATTATGTTGTCAGCTGTTCTACGCCATAGAACACAGTGTGTTCCTCAGCTACACACTCGCGTCCATTGTGCATTGCAGCTGCTGGACAAAGGCTGGTGTGCAGTCAAGCATATAATTTGGTGAAGTGAGGTTGAAAATGAAAATCCATTGAAAATCCTTTACTACTAGTTCACAGTGTTGGGCGGGGGAGAACTGTATTGCCTAGGGCTTATAAAGATTAAGCACAAGTGAGACATGATGCTGTGGACAAAGGCGAATATCAATGAAAAACTAATCCCGAATGTTTGCAAAAGTCCCACTTTTATCCTGATGTTGTCTTCCAAAGTCCTGCTTTTATTCTCTCAAATTAAAATCGGTGCCTGTAGGCCTATAGTTTACTACAATTGCCAATAAACGGGCTGAATCCAATGGCTATATTGTCTCTATTTAACCCTCTTCTCACTTGTTTCAGCTGGTTCTGAGGCCTGTCTTTCAAACCCATGCGGATCTGATTCCACCTGTTTCAATAGCTTCCACAGTAACAGTCCCCAGTTCCCCTACCAAAGTCAGTACATCTGTAACTGTAACACTTTCCTGACTGGCCGAAACTGCAACACGGGCATCGGTAAGTGGTATTTAAATTTACCTTGAAAATTGTACTTTGCTCCCTGTATAAAGGAATGCAAATCTGTACTTATGGGCTAGGCTCGGGCAGTCTGTTTTTGACAGACATGCGAATCCTTTATCTTACAAATCCTTTTATAGATAGGTGGTGTGTGATCCTGTTCAGAGTGCAATGAACTTGGGTCGCGTTCCCACCGTTGAAGAGCATCAAGAACAAACCGCGTCAAGAACAGACCGCTCAAAATCGGTCATATTGTCCCAAAAATTGGTGTCTTCATTGTCACAATAGCCTCCAGGAACTTGCAATTGACTTAAATGTTGTGGTGGGGGGGGGGGGGGGGGGGGGGGGGGGCTGGGCTGGGGGTGAAAAGTAGCATTCTTAAAATTAAACTAATGTGTTTTATCGTCCACTGCTTAATTCGTATAGTCTCAAAAATACAACAACAGAAAATAATTTCTGATAACATAATAGAAATACCTTAATTATCTTATATACATGGGAGACTAAGGCTGTGACTCAGAACCGGGTACTCATCAAGTACCCGATCGTTGATGCAGGGGTTTCCCTTAACTTTTTTTTTCAGTGGCCCGCCGGGCTACCTAATTAGAGTTTTCAGTCGCCCGCAAGCATTTTCAGTGGCCACGTGTGCATTTGCCATGTTTTCCACCGAGGTTACGCAACGCCAACTGCATTGTCCGACCTTCCGCGAAAGCGCGCCGCGCGTTCGGGAAAATTGCCGTAACGCGGCACGGCGCTTTACAGCCCACTGCTTGTTGTAATCGTTGATCTTGCGGGAAGATTTAATTTGCATCCGCCACAAAAGCTATCAAAACTAAACCTCACCTGTGACAACAAAACTGGCGGAGTTATTGTAAAAGCATATTAAATGTTTAAGGTTGAAAACTTTTTGGGAAAAAAACCGGAGAATGTTGGCCTAAATCTTTCACACGATGAACGCCGAGCTGACCAACACACCACACAAGCGTAAACTGAATGCAGGAAACATGCCGCGGTAGAACATTTTGTAGAAACACGCTACATCGCTCAAGAAGGACGAGCGTTTATTACCTCGAAAGAAATACATTAACAGAAAATTAAAAAATAGGAAAGGGCGACCATGATCTGATAATTAACCTGCAGGATATGACTTTCTTCATTGACGTTTGTTTGCCGGGCAGTTTTACATCTTACGATGTCAAATTCGACCATTTCGCGTAACGGAAAAATACATGCATGTCGGCCATGGACTGGTTTCGGTCCTTAACTTTGTCCATTGAAGCGTGCGGCGGAAACCAATCCAAGAATGCGCCTGCTTTGCATGGGGCGAGCACATGGCTTTTTGGCACCATCACCGTTTTTACGTACGCTTGCGGTATACATGTACATGTACATGCCGTGTGTATGTGTGCCGCGCAGGCCATGCGAGCCAATGTATGCGCTAGCTATAGCAAGCCGGCCATAAACATCGCGGATTTGTATACAGGAATGACACGATCCTATCTCTGCAATGCACGTGCACTGTTGTGTAAAGGTACTGCTGTACGTGTACATGTACTGGTAAACAGTTGATTCTGGGAAATCACATGTAATGTATTCAATATTTTAACTCGCCGGCCGGACGACCGAGGGAAGTGTTTTGAGTCGTCCGTGGCTGTTTTCAGTCGCATTTGGCGGCCGGGCGACCGCTAAGGGGAAACCCTGCGATGTCAGGAACTGATTCCAGATTATTTTACAATATCCACTTTTACAAACTACCCAGAAACTTTTCAGACAATGAATGCGAAAGGTTTTGAATATTATTGGTTGGGACTTTTTTTTAATGAAACCAAGCTTAATAGAAAAACAAAATATATTCAAATTGATGACGCTCGTGAATTTGCAGTTTACACTTTAAATCGAATCTCACTGTAAACAATCCTATATTGCTGTATCAGTTCACTGGTGTGGCAGTATTCTAGTGTGTATCCTCATGAGAAAGCTGGAAGAGAACTTTGGAGCTCTAAAATTTGATGTAGGGTTTCTTTAAGGGGTACCCATGTTTTGTTTTTAAACGGCTACCTGTGTTTTTTCGTGAAAGGGTACCTGTAAGTGCACACCTTTAGCCAAGTCATTGAAACGGTTGGCAAACGAAGATGTCAGTATGATGATATTTTTTTCCTTACCAACTCTCCACAGGCAGCGCGCCAACAATGAACATGTGCCTCCGGGGGCCTTGTTCTAACGGAGGGATTTGCAACAACATCTACAACAGCTTTCTGCAGTCACTGGACTACACTTGCAGATGCCAGACTGGATATTTCGGGCAACACTGCGAAATACCATGTAATTAACCAGGCCCTAATTGTTTTCTTTGTTCACTTGGTATTAAAAATATATATATATATATATATAACAATTATTTGTTTTGACATTGAGCGGGCCCAGACGCGGGATTGTTTTTCACGAACCTCGATTCGAGACGGGTTCAGGCTGGCATTTCTGGGTAGCACACCCTGATACTTCTGGCTTTTGCTCGCTGCGAGCCAATCGCTGAAAGATTTTCGGCCTTGCTTGGGACATATTTTTTCGTCATTCGTTTTAAATATTTGGAATGGCAAATGCCAATGTACCAAAGTAACAGAGAAATGTCATATCTAATAAAACATTAAGAATGAACCAAAATGAGTATTAAAGATTGGTGGACATAGTTCAAGATTCGTTCCAGGATTACCAGAACCAAAGAAATTGGCCCAGTTGTATTTATTGTATTGTATTTTTGTCCTCGACAAAACCTCCACAGTGTTGATACCATCAGTAGCCACAGTGTTGATACCATCAGTAGCCACAGTGTTGATACCAGTAGCCACAGTGTTGATACCAGTAGCCAGAGTGTTGACACCTGTAGCCACAGTGTTGGTACCAGTAGCCACAGTGTTGATACCAGTAGCCACAGTGTTGATACCAGTAGCCACAGTGTTGATACCAGTAGCCACAGTGTTGGTACCAGTAGCCACAGTGTTGGTACCAGTAGCCACAGTGTTGATACCAGTAGCCACAGTGTTGATACCAGTAGCCACAGTGTTGGTACCAGTAGCCACAGTGTTGGTACCAGTAGCCACAGTGTTGATACCAGTAGCCACAGTGTTGATACCAGTAGCCACAGTGTTGGTACCAGTAGCCACAGTGTTGGTACCAGTAGCCAGAGTGTTGGTACCAGTAGCCACAGTGTTGGTACCAGTAGCCACAGTGTTGATACCAGTAGCCACAGTGTTGATACCAGTAGACACAGTGTTGGTACCAGTAGCCACAGTGTTGATACCAGTAGCCACAGTGTTGGTACCAGTAGCCACAGTGTTGGTACCAGTAGCCACAGTGTTGATACCAGTAGCCAGAGTGTTGATACCAGTAGCCACAGTGTTGCATTTGAAAAGCCCAAGTGATATATTTTAATGGCCACTGGTAAAGTTTTTAAAGGAATCTATTGATTTTTTTGTTACCCTTTGCCCATCAGTTGCCAATCCATGTGATCCCAATCCTTGTTTGAACAGCGGTGTCTGTTCTCCCAGAGATATCAGCTTCTTATGCGACTGCACTCCAAACTTCAGTGGCAATATCTGCGACGTTGAAGCCGGAGGTAAGTTGTCTCCTAAAGCATTTCACTCCTTCATATAATTTATTAACCCTTGCTTTTGTTTACACTCCAATGCACTTTAATATTCCCCCCCTCCCAACCCCCCCCCCCCCCCCCCCAACAAAAAAACGCACCCTAATTTCCCCCCCCCCCCCCCCCCTCCCCCTACTCACCAAAAAAGAAAAAAGAAAAATGTGCATGGCCTTCCAATGTGTTTAGGTCTCCACAGGGTACCAAATTTAGAATCATGTAAATTATCTTGTGATTGTTTATAAGATAATATGACCAAATTAAGAAAACTACCAAATAACTGACAACAAGAAAGTAACATTGTCTTTGCCTGCAATTACTACCAATCTTCTGCATTTTCGATTGAGCCTGATTCACTGAATAAAAACTGGTCTCCCATTTTTTTGTTCAGACACATTCCCACCGCAACCCTTTGGCTGTCCGGAGAGTTTTAGCTTCCCTGCCGGTTCCCTGCCATCTATCAACGTTCCATGGGTTGAACCTCGGGTGTTTGATGCAACCCTGTTTTACCAGTCTCACATGCCCAATTCCATCTTTCAAGCCGGAACCTCCACTCGCGTTGTCTACCTTTTCGCTGATGATGCTGGAAATTTGGCCGATTGCTCCTTCAGTGTTTTAGTCACCGGTAAAAGGATTTTTTATTTTATTTGGTGCATTTACCAATTCTAGAAATTTGGAGTTTTGACGTATTTGGTTGCGTCTGAGTACTCTGTAAGCATGTATGTACGGTTCAAGATAAGCCGATGTAGCTGGCAAGCTTGAGGAAACCTGCAGAGAGAAGACAGTGAGAAGAAATTACAGTTTTAGAGGTGGGAGGAAATCCCCAGAAGAATATCCTGAAGAAAAACCATGGAATCAGGCAGGGACTGAAAACCCAATCCACATATTGGCCCAGGCGGTATTCTTACCCGGGTCACAACAATGGAGGCCACTTCCTACTCGCACAACAACTGGTGTTGTAGATTTGCCGAAGACAAACTCTTTTTAACTCCAGCAAATTTCAGTGCATATGTGATTTGCGTTGTCAACTTTGTTTGCCTTTGCTTTAATGTGCAGAGTATAAACGCTGCACTGTCAAAGGGAAGACTTGCACACGGGCTTGATACCATTGAACATCTATGTGTCCGTCGATGCACAGATGCTCTGTGGTAAAACTTTAAGAAAAGAGTCCTTATATCATTGATCATTTACAAATGTGTTTTTTTAATTTTCTTGTGATAATCAGAAGACACCGTTAGGGATAATTCTATTCCGACCATCTCGTGTCCAAGTACTCGCACCGTTATTATCACTGGAGCGGCTACTTCTGCCCGGGTGACATGGTCTACCCCATTTTCGGATGACAACCAAGGGACGCCACTGGTAACAAGCGACCGTCTGTCTGGCTCCGTGTTCCAATTGGGCTTGACAGAAGTGACCTACACAGCTAGGGACCCATCCAACAACCAGATGTCCTGTACCTTTAACGTAATTGTGACAAGAGACGGAGGTATTTGGCCAATTTATTAAGATTTTGTAACCACAAGTCGATCACAAGTCGTCCAGTCTCAAATCGTCGGTCACAGGTTTTAGTCCCGCCTTGCCAATTTCTTTGTTCACATTTGGATTGTTTTATCCTATGTGACCCTTGACCCGTGTTTGTAATTGATTGTGGCTGACTCTATGGGTTGGGCGAAAGAATCCAGAAAAGGCAAAGTTAGTGAGACCACATGACCCTGACAAGTTGAAAGAGCAACGCCAAACGTTTCACATTTGCCTATTTGGGTTTTGTTCCAAAGCAGCTTTAAGAAAAAAATGATTTCTGTAATTTTTTTCTCAATTCATTGATTCTGGGATCACAAGTCCTGCAGTCCCAATTCAAATCACAAGCTGTTTAAATGAGCTTTGACAACAGACATTCTTTTGCTATTTGGTTATTCACTGTTACTTGTGACTGACCTGGTTTAGTTGTTACTGTGGTTGTGATGTACTTGACTGGGCTTTTGATGTACTTGTGACCGGGCTTGTGATGTACTTGTGACCGGGCTTGTGATGTACTTGTGACTGGGCGTTTGATTGACTTGTGACTGGCTTGTGATTTACTTGTGACTGGGCTTGTGACTTACTTGTGACTAGGCCTGTGATTTACTTGTGACTGGGCTTGTGACTGGACTTGTGATTTACTTGTGACTGGGCTTTTAATTTACCTGTGACTGGGCTTGTGATTTACCTGCGACTGGGCTTGTGATTTACTTGTGACTTACTTGTGGCTGCGCTTGTGGCTGCGCTTGTGATTTACTTGTGACTAACCTGTAACTAGGCTTGTGATTTACCTGTGACTGGGCTTGTGATTTACCTGTGACTGGGCTTGTGATTTACCTGTGACTGGGCTTGTGATTTACCTGTGACTGGGCTTGTGATTTACCTGTGACTGGGCTTGTGATTTACCTGTGACTGGGCTTGTGATTTACCTGTGACTGGGCTTGTGATTTACTTGCGACTTACTTGTGACTGGGGCTGTGGTTGACTTGTTACTGGACTTGCGACTGGGCTTGTGACTTGCCTGCAACTGGGCTTGCGACAACATCCCTGTCACTAATCCTCTCTTTATCTCCAAGCAAACTTGAACCCTAACAATGTGTTCCACCTGACTTTTTCATGGACTGCAGCTTTTAGCATCCAGTGCCCAGCAGACGTTCGTATACCAGCTAACATTGGCCAAGACTGCACCACATACTCTCTGCCAAACCCTACTTACTCCAACGGCGTGGGTGCTGTGTCGTTAGGCTATCGGCTGATCGGTGAGAGTGCCACAGGCCAACAGTTCTACACCGTCCTGCCGTTCTCTGGTAGCTTTCTCTACAGGGCAGTGGACAGCATGGGAAATGTTGCCGAATGTACATTTACCCTCAGCATTACTCCCATCGCTGGTACGTACGCTGCCCTGCTTTTCAGGGGAAGGGGTTTTAAGCGAGAGGAAAACCCCTATTAAGCCGTTGAACGAAAATTGACTTCTTGCGCAGTGACTCTGAGAAAAACCCAAAGAAATGTTGAATTAATCATTAAATGCATAATAAACAAGAAAATTGAATCTTGACCTTGTTCGGTTTTGTTGACATTAGTGAATTGTTGTCAAGGCACAGGTCGTAGCACAAACAAAATTTGCATTTTGTTGTTGTAAACCTTGAACGACATCATATTACTGGATATTTAAAATCTCATTGAAAATTATAGTCGGGTAAACGGGCACATAGCATCTATTTTAATTGATTTTATGTAGTTAAACTACCCAAAATGTTCATTGAAAATTTGTCTATTTTTAACAAAAGGATATAAAAGCAACATTTACACTATTGGCTTCCTTTTGAACCCTACCATTGTCAGAAATCAAGATTTTTGAATATTCAATTTTTTGTTTGTTTTTTGTTCCTCTGCTGTTTTTGCCTCTCCTTGGTTTGAATTTATTTCATGTCTTTGAAATATCCAAAATAGATACAGATCCTGCTGATTTTAGTTTAGTTTTTTTTTTATCTCATGCCTACAGTAACAAAAAAATTTTTGGTCATTGCATGGCACTCTGCGTTGTCTGGCTTTATTAATCTATATTTAAATTGATTCGTTTTATTTCCCTCCTGATTGGATGCTCCCTTTCACACAGATCCTTGTTCGGTTGATCCTTGTCTCAACGGCGGACAGTGCACAGTCTCTGGGGATACGTTTATGTGTATGTGCCCTCCTCTATACACCGGACCTAGATGTGGAATGGATGTTATTTGTAAGTCTACAAAAACTAGCAATTGTCTCCCAGTATACCACCAAAACCATTCTAACAAATCGTTTAAAACCAGCGTATGGGACTGAACATTGTTTATGCCCTCGCCTACGTTGCGAGCATTGTCGCCAATTGTAGGGCCACGAGTCGGGTTTAGGCAGGCATGTTTAAAACTGGCCAACCACATTTGTATTATTCTTCGTAATAAACACAATAGATTTTCATGACAGTCGAAGTGTAAATTACTTGAAAGGCAAAGTATCAACGTTACAGGTGGAGGAAATAAATCCTACTTTGAACTCTATTATTAACATAATGGCCTAAATACATGTTGAAATTCTAGAATGCTTCATTAGACTGCAGTGATAATTCTATTTTAAAAAATATCCGAGTTCGTGGCCGTTTTAGCCGAGTCGCTAGAGCATCGGACTAAAAATCGCAAGGTCCGCGGTTCAAGTCTGCCTCCGCTCACCCAGGTGTGGCGCTCCGTCTCAACAATTGATCTCCCTGGTCTAGAGTTTTGAAAAGGGGATAGACTCCCTTGTTGTATGGCTGTGTTGACAATAGGCCTCATCGACTTACCTTACCTTATAATTCTATTTATTTTGTGTTTCTCTCCTTCCCTGTTAACCACCACCTGCTCAGCACCTTGCACGCCAAATCCTTGTTTTTTCGGAGGCACCTGCATAGTCACCCCGCAAACCACATTCAGCTGTCAATGCGTATCGGGACGCACAGGAACGAACTGCCAGACCCTGGTCACAGGTACGAACGACCAACACGCTAGTCTGGGTTTCAAGCTATTGAAAACAGCCAAAGACAATTAGGAAGAACAACAATTAAGGGCATTTGGTTTCATAAATTAAAATTTTCGTAGGTGTTAACTGATATTTTACCTGGAAAGAATATAAAAGGTGTAAATTGTTGGAATAATTGTATTACATCATGATATGACAGGAACATTATAAACGGTGTATGAAACTTTCCTAATGGTGCTGTAATCTACACGTACATTCTCGTATAAACAGCCAGGGTTTGGAAAAATGTGGGGAAAAACGCAATGCGTGCAAGAATTTTCCAGTCATTTGATTTTTTGTTGTGATGCCGACAGGTTTCCAACTTAATTGTGTGAGTCGGCATCTTGTGGAGGGTCTCCCTGGTAATACTGTCTTTGTCAACATACCTGAACCATCGGTGGTCGGAGAGACAAGACCAGTAACATTCTACTACTTCTCTTACGACGGCCAGACTTACACCACCATCGACACCCCCAGGGTCTATCAAGTGATGATTCCACAGAATAGCCTGTCGACTGTGAGAGTTCAAATCTATGGAAACGTACCTTTTGATTCTTCTGTTATGCCTGCTAACTGCTTAACCGAACTTGTCTTCACAGGTAATCCTTATTTCCAAAGCTCTCAAAGGGGCATTTTGTACGTGTTTGCCTCACTGGGTACAAATAGGAACAGTGCTACCCCACAAGTTGGACTTTAGAAACCTAGGGCGCCCCTTAAAGGTAGTATGTATACACCATTTGCAGATATCGAAAATATTTAGTACCGAATTATTAAGAAATATCTTACTCATTTGAAAGTAAATAATGATTCTAGGCATCCAGCAAATTGATTGCGCTAGATATCCTGTAATTATTCCGAAAAATATAATTTTATAAAGAAAAATTTGCGATCGCCGGACGGGGATCGCGAAAAAACGAAGATAACATAAGAATAACTGCCCAACGCCGGTTGAAAACAAACGCTGTTTTTTGTGCTTTTCTCAGCTTCCATGATTGTAAAACTTTGGACAAGTCAGTTAAACAACATTTACTATGAAAAATAACCCCCCAGATCTACCCATTAATGATAGTTGAAGCAATTACCAATGGTGTATCCTACCTTTAAGCGTAAGGCTAAGTATTTTTTTTTAAATACAGGCACAAAAGAAGAATAACAGAAGGTAAGTAGGGTTGGATGGTTGTGTACAAATTACTATGGAGAGTTGAGACGATTTTCTCAGTATTTCCTAAGAAAATTGGAAATGTTTCTTAGTCCCAGATTTCAACATTTTTGACCTATATTGAGATTATATATGAAAAAAAACAGCGTCAGGTTGCAACATTCTTTCTGTTTTTTTTAAATATTTTTGTTTGTTATCGGAATGTTAAAGTGTTTATAGGCACATGGCCTTTCTCACGTTGTAATGCAAATGTTCGGCCGTTCGCTTGACTACTACAAATCCAAATGCATTTTTCTGACACCCTACATCTTATTTCAGTTGGCGTTTTTAACCCGTGTACAAGTGATCCCTGCAGGAATAGTGGTACCTGTAGCGTTGTAAACCAATCGTGGATGTGCAGTTGTCGTCTTGGCTTCTCTGGAACTTTCTGCCAGTTCGGTATGTTGCTCTAATAACGGGCTCCACCCACTGCCCCCGGCAGGCCTGTCCAATGCCACGATTCGGTGGAGAAGTCATTTGCAGTAATCCAAGATGGACAGTTTAATTATTGAGACGAGAAATTCATGCGAATGCCTGTGTAACTGCCCAATTCTAATCAAGAAAGCACATGTATTCGTACAAAACATTGTGAATAATGGATGGATTGTCCAGTCCTAATTTCAATATCAAAATTTAAATGGATATTTGTGAGGGTTTCTGGTAAATGAGACGTAACTGGGCAGAGGTTGAAATAAGTGTTGCAATTGGGTATTAGGAAAGAGGATAACATTTTTGTTGCGACACTGGTTGTTGCGCTTTAATCAGACGTTCCCTTGACCAGTTTATTTTAACCAGGATTATTTTAACATATCGAAACTCGATCCAAGGCGGGTTCAGGCGATTAGTACCGGGAAGCACACCGACGCATTTCCGGCTTTGCTCGCTGCCGACAGACATTTCCGGCCTTGCTCGTGGTGTGTTCATGCGTCCTCCGTTTTGAATCTGGGAAAAACTTTGCGTTTATGTACGTCAAGATTTTTGAATATTCAATTTTTGGTTTTGGTTTTTGTTCCTCTGGTGTTTTTGCCTCTCCTTGGTTTGAATTTGTGGACGGAATTTATTTCATGTCTTTGAAATATCCAAAATAGATACAGATCCTGCTGATTTTAGATTAGTTTTTGTTTATCTCATGTCTACAGTAACAAAAGAATTCTTGGTCATTGCATGGCAGTCTGCGTTGTCTGGCTTTATTAATCTATATTTAAATTGATTCGTTTTATTTCCCTCCTGATTGGATGCTCCCTTTCACACAGATCCTTGTTCGGTTAATCCATGTTTCAACGGCGGACAGTGCTCAGTCTCTGGGAATACGTTTAGGTGCGTGTGCCTTACTCAATACACCGGACCTACTTGTCAAACTGCTGTTGGAAGTAAGTCTACAAAAACTAGCAATTGTCTCCCAGTATACCACCAAAACCACTCCAACAAATCATAACAAATCGTTCAAAACCGGCTCATGGGACTGAACATTGTTTATGCCCTCGCCTACGTTGCGAGCATTGTCGCCAATTGTAGGGCCACGAGTCGGGTTTAGGCAGGCATGTTTAAAACGGGCCAACCACATTTGTATTATTCTCCGTAATAAACACAATAGATTTTCATGACAGTCAAAGTGTAAATTACTTGAAAGGCAAAGTATCAACGTTACAGGTGGAGGAAATAAATCCTACTTTGAACTCTATTATTAACATAATGGCCTAAATACATGTTGAAGTTCTAGACTGCAGTGATAATTCTATTTAAAAAAAGACCCGAGTTCGTGGCCGTTTTAGCTGAGTCGCTAGAGCATCGGACTAAGAATCGCAAGGTCCGCGGTTCAAGTCTGCCTCCGCTCACCCAGGTGTGGCGCTCCGTCTCAACAATTGATCTCCCTGGTCTAGAGCTTTGAAAAGGGGATAGACTCCCTCGTTGTATGGCTGTGCTGACAATAGGCCTCATCGACTTATCTTACCTTATAATTCTATTTATTTTGTGTTTCTCTCCTTCCCTGTTAACCACCACCTGCTCAGCACCTTGCACGCCAAATCCTTGTTTGTTCCAAGGCACCTGCACACCCACCTCGCAAACCACATTCAGCTGTCAATGCATATCGGGACGCACTGGACCAACCTGCCAGACCCAGGTCACAGGTACGAACGACCAACACGCTAGTCTGGGTTTCAAGCCATTGAAAACAGCCAAAGACAATTAGGAAGAACAACAATTAAGGGCATTTGGTTTCATAAATTAATATTTTCGTAGGTGTTAACTGATATTTAACCTGGAAAGAATGTAAAAGGTGTAAATTGTTGGAATAATTGTATTACATCATGATATGACAGGAACATTATAAACGGTGTATGAAACTTTCCTAATGGTGCTGTAATCTACACGTACATTCTAGTATAAACAGCCAAGGTTTTCATGTGGAAAAAAACGCAATGCGTGCAAGAATTTTCCAGTCATTTCATTTTTTTTGTGATGCCGACAGGTTTCCAACTTAATTGTGTGAGTCAACATCTTGTGGAGGGTCCCCCTGGTAGCACCGTCAATGTCAACATACCCGAACCAACAGTGGTCGGAGAGACAAGACCAGTACGATACTACTACTCCACTATTAACAGCGTCGAAATCGCCAACCCCAGGGCCTATCCAGTGATGATTCCACAGAATAGCCTGTCGACTGTGAGAATTCAAATCTATGGATGGGTACCTTCTGATACTTCCGTTAGCGCTGTTAACTGCTTCACCGAACTTGTCTTCACAGGTAATCCTTATTTCCAAAGCTCTCAAAGGGGCATTTTGTACGTGTTTGCCTCACGGGGTACAAATAGGAACAGTGCTACCCCACAAGTTGGACTTTAGAAACCTAGGGCGCCCCTTAAAGGTAGTATACACCATTTGCAGATATCAAAAATATTTAGTACCGAATTATTAAGAAATATCTTACTCATTTGAAAGTAAATAATGATTCTAGGCATCCAGCAAATTGATTGCGCTAGATATACTGTAATTATTCCGAAAAATATAATTTTATAAAGAAAAATTTGCAATCGCCGGACGGGGATCGCGAAAAAACGAAGATAACATAAGAATAACTGCCCAACGCCGGTTGAAAACAAACGCTGTTTTTTGTGCTTTTCTCAGCTTCCATGATTGTAAAACTTTGGACAAGTCAGTTAAACAACATTTACTATGAAAAATAACCCCCCAGATCTACCCATTAATGATAGTTGAAGCAATTACCAATGGTGTATCCTACCTTTAAGCGTAAGGCTAAGTATTTTTTTTTAAATACAGGAACAAAAGAAGAATAACAGAAGGTAAGTAGGGTTGGATGGTTGTGTACAAATTACTATGGAGAGTTGAGACGATTTTCTCAGTATTTCCTAAGAAAATTGGAAATGTTTCTTAGCCCCAGATTTCAACATTTTTGACCTATTTTGAGAAAAAACAGCGTCAGGTTGCAACATTCTTTCTGTTTTTTTTATATATTTTTGTTTGTTAATAATAATAATAATAATAATAAATTTATATTGCGCAGATTCCACATTAGTGTTCAAGTGCGCAGTACATGTATACATACACAATGTCGTAAAAATCGAACTACCCTGATACAATTAAAATTATGGGAACGTTAAAGTGTTTATAGGCACATGGCCTTTCTCACGTTGTAATGCAAATGTTCGGCCGTTCGCTTGACTACTACAAATCCAAATGCATTTTTCTGACACCCTACATCTTATTTCAGGTGGCGTTGTTACCCCATGTACAAGTGGTCCCTGCACGAATAGTGGTACCTGTAGAGTTGAAAACCAATCGTGGAGGTGCGATTGTCCTCTTGGCTTCTCTGGAAATATCTGCCAGTTCGGTATGTTGCTCTAATAACGGGCTCCACCCACTGCCCCCGGCAGGCCTGTCCAATGCCACGATTCGGTGGAGACATCATTTGCAGTAATCCAAGATGGACAGTTTAATTATTGAGACGAGAAATTCATGCGAATGTCTGTGTAACTTCCCAAATCTAATCAAGAAAGCACATGTATTCGTACAAAACATTGTGAATAATGGATGGATTGTCCAGTCCTAATTTCAGTATCAAAATTTGAGGGTTTGTAAGGATTTCTGGCAAAATGAGACGGAACTTTTTGTTATTCTGTCGCTTTTAGACGCAAAACTACCAAAAATTTCCATTGAAAAGTTGTCTGTTTTTAACAAAAGGATATAAAAGCAACATTTGCATTATTGGCTTTCTTTGAACCCTACCATTGTCACAAATCAAGATTTGTGAATATTAAATTTTTTGTTTGTTTTGTGTTCCTCGGTTGTTTTTCCCTCTTCTTTGGAGAAATTCATGGAAATGCCGGTGTAACTGCCCAATTCTAATCAAGAAAGCACATGTATTCGTACAAAACATTATGAATAATGGATGGATTGTCCAGTCCTAATTTCAGTATCAAAATTTAAATGGATATTTGTGAGGGTTTCTGGTAAATGAGACGGAACTGGGCAGAGGTTGAAATAAGTGTTGCAATTGGGTATTAGGAAAAAGGATAACATTCTTGTTGCGACACTGGTTGTTGCGCTTTAATCAGACGTTCCCTTAACCAGTTTATTTTAACCAGGATTATTTTAACATATCGAAACTCGATCCAAGGCGGGTTCAGGCAAAAAGTGCCAGGAAGCACACCGATGCATTTCCGGCTTTGCTCGCTGCTGAAAGACATTTCCAGCCTTGCTCGTGGTGTGTTTATGCGTCACCCATTTTGAATCTGGGAAAAGCTTTGCGTTTATGTACGTCCTCCGGCGCAAACTGGTTAACGGGTTATGGTTGTTTAAAGCTCGCATTTATCAACACGTCGCAAAAGTAAAATATTGAGAAAAAGGTGTTTAAAGTTTTTGAGTTTTGTACACGTGATATGGAAAATGTCAATTGTGTTTCCTGAAAAACACTTTTATTAATAATTAACTTTTAAAAACAACTTTCATACTATTTCTTAACAAAATTTAGCTAGTGGGTATACCAAAGATTACAAATATAAATAAACCTATATGCCCTCTGCCCAGAACGCCTCACATTTAACATTGCAAATTACCAGGCATTGCGATCGCGCAAGGTATGATGGGCAACGATGTTGATTAGAATCCTTATATCTTTGGTTCTCCCTTCAGATCCCTGTTCTACACGTCCCTGTCTCAACAGTGGGTTTTGCTCAGTTAGAGAAAGCACCTTCATCTGTCAATGTGAGCCTGGATTCACAGGAAATGACTGTGGGACCATTGATGGTAATTTATTGTCCTCATTCTCTTCCATTAACTAAGTTATCTCAGTTAACTCAAGGTGATTTATGTGGAATTTAGTTTGCAAAAACAAGTAACTTATGCGCAATATGCAAATATATGGATCAGTTTATCAATTAGAGCTTTCATTTTTCCTGTCCTGTTTCAACTGACATAATTTTGTATTTTTTTTTAATTCAGCACACATTCTTTGATGCCTTCTACAGCATTTTTTTATTTTTTGTCTGCAACTATTTGCTTGTAGGCTACACAATAGTTTGTTCATCTACAATTCCTGTTAATGGAGCACCATCAGGTGCAGTCATCGTGAGGATACCTCAGCCCACAGTAAATGGAAACCCTACAGGAGCCGTTTCATTCCGGTACTCCTTAAATGGCGCACAGATTTTCCAGCCATTGGCACACAGCCTATTAATTCCATCATTTGGACAGCGCACTGACATTATTGATGTTCAGGCAACAGACGGTGCACAGAGAACACAGACTTGCCAAATCCAATACCGAATCACAGCAAGTAAGTTTACCTATTGTTGTTATTGTCCTGTTACATTACCTTAAAGCTCTTTTTGACCGATTGACCAATTGCAGTGCATGATTTAAAAGTCCGACAAATTGTCACCATTTCATCCGAACATTTTGCCCTTCTCAAGTTTGTGTCATGTCCATGTGAACACATTTGTATTTGAAGGTGTCAAAGCTCCTAAGATTTGTTCCTTGATACGTTTTTTTGTTTTGTTCTCATTGATCAGATACAAACACAAACCCTTGTGGTTCGAATCCGTGCCGAAACCAAGCTGCCTGTAATGCCAATGGAGATGGTTTTATATGCACCTGCACATCAGAGTGGACTGGAGATTTGTGTGAAATTGGTGAGTACTTTAAACATCTTGAATTGCGACCACAATCTGCAGTAAGGGCGCAGTACCATCCAGCCGATTGTAACTACTGATCCAAATGCCGTGTGTTGTTCAAATGCTTGTGTATGCTATTTGCGTAAAATTCCAAAAGTTAGACACTATTAGACACATCTTTGAAAATTACATTCTTTTTGTGATTTTTCGGAAGGAATAATTTCACTGGGAGTTTAGAATCAATACAACACATAAGCTTTTCAACAGTTTTTTGGTTGGATACTTTTTGAATAGTTGGAAAAGGTATATTCCCCCTTTAAAGGTTGTATTATCTTTTGCAGACATCAACAAATTGAGAAATATCTTACTTATTTGAAAGTTAATAATGATTTCAGGCATCTAGCAAAATGATTGCGCTAGGTATTCTGTCATATTTCTGAAAAATGTAAATGTTATTTTTTTTTTAATTCCCACGCAAAAAATAACAAATATAAAAAGAACAACTGCCCGACAGTGGAAAATAGACACTTTTTTTGGCGTTATTGATTGTAAAACTTTTTTGAGGTCAGTTAAACGATATTTACTATAAAATACATCCCCCTCTTAACCAGTTCACGCCGGATGACATATATAAACGCAAAGTTTTTCCCCAGATTCAAAATGGATGACTCGTAAACACGCCATGACTGAGCAAAGCCAAAATTGTCTGTCAGCATCGGTGTGCTTCCCGATACTATCGGCCTTAACCCCCCTCAGATCGAGTTTCGTTAAAAATAATCCCGCACTTCAGCTCGGTGATGTTAAAATAATCCCGGCGCAAACTGGTTAAATCCACCCATTCCTGATAATTCACGCACACTTACCAATGGTGTATACGACCTTTAAATCCACCCATTCCTGATAATTCACGCACTTACCAATGGTGTATACGACCTTTAACAGTGTTTGTATTAACGAGAGTCAACTGTATTTATTTTGTTTGTTTCTAGGCAACCCATGCAATTCCAATCCCTGCCCGCTGGGTATAGAGTGTTATTTCCGTCCGGAAGGCTTCCACTGCCCACCAAATCAAGGTAGGTGCCATGCCTAGAAAGGCGAGACAACTCCATGATGAGAGAATAATGATATCTAACGATATTCCAAATTTAGCCTCTTTGGCCAACAGTTTAAGTTATTTCAGGATTTTAGCGTAAATGGCAGCTTCGTGAATGTGTTTTTTTATGAACAAATCTGGGGAATATAGGGTTTTGATGTAAATTCACTGTGCTTTTACGTACTGAACAATTTGATTTATGCCATTTCATTGGATTTTTGTTCAAGTGATGCAAGTTTTAAACAAATGGTTACCTTTGACTAAACCAGAATTTATCAATTCCATGGGCCGCAATCAAGGCCGCTGTATAATTTGTCTGAAGAACTCCTTCTCAACTTTGAGAATTCAGAGAGAAAAAATTCAGAGAAAAAAAATCAGAAAAAACAATTCAGAAAAATCAATTCAGAGAAAACTCCATAAAGAAAGTTTGATTATTAAAGCTTCAAATTAATTTTAAAACGGATCTAAAGTGACTCGTCAAAAGCTCTGGCCAACAATTTGGGATTGATTGATATCTTGAAAACAAATATTATTGCAGAAAGAAGAATTTGTCCGGTCCATTCTTTAATAAAAACAATTATTGTATTTATTTCTCTTTGTATTGCTGCAGGTCGTCGTCGAAGAGATGCTGCAAAAACGGGTATGTCTTCAACGCTGATTGAAAGTTAATATAAACAAATGTAAACAATAACCAAAGCTTTCGTCCGTTCGTAAAGTAACACGTCAAAATGTCATTTAAGAGTTAAATTCTTCCTAAAAATTGAAAACAACTTTATGATATTGGAGATACATGTAGCATTACATGGAGGCAGCAAAATACAGTTCATCTGGACGAACGTACGTACGTAGTCCGCCCGTACGTGTCATTTCTTTCGAAAAATATGCAAACTTCAATTTTTTTCTAATTGCAATCAAACTTGGGTCATGCATTCAATAATGTTACCTTGATATGGTCCATGGTCAAGTACTGAGGTCAAGGGTCATTTGAGGTCAAGTTGTAAAAGGGGCTGGAATTGTAAAATTGGTCTCTTTGAAAACTTATAGTTTAATTGCAATCAAACTTGGGTCATAGAGGCAACATGAAAACGTCCATATGATGGTGATATCAAAGGTCATTTGACCGCAGGGTTTTAATCAAGTCTTAAAAAGTAAAAAAATCCTGCAAGGATGCCGGTATGGCCTGCGATCTCCGGGTGGGATGTGCTACAGCATCATTGATTAGGTCGATTACTTATAAGATAACATGCCGAGACAATCTATACCTTTTAAACTAGGGAAACTCCACCCATAGTTTATAATTGCATAATGTTAAAGAGTGTCAATTGCCATTGTGACTTGATTATTATTTTATTTTTATCGGTTTCGGTAATCATATAAAACAGATTTTCTCGCACTGCGGTTAACGTCATGCGAGCCGCCATTTTGTTCTGGTTTATCGGTACATCCAAAATATTGTGACTGTATTGTGTGGTGTCTGCACCATCATTACTCGAAGCCCGATCGATAGTGGCCCTGCACGAGCAAGGAATGCAAGTGAACCCTTTTGTGTACGACATACACAAATACACATACCCTTTTCTGTAGCTCACAGATTTTCTATTCTTCTCAGAAAATACAAAATTAAACGATAGTTTGTTGCGCGACAAGTTGATATTTTGCACAGAAATGCAATAGTCGGGCGCCGTACAACATACGTCTGCATAATGTAGTTGGCCGCGTCAAGGTGGAATACCAGTGCGAACAACAGGCAATAAAGTGATGTGTAAAAAGGTGCAGACACTACGTCATAATTTCCCGGGCGAGGCGGGAGATTTGAACAATATGGTCGCGCCCTTGTACTCAAGAAATCGTGAATATAATAAGCGCGTGTGTCGTTCTCTATAACAAATCAAAATAAATTCTCTGTGGAGTCAGTATGTTACCATATATTCTTTTAGACTAGGTAAAATATTATTGAGCCTGGAATTCCCCTTTAATGAGTTCTTCATTATAAGAATCTAGTGGCTGAAACCGGTCACAGAAAACCCGCTGGCGCCGAAGAGCACGTTGTTCAACTTTCTGATTCAAAAATACCGCTGTATAAGTGCCGCTATTTTGACGCTCGAGACAATTCACGCTAGTTATCGGATGTTTGTGGGGCGTCTGGATGTCCTGCAAATTTTCGAGTGGTTTAACCAGTTCGCGCCGGATGACGTATATAGACGCACAAATATCCCCAAATTCAAAACGGATGATGCATAAACACGCCAAGTTTAAGTTCGGAAATGTCTGTCAGCAGCGAGCAAGGCCCGAAATGCGTGGGTGTGCTTCCCGGCACTATCGGCCTGAACCCGCTTCGGATCAAGTTTCGTTAAAAATAATCCCGCCCCTCGGCTCGATGATGTTAAAATAATCCCGGCGCGAACTGGTTAAGGGAACACGCAGATTTAGGGGCATTTTGTGAATAACCCGCAAATGCTTACGGGAGGGTTGCGGGCAGAATGCGTGTCCGTAAATCATTGCGGGTGTTTTGTGAATAAGGACCCTGGACTTTCCGCACTGCAGTCCTGGGCTCATCCTACTGAGCTACTGGCTCTTGAACAATTTTTGTTCGGATGTTATATATAACCCTTAGGCCGATATAACGTTTAAAAAAATAGACCAGATTTGCATCTTTTTTAAAATTGGCAAAAAGTTGACTTTTTGGAAACATTACAAATTGTAAGGGGTTAGTTAGCCTTGCATTTGTTTTAATTAAATTGAACAAAATTTTACTTGGAAAAAGTAACAAATGGTAAGGGGTTAGCCTTGGATTTGTATCGTAATGTATATGTAAGGGGTTAGCCTTGCATTTTTATGCAAATTAGGTCAAAATATGATTTTGTCAACAAATGTCTTAAATCCACCCAAAATTAATTTGTAGGGGTTAGCCTTGCATTTTTTAGTTCAAAATATGATTGTCCAAAAATGTTCCTAAAATAAATTTATAAGGGGTTTGTTAGCCTTGTATTTGTATGCAAATTAGGTCAAAATAATATTTTTTCAAAAATGTCTCAATTGTCCCTTAAATGTATTTATAACTTTCTCCCATGTTATTGTGCTGTAAAACTTTGGGGGAATTTGATCTTGGTTAGTGAAATTATATTTGCCTTTGTCTTTATATTTAACCAGAGGACATACCACTGTGTAACCAACATCCTTGCTACAACAATGGCACCTGTGTCTCCATTGTGGACGAGCACCATCTAGACTACATACGCTGTGATTGCGTACCTGGTTGGATTGGACCACGTTGTGCACAAGGTACGAAACAAACTAGTTATACAGAAGTATACATTAATAAAGCTACTTATTCTTAAACTTATGTAAAACACATTTGTGACCGGCTCTACAAAAAGGTGTATTAGGTCGCAAAAACAGTTAATTGAGTTATATACATGGTTGAAAAGCCCACAACGTAAGCTTTCATTTGGTATATAATAGAGCTCCACAGCCCCTCTTATTTTGGAGATATGACGTGTTTACATATTGATTACTTCCTTGGAGTTCAAATTACACAACTGAGAAAACAGGCTTTGAAATAGCCGGCTGTGTTGTACTACAACAGAACGATGCACACAAAATGGGATTTTTTCCCACTTTATTCATCAAAATCAACATTTCTTTGAATTAAACCTGAAACTGTAGATATTAAAGATGTCATTCATGACCAAAAATGTAAATCACAGTTAGATGAAATGTTTACCCTCTCAATGTTGAGCGAGCCATTACATGATAGTGCACAGCGCGACTTAATACACCTTTTTGTAGAGTCGGTCACATTTGCCATGTTTATTTTCTGTTGTGATGAAAAAGACACAGTGTGGGTTGAAGACTGGTGTCATATCCATTTCAGTCTTTTCCCCTAATATTGGTTATTAAACCCTTGGACAGTTGCTCACCTATTTATCTTTACTTCAGACATATGCAACATGTATTTTCTGGCCAATATTTTCAGGACTGGAGTCGATTTATCTGTAACTCACCGCCGTATCAACCCTTGTTCATCACAGACACAGTCTTTTAAATTTACCTCTAACTGAATTCCCATGTACGTGCACAGATTTATTGAAAATTAGGTCAGGAGTCTTTGTTTTCCCATTACTGTTAATACAAGGTAATTTTTAAAGTCCAAGGACTTTGTTATTAAGGTGTTTGACTGTACATGGATGGACACACACTTTCTTCTTCATCTCAAAATTGACTGCCAAAAAATCCCAACCTTCCTTTTTTTTATACCGGTGTGAACACTGGTTAACCCGTTACAATTTATTTCATACCTACTCATAGTGCAAGTGGAGCTGGATCAGCCAAGCAACCCATCCTGGATGCTGCACCAGCCACCAGAATGGAAGGACAAGGAGAACCTGGGCATGCACTGGATGATGGTGGCCCTCATTGCCATCTTAGCCCTGGTGGTGGTGCTGATGGCCTTCGCGTTCATGCGCGTAGTGCCGCGTAAGCGAAGCCGCTACGACGACGACGTTAAGTTGATTCACTAGGCTTGACAAATTTCCTAGATGCAGTCTCTTCACAAAAGTACATGTACTGCGATGACTTTGGGGGCAGAATTGTGCCTTATTGCAAGTCCCTCAAACATAAAAAAAAAAATCTACGCAGATTATTGCATTGCATATTTGAAAGGTACATAAATGTTTCTGTAATACAATAAATTGGGATTTTGTTTGAAATTCAATCGGGCTAAAGCTAGACTGTTTGAAAAACAAAAACAGCCTTTTAACAAGAATGTTATGTGAATCAGCAGGAATCAATTGTAAAATTCAAGGTTTGAAATTGTATTAGCAACTGGTTAATGAAAACAGTAAAAAATCTTAGACAATTAAAAAAAAAAAAAATCATTCGAAAGAATATTTGAACGTGTTCACTTTTTTAAAGATTGTTTCACTGTTATTAGATTAGCTTGGTGGCAATTTTATTTTAATGCATCTAGTTCTTTTATTATAGCTTTTTGGTGTGTTGAGTTTCGAAACAATTTATGTTTTTATAATATCTAAGGGAAAAAAAATCATATTAAATTTTTAGTCTTAGAAGTTATTATGTATGAATAAATGTTAGTTTGAGATTTGTTAAATTTTGTTTATGGAATGTTTTTGACTTGGTTTATTCTACAATGTATATTAAAAATTTAAGGAAAATTATGAGGGGAACATGCATAATTTAATTATTTAGATTAGTGAAGTTGAGGCTTCTTCTGTTTGATTTATAATTTTAAATCCATGATTTGCTAACAGTGGGAGATCCTCGCTCTCAATTTTCCCACCAAACAACTCTATAAAGTATTTAGATTTATAACAAGTATGCAAGGGTCTACTTTTATATTATTATGGTGTAGGGATTAATTTTAATAATCTACGACTATTGTAATAATGGGATTTATTTAGTTTTTGGATACTTCATGTGTAAAGTGGTTATGTGGATTGTAACTGTTATCAAAGGGCAAATTAAGAACTGATATAATCATTAATTTTTCTAAAAGAAGAAAACGCTTATCTGGTTTTGGTTGTACAATTTTAATACAGAACATTTTATAGCCAATATTTTGTTATAATCATAATAATCATGTAGTATTCAGGCTGAGCATTATTAAAGGTGGAGTAAAAGGCAAGTGGTACTGTGTACATTATTCATTCCATGCGATGCCAAATACATAAGAAAACCATGTACACAAACTGAAAATCCTGATTTATATCAAAACTATTTTGTGTCATTTTACTACAGCCAGTAGGCGCACCTCTTAGCAAATGTCTTGGAACAACCCTTTCCCCCATAAAACGAATCCAGAAAAGCAAGTTCGAAAACATACACTGTACAGAGTTTTTTTTGTTTTTTTTATGGAAATACCAAACCATTTTTTTTTTACATAATCAAAAAACTGCTTAATGCAAACAAAAAAGCTTGAAGCAAAAACTGTCAAGTTGGGCTTAAGGATGTCGAAAAAGCTTTCTAATGGGACTAGGACAAAACCCAACGAGAATTGTACATAATTATTTCAGTTTTAAATTTTAGGGGCTCTTAAAGGTAGGATACACCATATTCAGATATCGAAAATATTTACTACCGAATTATTAAGAAATATCTTACTCATTTGAAAGTAATTAATAATTCCAGGCATCCAGCAAAATAACAAAGATAACATAAGAATAACTGCTCGGCGCCAGTTTGAAACAAACGCTGTTTCTAGTGCTTTGGCCAACCATATTTATATTCCTTTCTCAAAATACGGCCATTAAACTTCCGAGTCGGAGAGTCACAATAATCAAAACCTCAATAAACTGGATTCTTAGTCCTTAAAAAATAATGCTTCATTAGGCCTGCAATAGGAAACATTGATCTGTGCGAACATACAGTACTTCTCATGGCTGATTACAGAGCCCTTGCTATTGCTGCTGCACAAAGTCCATAAACCATACATCTTATTCAATAGAGAGGTTTCGCACCGTCGCTGATACCGGTCCGCATACGAATACGTCATCACTTTGTGCGCTCGCGTGACCTGAAGACGTTTCCATACACGATACGAACTGATACCGGCCGCCATACACGTAGGTAAAAAACGGATACCGTTTTCGTAGACTTTTTAGCTAAGTGTAGTGTATAATCAACAACACTCCCCGCCATATTACTGTTAGTGTTATAACCCATGAATGTAGAGTGTAATTTGTGGGCAATGGCCCCAAAAAGAAAAGAAAAATAGACTGAAAAAAGGTGTCGGTGGCGACTGTACATTTGTCATGCATGTTGTTATCGGTCACGGTTTGCGAAACAAGATTGATATCCGCTCCAACGCGTACTGTTACGGTTACCGTATGCGTATCCGTAAACGTACCGGTAGGCGTGCGAAACCTCTCTATTATCTCAAGATAATTACATATCCATAAAGTCATAGATTTAGGAAAATAACCAACTTGGCAATCTTTGTGTGCCAAAAAATGTATTCCTTCAAAAAAAAAAACACAATCATGAAATAAGAAAAAGTACAACAAATTACCCTAACAAACTCGGGCCAAAATGAACAATTCTTTCAAACTTTAACAGACAAAATTAACACAATCAACGTTCGCCTTGAAGAAGCCATTTGACAACTTTAGAATCAAATATTCTGCAGTTCATCATTTGTCCATTTACAAGTATTTCTTTAATACCATACAAATTAAATGTAGACAAAACCATTGTTATGCAAGGAAAAAAATGCCAAACTAACCTACTGGCACCCGTACTAGATTGTTAACCAGTTCGCGCCGGATGACGTATATAAACGCAAAGTTTTCCCAAATTCAAAACAGATGACGCATAAACACGCCAAGTTCAAGTTCGGAAATCTCTATCAGCAGCGAGCGAGGCCGGAAATGCGTGGGTGTGCTTCCCGGCACTATCGGCCCCTCGGCTCGGTGATGTAAAAATAATCCCGGCGCGAACTGGTTAAACATCCTTTTGATTTCCTAAAGAATTTATAAAATTAAATAGCTATTTGGGGCAGTACAGCGACTGACTGGTTTAAGTGTGCACATCCCAACATGTACATGTACATTTGTACACACTGCCTTGTTATATTCCTCATGGGCAAAACAAAACACCACTCGGCAACGTGTGAATCCCTGCAATCTCTGCCATGTTCATGAATTCAGAACCCATTTTCAGGTAAATGTTAATGAACTCTGTACGGAGAGGATGTGACCCCTAATACACTTACCACAATATGAGTTCCTGAATGGTCTGCTCAACCGAGCCGGTATTTGTGGTTGGCGTCTGTACCTCGCACCCTAAGGGCTGAGCTACATCCTTTCCACTCTCTTGATGTACCGTACCCTGCGTGGACACAGCGTGGGCAAGCTTACAGAGGAAATTGGCTGCCTGACTATCTTCTTGGCCTTGGAGGTCCTGCATGTGCTGGTGGCTTGCCGAGCTTTGCTCGCTGGCTGCTACGGCCGAGACGGCTTGCACGAGGTTGTTGAGCTGCAACTGTGAACCCAGGATGGGCAGATTGTCCACCTGGGCGATGGTCGAGGAGGAGATGTCTGCGCCGGATGCAGACGGTACTTCCTGAAAGGAGACGACATCGGGATGCTCCTGAGTGTCGCTGCTCAGCATCTCATCATGGAATTTGTGAACGATGACCACCTGCTGCTCCATGGAAGGCTTGATGTCTGGTGCACCGTTGTCTCCTATTGGCTTCTTCTTCCTTGAAGTCCCGTACCGCGATTCAGCAATGTTCTTGTAGGCATCGCCCCTATCGCGGTGTTCCTGCATGTGTTTCCACATGTTGCCACTGTAGGCAGTGGACCAGCCACAGGGACATTTGTGGGGGCGTAAACCCCTGTGCTTGGACATCATGTGCTCATTGACAACCTTGTTTGTTGCACCTGTATATAGTGGGAAAAAACAAATAAATAATAAGTATTTCTTTTTTCCAATGTGATTTTATCTTTTGGATACACAATCTGTGCTGTCTGAGAGGCTTATAAGAAAAATCATGAGCTTCATAAAATGTTTCATAAGATGGAATTTGCGTCGGGAGATGTAAATTCAATTTTAGATGTTAGCCCTTCAAAGTTTATTTTAGTGAAGTGCCGTGGCCTTGTAGTCTGGAACATCGAATGTGTGGTCTGCGAGTAAAGCTACAGGTTGTGGGTTCGAGTCCGGCCTGAAACTATGATGCGTGTGTTCTTGGGCAAGACACCTTGTCACTCATTGCTTCTCTCCACCCAGGAGTAAACGAGTCCTGTGAGGGCAAAGATGGTTATTGTCGTTGATTTAGCTGCTTTGCGCTGAAATGGCAGCATCGAGCAGTATACTCCCCAGGAATCTGAGATGGTATTCGGAATGTTTCTAATGTCCAATGACCGGGGTAATAATGTGAAGTGCCTTGAGCACCTGTCAGGGTAGATATGTGCGCTATATAAATACACATTATTATTTTACACTCTATACACTGAACTCCCATTCCAACCAGCCAGCTGACTCCGGCTAGCTCGGTGCTCAAGTGATTAGACATCTGCACTAGAAAGCAGGAGGCTGTGTGTTTGAGTCCCATCAGAGTGAGTGATTTTTTTTTCTTTGAAAGTATCTCTCGAGACAAAACTGAATATACAGTGTAAATAATCGTGCACAAAAGAATCAGTGTAAAAAAGTCTTAACATTGAACTTAATGAGATGGTTGCGACTTGATTGATCTGCATGAATTCCGATTTCCAGTGCAGATTGCACACAAAATTCACATGAGTTTGGTGGCCATTTCGCACGGCATTAAATCCTGCAATTAGAGTCTTGTGATTCAATGTTGTAAATTAAAAACATGAATATGAAAATATTTAAAACTGCGCCCTGCCCTATTTTTCAAACATTAGAAGTGCAACTTTTTTTAATGATGTATATATACCTCTGTAGTCACACTGTGGACATTTGATCGGCTTCAGTCCTCCGTGGGTTCGCATGTGCAGAAGTAAATTATTCTTGGTCTTGCTGGCATAACAGCACATGGTACAGTGGAATTGTCGGTTCTCAATGTGAACACGCATGTGATACTTCAAGCTTTTCTCCTTCCTCCCGATGTAATTGCACTTGTCACACTTGAACTGCCTGAGCTGTATGTCTTTGTAGGGGTCTCCATTCCAGAGTAGATTGTGCTGGAACCGCATGTGGTCCTTCAGCACAATAATGTCGGCGCACCGGTACTCGCAGTGCTTACACTGCATGGTTTTCTGCTCCTCAGTGGCATGCACACGCAAAATGTGGACTTTCAGATTGTAAGGCGTGGACATAAGCTTCCCGCAGACTTCACACATGCACGGCTTGGTGTCTGCGTGGGTCAGTAGGTGCTTTCGGAAGTCGTAGTGGCGGTTTCCAGCATACTTGCACTGTTCACAGCGGAAGATGTTCATCAGGCGCTTGTGTTGCTCTTTCATGTGAGCCTTGAGTTTTGAAATGTTGTCCACCACGATACTGCACTCGGAGCACTTGACACTATCGCTACCCTCTACAACGTGCAGCGCAATGTGAGCATCCATGTTTTCGATGGAGATGTACTTTGCTTCGCAGACTGAGCAGGACGGCAACCAAGCGCGACTATGGAATTTTCTTCGCTTGATTATTTTTGGCTCTGCATCATCTCCTGTTGTCCCCGCATTCACAATGGACTTCATCGCCTTGCTTCTTCCTCGTCTTTTTGTGGGTGCCTTCTGGGTGATGAGATTGTTGGATTCCTCCTTAGACCCCCCCTTAAACCCCTCCCCAAACCCCTCCCCAGACCCCTCCCCAGACCCCTCCCCAGACCCCTCCCCAGACCCCTCCCCAGACCCCTCCCCAGACCCCTCCCCAGACCCCTCCCCAGACCCCTCCCCAGACCCCTCCTTAGTCTCCTCCTTAGTCTCCTCCTTAGTCTCCTCCTTAGTCTCCTCCTTAGTCTCCTCCTTAGTCTCCTCCTTAGTCTCCTCCTTAGTCTCCTCCTTAGTCTCCTCCTTAGTCTCCTCCTTAGTCTCCTCCTTAGTCTCCTCCAACTCAGCCTTATCCTCTGTAGTCAACTCTGCGTCATCCACCTCGGCTGGCGATGCCTCTTCTTGTTTCAGTGCATGCTTCTTGAGGAGTTTAGGTCGGATGTGGTCGCGCAGCACATGGCGTTTCAGACCCCACAGGAGAGTAAACGAGGCTGTGCAATCAGGCCAGTTACAGTGCAACAAAGGCTTTTCATGCTCATAATGATGATTGTAGATGTGGCATCTCATGTTGCGCCAGCACGACTGCATGTTCTTGCAGTGTGGGCACTTGAAGCCATAGTAATTCAGTATATGACATCGTTGGTGCAGATCCATCTCCTTGGCTGGCAGCTCCAAGCCACAGTTGGCGCTGCTGCAGATTTTGGTGGCAGACTTATGCTCCCGAGTCCACACGTCAGACCACTGTTTAAGTTCCTCTTCCATTTTCTCCTTGAACTCGTCAGGCGTCAGATTGGTGCTTTCAATTTCCTTTGCCATAGTTGTTCTCTTGGATTTATGTCTCGCGGCCCTCTTCCTGCCACCGCCAATCTTCTTTCTGGGAAAAACTTGCTTCCCAGTGGCGGGCGATGGCTTCAGTGGCTTTTGCTCTTCCTGGTCATCATCCAATAGAACAAAATCTTCAAATGTGCGCTTCATCTTGCGCTTGCGGAGTTCTCTGCCGACAGCGAGAACTGTCTTACTGTCGTCCTTGCTGCTACTTGTCTGCTGGATCCTCTGTATATCTCTCGGGGTCTCAGCTAAACGAGAGTAAAATCACAGAAAGGTTGGAACGATTTGCAATTTTACATTGTCTATTGAACACAAATTATTGTAAAAGCAATTTTGACTACCAAAAAAAACACCATTTAATCAGTGTTAATTTCAATAATACAACACAAATTTAGGGGTTTTTTTATTTGTAAAATGAATCAAACTTTACTTTGTCAAGTTCATTTCTTCGTAAAATCAGGGTTACTGAAGAGAATTTTTTAAATTATCTAGTGATCCCCCTTTCCCAACCAAAACATGACTATGCATTGCTTACATGCAAGAGAACTGCACATAATTATTTTTTAAACTTTTGTCTTTAAAGACGAACGAATGCTGAAACCGATGCCGTACCTGAATTTGCTGCTGGTCCCTTTGAAGCCTGCTCGGCGGCCCTTGCGAGATGACTGATGGTACTGTGCAAGGCGTTACTTCGCAAGCCCGTTTTCCCTCTACTCGACGACGTCTGTAAACAGGTACTCTGAACCCTCAGCTCTGATGAAACCGTTGTGACCCGAGACGAAACTGGTTTGGCATCCTCTTTCACCTGGGCGCCAGTTAACCCAGCAGGCTTCGGGGTGCTGCCGCCCACTATTTCCACAGCAGCGTGGATGTCCATGAAATGGTTCGCTATTTGCTGCTTGGACGAAGCGGTGTACTGGCACACTTTGCATCGGAACTGAATATCCTCCTGACTTGCCATTGTGACTCTTTATCTGACGATTAGAAGAAACAAAATTAAAGTTAAAAAGTTAAATGCTGTACACTGGAGATGATACGGCGGGTGGTGTTGTTCAATTAAAAAGGCAGATACTCTGGGCATTCAAGGCAAATCTGTACGATGTTGGGCATTATTAACCTTTTTTGGCATTATTAAATTATTTTTAGCATTGTAAGTATACATTTCATTTGTCAACAATTTATATTAAATGTAACAATGTACAAATTGCATGAGATTCAGTCTGTTCAGTCTCATTTCTTTCGGTTTTTAAGAATATTATTGCTTAAGACTTTTCTTTTTACAAAGGCATTCGTGTAAAATTGTACTATTGTTTATTATACATCTTCATTTTAATTTCGTAATCATCGACGTTTGACATAACTTATTTTTATTAATAAAGGGGTTGCATTGACGTCACGCGTGCTACGCGTACGCGCTAATCGCACGTACAACCAGGCGGAGCGGTGAGGTCAAACAAAGTGTGTTTGACCTCACCGCTCCGCCTGGTTGTACGTACGATTAGCGCATACGCGTAGCGCGTGTGACATCACATGCATTACCTTTATACTTTAATAGATATTTTGAGACTAGTGTTTTAATTTAATTAGTATTTTTAGATAACAAAAAAGTATTTGGTCCGCGTACGAGTTGGACCGTGTACGAGTTGGTTCGGATACGAGTTGTCTCGCGTACGAGTTTGTCGCGTACGAGTTGGCTCGCGTACGACGAGTTGACCTGTATTCCTCTAAACTATGGTCGTGACACAACTAAACACTAACATTAACATTGAAAACCTTTACACTCTTTTCGAAGTTTCCCACGAGAAAATTCCTTTCAGTTTTCGCTTTCGGCGTACCTACTTTGAAACCAACATTATCTTTAAATTTGCATCATTCTCGCACCAACACTTCACACTTACCGAGCGCTCGAAAAAGGAGTAAAGTTGTTGCAAGAACTCTGCAATTGGTGGAAAGAAATTAGCCTCCAAACAGACGCCCTGCGAAAAGACCGAGCAGATACGATAGTTGGTTCCAATGCCTCATGTGGTGCTAAGTATGCACTGGGCGGTAAAATGCGGGTACCAGCATGGGTTTGGCGTCACGCGCTCGCGCTCGACTGCTGGTGATACGTTTGTTCGATAATGTATGCAAACTACCCAAAAGTAGGCGTGACAAATTCGTGCCTTCGTGGGATGTGGTTTACGTGCACACAACCATGGAGGAATAACCTTCTTATTCCTCCATGACACAACGACCAGCATTTCACACGATGTTGATGAAATTTAAACGGAACATTCTCATTCTCAAACAGTTAATCGTCGTTTTTTTTATAAATGTCATTATAATAAAACAAATATTAGCATAGGTAGATATTTTTTAATTTCATTTTAATTTAATCAAAATGTATTGTACAGTACTGTATTTAGTCCGAGTTAATTACTGGGCCCTAGTTAACACTTTTTTTTTTTTAATTTAACATCAAAATGTTAAAAAAGCTAGCTAGATCATGTCCGAATGTTAAAAAAAAGGTGATAACTCGGACTACAGTGTATCAAATTCACTGGACTTGAAATAGGACTTTGGGGCATGAACGTTGAGCAGGTTTTTTTTTTTTTTTTTTTTTTTTTGGGTTTTTTTTTTAGGGGAGTAGTTCAGAAGGGGAGCAGTTCAGAAGAGGAGGCAGCAGTTCAGCAGAGGGGAGATGGGGGGGGGGGGGGAGGAGGGGGGGGGGGTAGCAGTTCAGGTGTACAGGGGATGGAACCATTCTGTGGGAACAATTTGGAGTAAAACATGTTATGATACACATGTTCACTACCCAGATTTACTACTCCATGGTAGCATATTGAATTACAGAAAAATACTAACAATAGCTACATTACTTAACAAGAGCATGACAAGAGCAAATGTCCGCAAAAACTTACATTTATGACCAATTCCATTTTTTATTTTTCATTTTACATCTTTTTCGGTTCAAATACATCGTTTACCAGTTAATTTTAAATTTGTCGTAACATATATCAAGCATCTTCTGGTTTTTCTCAACTTGAAATCCTTGATACTATAGCTTAAATTTAACCCTTGTTTTGTTTACACTCCAATGCACTTCAATATTTGCCCTCAAAAAACAATTGTTTATTGTATGACCCTCCATTCCAATGGGCTCTAAGGAATACCAAAGGAAACTGGGAGTCAATTTGGTCATGCTATGAGTACACAGTGTATTACATTGATAAGCAAAGCCAAACTCCAAGTTGTCTTTACTGATAAACAGTAGTGCAGTACTCCAGTACACAGCTTTGAAATTGTCTGGTAATACAACAAATTCTTTAATGCACTGCAGCTGGGGTGCATTGACATGTACCACTGACTTGCAATAAACAACTGTCATGGAGGAAGGGTTAAGGAAAGATCCAATGACAAAAACATTTAAGCTTAAAAAAATGGCAACAGTCAAAAACCAGTTTATGCAGGTTTTCCTTTTTTGTATTTACTGGACCCAGGCGCGGGATTATTTTTCACAAACATCGACCCTAGCAGGACCAGGCTGGCAGTCTGTGGGCATTAAGAAATATCTTACTTATTTGGAGGTAACTAATGATTCTAGGCATCCAGCTTAATGATTGCAATATATATTCTGTAATTGTTACGAAAAATTGAATTTTATAAAAATAATTAATGATCGCATGTATTTCAGATTTTCTGTAGTAGTGGGTCAATTTTTTGCACGATATTTCTCTATTTCACGTCATGTGATTTTTCAGTTTTCATATATATTGAGATGCTAGTAGCAATTTTACCCCTCAAAGGCTTTTGTCAAGGAATATTTCCTCAAGAAATCAATGTACCAAAAAATAATCTTAAAAACTCAGATTTTTACACACTAGTTTTTTTTTATTCCAGGGGTCCGGAAGCGAGCCACCAGAGGTCCGTGACCTTTCAGGCTCTATGGTCAACAATTAAACAATACAATGTACACAGAAGTGGTCGTTCGCTGGTTTTTAGTAGCATATTCACAACCGGATCTTGCTACTAGTCAAACATAATGGAAGACTTTCACTACTGTTTCACAGCTTCGGGACCATAGTAGACAGAATTAAGTCTCCTCTCGCAATCAGTAGATGAGTTTCTGCCACTTAAGTCTCGGTGTGACAAAGAATGGTTGATACTTTAGGCCAGGCTGCAATAACAAAAAGTAAAGCCAAAAAGATTTCATATTTTCAGTTATGAAATAAATGTTGACATTGACGTTATGGAAAAAAAAACAAGTTGTTCAGATCTCTATTTGAAGAAACGATGCCTTTCGTTTTTTCAGGTTTCAGGCACTACTGGGAGAGCACTGAGTGCAATTTTGAAGGGGAAAATTGTCAAGACGGAACAAAGATTGGTGAAAATGTAACAAAGATGCGCGACACTTGGTGAAAACCAAAATCTCAGTTGACCTACTTTTACGCCTTTTCGATTAATATGTTTTGTACGCGTTCAAGGGACAGTAATGTTTGAGTCTCTCGTGAAAAAGCAAAATGCATCATCATTGTAATTTGTTAAATAATGATGTTTTGCTTATAGAAGCATGTCAAAAGTACAGTATTAAAGCAAAATAGTGGGAACAAAATAGCGTAATTAATAAAAAATTGTCATTTTTCACATATCTGTAATTGTGAAAACGGCGACAAATCATAATATGCCATGAGAAAAATATTTGGCTATAGGGCTATAACACAAATTTGTCCTTAACAAATAATAATCCAAATGATCAACAAATTTATCATAGAACAAAGGAGCCAAATCTATAAAAAAAGGATAAAAATAGTGAAACTGTGTTCCATTTCCCTACCTGTCTACCAGCGAATCCCTCATAGTAGACGCAATCTGGCTAGGCTGGGCGTCGGTCAGCTTGAAGACGTTCTCAATCACGGACAGCTCGGTGCTGGTGGTGTCCAGACCGCAGAATGCACACCAGTCATTGACCACCATTCCCCCACCCAACACATCACTGCCACGGTTAACTGTACCAGCCTGGAAGATGACACATGGGACAGGGTTTCCACCATTTCATTAAAACAACATTTCCTCATTTTTTCCTCAAGTTTTCTGACTTTTCGCTGATGAATTTTCAAAATTTCAGGATAATTCTTTCGACCTATATCCAGTTTGACATGTCTTCAATGTTGTTGCAGTGAACATGGTGACCTGGCTATAGAGAGATAAAGAGGGATTTCCACACTAAAAAAAAACACCTTAGCCAATCATCCAGAAATGTAATAACTCAATTCAATCGATTCGACCTAGATCAATCTGAAATAATAATGGAACCATCCTTGATTCTTAAGCTATCTACCCACTGAGTTTTATTAAAATCTTTCCTGTAGTTTTTCCTGTAATGCTACTAGCAAACAGACAGCCCGACAGCCCGACAGCCCGACAGCCCGACAGACAGACAGACAAGAGACAGACAGAAAAAACATAACCTCCTTGACAAAGGTAATAAAAAATAGCATGTACATGACTACACTTTGCAAAAAAAAGAATGCGTTCGCTCGCGCATTCTCTTTAAGCATTGCGGGAGTCCGGCGTTAACAACATAATTATAGACCAGGGCCCAATTCCATAAAAGCATTCTAACTTAGTATATTACTAGGTTTTAGCAAGATTCCAAATGCCTAGTTGGTTGCTTGCTAGCAATCAACTAAATCGCATTCAATAACACCATTCTATGAACTATTCTTACTAGTTGCTTGCTTGCAGCTTGCTAGAATGGTGTGGGGTTTGCATAATCGCCAAAGTACATGGCCAGTTTGAGTTAACAATAGGGAAAGAGTTCAAATCAGGTCATGCTGTGGGTTGTATTGTCAATGCATTCCTCTGTACCCTATTTAGGGTATGTACATTTGTATCGGCCTAAGCACATGTTTCAGAAATGGCTAATTCAGAGGGTGTTTCAACTCCAAAAAGGGGGAAGAAGCATAATTACTCGACTCAGGAAAATCTGTTCCTTGCAGAACGCTATGAGGAGTTTAAGGTTATCCTTGACTCTGCGCATAAGGATGTCAATACAAATTCCCAAAAGATAAAAGATTGAACGTGACTTAGAATGGTGCTAAGGATTTAGACATACCCCGAACCTATTCTAATTTTAGCAAGCAACTAGGAACCTTGCTAAGCGTATAATGGTTTTATAGAATAGATTTAGCAAGGAACTGAAGATAGAAAGGAAGTTAGCAACCAACTAGGCTTAGAATGCTTTTATGGAATTGGCTCCAGCTCTTTAACTTACGTATTCGTCTTTGCAAACTGTATCCAGCAGTTTATCTTTTTCCTTATTTCAGCACAGACTTTCTTAGGCAGCCAATCAGCGATCACAGAATTGCAGTAATCAACACGTACTACGTGCACGCACAAAATTCCTTTGTCTTTACAAAGGAATTTTGCAGCACTGATTAGATATGCAATGCAGGCCGGTGCGACCGCTTAATATGTAGTTGACTGCTTGAAGACGCTGTGCATATTGGAATGGTCGAATTTGCATTAAAAGCTCACACCCCATTTAAGCCAGTTTGCAAAGACCAATGTGTGAGTAACGGAGCTTGACTATTTGTCTTGTTGGCGAGCGCAATGTCAAATACAGTGGTCTTTACTTACAACAAGAGGGACTTGTAGAAGGGATGACAGCTCGTCTTGGTCCTCAATCTTGGTTTTTGGATGCACCTAAAAACAAAAACACATAATTCTGACTGCAAATTCTTATTCATTGTAAACTGATTTGTGCAAACTAAGAACAAGTTTTACGGGAATGTATTTTTGTTATGAAAACTTACTCAATATTTTTTTCAACTGAAACAGAAAAAAATAATAAAATGTTAACAGTTTAGTTTTGGAGAGCACGAGTAAAAGGTTACAAAGTGATCAAACCCAATAACTGTTTTTACTGGTAGCTAGAATCTTCTGGGTATTTCAGCTATAGTTTCTTACAACTTAACCCCCATTTTGGGTGGACCAGCACATGATTTCATAAAACGCATCTAAATTACGACGCACACAGCACCACTGCGATATGTTTTATCCCTACAATCTGTTGCAGCTGCGACGCGTCCCAAGATTAATTTTACAAAACAAATCGTACGTGTGAAGCACCAAGTCCACAATTCAATCAAGACGATAATGGTACTTACCAGTCCGCCCCTATTGCTGAAGATGCAGTAGCTGCCAACCAACACATTCTCTGCCACCATCTGCCTGAAGACTTCCACCTTCAAGACGTCAGCAAGGATCTCTTCCGTCTCCTGCAGACAAGATTAAGGCAGGACTGTATAATAGAACACTGGCAACTTGGACTTTCGTTGCAAGACATATTTGAACTTGCAAGACATATGTGAGCTGTCATCACAAAATGAGCGTAAAGTCGGCAAAATCAAAAATTGAGATATGGGTATTTATAAATTCTGTGGAAACAGAGCTTTCCAATGGGATATAACACTTGGAGGTTTGATACTCAATATTTTTTTTATTTTTATTTTTTAGTCTGGAGTCTTAATACAGAGATTATGAGAAAACGGACATTTCTTGCGAGAAATTGTGTAAAAGGCATAGAAAGGCATAGTCAAAATTGTCTCAAAAACTAATTTTTTTTTTATCTGATCGTCCTGAAAAATTGGGAATTGATTGTTGGGGATTTAGTCTTAAACAAAACCATATAATCTCAAAATCGACCACCCCTTCAAATTTTGACTTTGACTGGCCGTACTGGGAAATCACTCAGTGCGACTTTACGCTCATTTTGTGATGACAGGTCACATATGACAAACTTCATGTATCGAGTGGTGTGCCTAGATCTTCTGGTTCATAAATTAAATTAAAATCGGCCTTTTAAATTCTTACTCTGTCCAAGTCGGGGTGTACCAAGGCCACATAATCATTGCAGCAGATGACATTCCCCAGGGCAGACAGTTTCTCTTCAACTCTCTGTATGGCCACAGCGTCGGGCAAGGAATTCCGTAAATGCTGCAGCTCCTGATCTGTCGTGTTGTTTGGCACCAGAAGACCGTTTTTGTTACCTGAAATGGTAAAAAAAATCAAGAAAAGTTGTGTAGGTAAAACCAGAGTCCATCCGTGTTGTTATTATTGTCATTATTGTCAGGAACACATTCATGAGTCCATGAAATTCCATCGAAGTGCATAGGTGCAGCAAGGTGAGGCGCTGTGGTCTGGTGGTTACAATGTTTAACTCCTGTAGGATGGTATGTCGGTTTGAACCATTGCAGGGAACATAGTGCTTTTGTTCTTGGGCAAGACACTTTGCTACAATTGCCTCTCTCCACCCAAAAGTAATGGCTATCTGTGAAGGAAGAGACCACATGTGCTGATCTTGAGCTGCTCCAGAAATAGTCTTGTTTCTGGTGTAAAGCGCTTTGAAAGGCTTCGAGTCAACTCGTACCTTCCGCAACTCGTATCTTCGTCAACTCGTAGCTTTGTCAACTCGTACCTTCAGTTAAGTCAACTCGTACTGCGTGTACCGCGCAATACTTTTGTAAGTTACGAGTTGGAGAAGGTACGAGTTGGCTTGATGATGCAGAGTTGAAGGTACGAGTTAACGAATGCACGATTTAACGAAGGTACGAGTTGCAGAAGGTACGAGTTTTCCTGTTTCCCTTTAAAACACTACATTGTACGGGTATAAACCGCTATATAAGCACCAACATTATTATTTTAAGGTACAAAAAAAAAACTTTACTAAAAACAATGCGATGGTTACAACAGCCCCAACTCACCTACACACAATCTACCAACGATTCGACAGCCTGCAATGGACGTGTGAACAACTGGTATGACCTCCTCCAGCTCACCCTGAAAGATACTGAAGAACAATATACATACATGTACAGAAAGCAGTCGGAGAGATTACAACTACAAGCAGCGCTCAACATAGTCTTTGCCAAAGACGACTGTATTTAATATTTAATTGTGCACGTCGCATATTCTTCTCACACAGTGCGCCCGCTAATGACTTTTTTTTTTTTTTTTTTTTAAAGGGCGCTCACTAATGAGAACCTCTCCTAGTCTAGACCGAGTTACTGGCCTCTACTAGTATAGTTATCACTTGTTTAACTTTTGGACATCATCTGGCGCTTGATAGCATGAACTGTTTTCCTGTTCGTTGTAAATAAGTTTATCAATAAGTTTTCCCAAACATAATTGTCTTCAGAATTATAATTATATCATGGAAAGGGGTTCTAATTCTAAATTACAGGATTAATTGTACATTACCTGTAGAAAGTTTCTGATGCGCCGATGGCAGCTAAGCAGTAGGCATTTGTCAATTTGGCAAACACTCCAATCTCGTTACTGTTCTCAAATTGTGCGCGAACAGCCATTTTTCTTTTTGGCTCAGACTCACTCAGTCACAGTGAATTTCCGTACGATAGGCGACCGTGTCTATTATCAAACTGTCAACCAGTTGCAAAGCTTGTTATTTTTCGTGTGAATTTTGTTGTGGGGATATCCTAACTGTTGTACTGTCACTAGTTCAAGTAGTTGTTCCGTCTGTAAATTGATGGTTTTTTTTACGAGTGCTTGTGCAACAAATGTCGTGAACCCCACGTTTTCTTTTGCGAGAGAAACCCCTGAACTTCCCAAATTGCTGTAAACGTGTAAGTAGTCACTTCAAAATGGTACCAGACTTAAAGTTGCTCATGTCACAGTGCCCTCTTGTGATGAAAAAAAAAGAGGCAAAATTGGGAGTCTGACCCTTGAACTTTGCATACATGCATAATTAATTCATTATAGGTTGTTTAATATTACTATTGATTTTTCAACTGTGCCGAAATTGCACCCAAATTATGTTAATTATCACCGAAATTAGGTAGATGATAGAATACAAACATGGCAGACGATATCGACGATCTGCTAGACGAAGTGGAAACAAAATTTTGCGTAAAAACACCTGTAAAAAAGGATTGTTGTCGCCAAGAAGATAAATATCTTGGTTCAAAAGCAAAGAAGCCCGCCCTCTCAAAGAAAAGGTAAGCAAACAAAAAAGGTCTTTAACTTGTGTAAAGACTTTACACTTACAGTTTACAAACACTTTATAGTAATTGTAGTGTACTTATTTTTCTCTCATTGAACTTCATTTCTTTGCAATGATTTTGTTTCCTTAATTTGTTATTTTGAGGGTGCAACAAAAATTATTAAAATTTGGTCTACTCTAGGGACCATCTGCCCCAATTTTCACACCTGCCCCGGCCAATTTATTTTGTGTGTGTTTTAGGAGCCTATATTTTTTCTGTTTTTCTTTTCTCCAGTAAAATGTACATTTATTCTTTTGAGATACCAAAGTGCTTTTAATTAATTTAATTTAGGTGTTGGGCGTGATCGGTTGATCTGCGTGTTTGCTTTTTTTGTGTAAATCCCCTGGAACCATGATTTAAATAGAGAAGGTGTTCGACTGGTGGCAGCGCGATCGAGCGATAGTGCAATGATCGCACATTGGGGCAGATCGACTGATCGTGCCAAACATAGGCATTAAGATTTGCAGTTTTGTGTTAGAAAACATGTTTTACGGCTTGTGTAAAAATGGCCACTACGTTAACATACTGTACATGTACAATTGTGAGCACACAGGGATGTATGTTGAACTTCCTCAAAAATGTTGTTCCCTGAAATCAAATTATCCACATAATATTCACTACTACTTTTAGAAGAGGCTTTTTTAACCCTAACAGGTTAGATTTCTTGGTTTTGTTTTAACCAGTTCGCGCCGGGATAATTTTAACATCACAGAGCCGACCACAAGATTATTTTTAACGAAACTCGATCTGAAGCAGATTCAGGCCGCCAGTACCGGGAAGCACACCCACGCATTTCCGGCCTTGCTCGCTGCTGACAGACATTTCCGGCCCTGCTCATGGCGTGTTTATGCGTCATCCGTTTTTAATTTCGGGAAAACTTTGCGTTTATATTCATCATCCGGCGCAAACTGGTTAACCCGGCCTAACCCTCTGGGATTTTTTGGCTAGACACCCTGCCACATGCACCAATCTGCAATTCTGCATCATTTGTCAAAGTGACAACCCTGCCCAGTGCAGCGGGATCCATCAGGTCAGAAATCTCAAGGCCAAACTGCCTCAGAGTCTGGGGTCACACAACGTAGCAGGATCTATCTCTGGCATTGTTAGACTGTGGGTTTTTTATGCACTGGTGTTGACAGCAAAATGCATCGTAGTGCAACTTTCCAACAGACCTTTTTACCTGGCAGGGTTAGTAGGGTTAATATCTGGTAAAACTGTTTAAAAAAATCAAATTCCTTACAACTAGCTGTTTTTTTATTTTTCCGGTAATTTTGAGGGGAAATTTGGAGGCAACATATTTTTATTCACTGGAATATTAGTAGAAAATTGCCTAAAACAACATCCGTCATAGAGTGTTAGCTGTTGGGTATATTCAAATAGGTTCCAGGTGGAAAATATATTTTAGTTTTAGGCTTTGAGGAAATCTTGACCACAAAAATTCCTTTGTATCCCATCCCAGCACATCAGGAAACAAAGGACTTGTACAAGTCTATGAAGCCTTGTTGCCAGGCAACTGCATCCCCTATTGATTTGTTGCCAGTAGGTTATTTGTTAGTACTCCTCCACAGGATGAGGGTTTTTGCTACCTGGTGATTATGGAAAGGTGTCAGATTCTCTTATGGATTGGTGCAGGGTGCATTTATGTTTCTGTTTACAACCATTTGTTAGAAATAACCACTTGCATTTTACCTAAAAACCTATTTTACCTAAACACCAGGCAATTGATGTCCAGCACATTCTTTTCCCATTGTAAAGTAAAAGTTGCTGGGCTCTTCAAGATGGAAAATGTTTGTCAAAAAAATCATGGTAAATCATGGTAAATCATGGTAAAGGTACCACAAATGCCCTCCCATTTTCTTATGAATTTTTGAATTAAAAGGTTATCATTCTCCACACCCCCCCCCCCCCCCAAAAAAAAAAGGCATTAGGCATTAGGAACAATGGACACAAAGAAATCCCCATTCATATTAGTGGACTCTTAACATATTTATTTGTATGCAACCTTTTCATTAAAACCCTCACCCCATGATTCCCCCCCCCCCCCCCCCCCCCCCCCGGACTTCGCTGCCAAAACCAACAGCGTCCAACTGTGACCCATATGACTTTACTGCTCAATCAAACACAGCACAACACACTAAATTGTTGGGTACCTGAACATATCAAAAGACTTGCCCGCTTAATTCAACAGGATCCAACAGAGTCCACCTTGGCGTTATTTACCAGTAACCCAAACAGAATGTGATTCCGAATAAGTCATGGAATACGTAAAATCAAACGGGGCCTAGTGGAAATGTCAACTACATGTACTTGGATCTTGTTGGATTCAGCAGGGTTAGGGTTAATTAATTTCATTCATCTAAAATTGTCTAGAACCAGCATTGAGTTGACTTTTTTGAGGAATGGAAATAAAACACCATTAAGTTATGAATTTGTGTTTCTTGATTTGATGTTACCGTGACCTCGAGTATATTTATTGAATACTATACCAGCAGTGCCAAGAAGCTATCGGGTGAAGATGATGACTTAAATTCCATGATAGATGACATCATAGATGACCCAGAACCGCTGGTGAGTCCAGCTTTAAAAAAAGAAAGGGTTATAGTCCTGTGAATCGAGCAGTGTTGTATTCGAGTCCCTGCAAGTCCTTTCACAAGTCCAGTCACAAGTCTATAACAAGTTCTTTCATAAAGCCAGTCACAAGTAACTGGTTGAACAATGACAAAGGAATGCTTTTGTTAACAGTTCATGTGAACAGCTAGTGACTTGACTTGAGACTAAAGGACTTGTGATAGTCTTACAGGGACTTGTGGGGACTTGCAAGTACTCGAATACAACTTTGGAATGGAGCACCAGTGTATGATTACCAGCAACAACAGATCAAAATTTTGATGGATTTAAAACTTGGGTCTCGTCCCTGAACGACGTACAAAACTGCATTTTATTTCCCTTCCTGCGCTGCCTTCCCCCATCCCCTGCAGCAATAAGGTTGCTACACTGGCAGCACTACGCGAGAATATTCCGAGCATACCTCATTTACCTGTAAGAATAACTACCGAGCCCACAGTGTTTATAGAGTTTGATCCAAGGGATGGCCAGGCGGTATGTTGGATGACCAGTTGTCATTGTGTTTATTACTTGGACATGGAAAGACCATAACCCTAACCCTTCAAGGTATTTTGGCTAGTAACCCTGCCAGACACAACAGATTGCATACTTTGTCACATTGACTTGTGTGCAGAGTCCAGCAAGGTCAAACAGTCACCACAGATGCACTGTGCTGGATCTGGCAGGGTTATCTAGGCTTAAATTATTTAACCTGATTGTGTGTACTTCACGTCAACAGCAAACACTCCAAAGACAGAACAGCCAGTCGAGTTACACAGCTCCTTCGAGAACAACGAGTATATCACAGCGAAGGTGCAACCCGGTGTACCTTGGGGGCAGTACAGATCATATGGGATTGAGCTCAGCCATATCACAGAGGTAGAAGACCTGTAGCACCTTTGCGCGAGCACCTTCAGCCTTGTGAACAAACACTGATCAGAATCCGAACATTTCACATGTACTGTGGACCTGCAAACAAACAATTGACGTCCACAGGATGTGGAAAGAGGTCATTGATTGTGGACTTGTACACGTCCACAGTCGGGTTTGCCCTTTCTAAAAAAAAAAGAGCTTTAACCCTAACTCCCTCACCATTGTTATTGAACAATACAATTCCTTCAAAATCCTCCAACTTCCTTTGTTGTGTAAGGAGTTAGGGTTAAAGAAAAAAATAATAGGGTTAGGGTTATTTGTAGAAAATTGAATTTGAGGTTCAACATTTTTTTCTGGAAGTAAGAAAATTAGTATTAAGCCAACATTTTCTTGACTACACGAAGACAAAGGAATGTCCACAGTATGTATTGAAGGTACGATATGACTGTGTGTACAGTTATGACTTGCTTCACTGTTATGTAAAAAAATAAAAATAAATCAGTCCATTTTTGTCGGCTTCTCGTAAATTTTTGCAATGATTGACTCTCGTTTCAGGATGTGTGATCAGTTACGGTGTACGTCTTGCGACTTTAAGATCGTAGCTTTTGACAATTACGAGTGGGACTCTTCCTGCGATTACCTCTTTTTCAGAAATAACGTTCCCGACTTCAAGAAACTGAGCATCAAGTTAAAAAAACGAAGAGGTAGGCCTCAAACAGCGAGACGTGGTGTTGGTTTTATTCGTGCTCAGATGTGTTCTTCTAAAGTCAGGGCGGTGGATATTTCATTGCGTGCGTTTACGGATTGGCACTTACAGGGTACCGGCAACAAAAGGGCAACAATGGAACAATGGTACCCCACAGTCCCCTCTTTAGAAATGGAAGTACCCCACACTCGTAACGCTATGTATTTCGAAATTTCTAAGGGGACAAAGGAAAACAAAAGAAGGAAAGACGGGTCGGACAATAGAGGTACTCCACACTCTATAGCGTGTTGGGTGTGGGTGTGGGTGATGTGGTTTGACCAAGGACACAATATGAGGCCAGCAGGCAGGATTTAAACCTGTCACTCACTGATGCCAGTCACAGACCCTAATCACTAGAGCACACTCGCCCTGTTATGAAAGAAAAGCTCGGGCATTAAATAGGGATATTAAAGAAGGGGGCACTTCATGATTACAAAAAAATATGGTGAAGTAGATGATCATCTGGACTCAAAGAGTTGATAAGCACACCCATACTTGCCCCACTCCACCCACACAATATACGTAGGAAGTAACCTGCGATAAACTGGTATCCCATGGAGGGTGGGGGGGGGGGGGGGGGTTATTTGAGTCATTTCATCCCAAGGAAACCGGAGATAGACACGCCAGCAGCCTGATAGGCCAGTTTGGCTTGCGACGGATTTTGTTTTCAGAAAGGTTCCGACCACTGCTGACTTGAATAATTTGTTTTCTTCTCCATTTCTGCAGGTAGTAGAGCATATGCGTGCCAGTGTATGTGGCGATCAATCAAGACTGTCTCCGATGTTGAGAAAGACCAGCAGCTGAAATGGGTCTGCGGCAAGCACACATTGTGACACGTCGCTAAAGATCTGAGCACTATAATGTTGGTAATGGTATGGACTCATTGCATGAGTACCCCCACGCTTGAGAGAGCCTGGAGGAGATTTTGACGTATGGCTGCCACAAGCCTGTCGCTAACGGAAAGACGATACGGGTTTTGTACATTCAGAATAACAATGAATCGTTTGCATCATTACGTCACAGACACAAGAATCAGTGTGCACACGTAACGTGTTCCCCTACGCAGCTCTTCCCATTAGCCACAAAGAGCCATCTGTTGTTAAATTCATGAAGACTGTGTTGTGGTTGTCTTGGTAAGGTAGCTAGTCGGATCAAGATGATTTGTGAAACCCTTGCTTGTTGAACGCTTGGTTTCACATGATCCACTTTCGATGGCTAGATAAAGGATGGTAACCAGTAATATTTTGAAATGTGGAAAAAACCTGCAGTGCATTCTTTAACTCTCTGAATGTCTACAATGTGGTTGTAACTTTAAGAGGGATTTTACTATAAAAAAAATGTTACTCGGACACAAAAACTGTTGCACTTGCTTGACATTTTAATTGTCGTAGACAAATAAACTGTCGGACTAGAGAGTGTATATGTGACCTGTCATCACAAAATGAGCGTAAAGTCGGTAAAATCAAAAATTGAGATATGGGTATTTCTAAATTCTGTGGAAACAGAGCTTTCCAATGTTATATAACACTTGGAGGTTTGATACTCAATATTTTTTTTATTTTTATTTTTTAGTCTGGGGTCTTAATACAGAGATTATGAGAAAACGGGCATTTCTTGCGAGAAATTGTGTGAAAGGCATAGAAAGGCATTGTCAAAATTGTCTCCAAAACTAAATTTTGTTTTTATCTGATCGTCCTGAAAAATTGGGAATTGATTGTTGGAAATTTAGTCTTTAAATCTATAATCTCAAAATCGACCACCCCTTCAAATTTTGACTTTGACTGGCCGTACTGGGAAATCACTCCGTGCGACTTTACGCTCATTTTGTGATGACAGGTCACATATGACATAAATCTTGTTGAGATATGTCAGAACGAGGAAGGCACTGTTTGCATAAATTACAGAAGAAAAAGTGTCATAACATTCTTTTATTGAGCCTAATTCAGCCCCGGTGTATATGTTTTTTATTATGTATTTGTAATATATTTTAATGTGCTGTATTATAACTAGATTTGTGAGGACTGAGACGCGCTTGTTGGGGTGTGCTCAGTTAGAATAACAATATTTATGTTCGTGTAATTGCTATATTTTTGTATAAATGTGATCTTTGTATTATTATCATCTCGCATATAGAGATAATTGTGTTAGGGGTCAGAGCTCTGTATTGTGAATTTAACTTTACCAGAGTACAATTTGTGTATGTACATTGTACATTGAGCATGCACTTATAATGGTATGGCTGGCTATACTGTGTCGTAATATAAAACCTAAGTTTGGAAATACAGTGTGTGGGCTGTGTTTTGGTACTACAACTCATTCTGGTCCTTCCTTCTGCAACAGTTTTTTTTTGTGCACCAGGGTTGGGGTGGGGTTGAGTGAGGCACAGACATTGGAGGTACATGAATAGTACTAAAAACATACTTACATGCATGTGTATGTGGAGTGCAGTGGCCTCGTGGTCTGGAGCATGGAATTTGTAATCTGCAGGTAAAGCTACAGGTTGTAGGTTCAAGTCCGGCCTGGGACTACGGTGCGTGTGCCTCTAGGCAAGGCACATTGTCACTCGATCGTTGCTTCTCTCCACCCATGAGTAAATATGTAACCCGTGAGGGCAGATATTGTGGTTGATTTAGCTGCTTTGTACCGAAATGTTTGTACTGCCAATGCCATTTGTGTACTGCTCCCAAAATGTACAGCGACAGATAAGGAGATAGAACTATACTTGATAGGACTATACTTGCTTAAAAAATGAAAGTTTAAGAGCTTGATTAATTAAAAATCTGCAATAATTATGATTGGTTTGGTTGCATTTACATTTATTAATTTCACTTTTACTGTTAATAGGTTGTTTTTTATCATGACTCACAACTTTGACTTGGGTAGTTTTCCCAATTTTTTTAATATAGAATCTGAAGAATAAATAAGATATTTTTTATAGGCTGCATACATTTACTTTCAATATGGATTGGTACCACTAGATCACGTGATCAGTATTCAAAATCAGTAATATGATTAGATTTGATATTCGAATGCGTGCGTGTACAGTACAGTACTTAATACATGTAATGCGTAAAATCAGTTATTGCAGCCTGCGATTAAACTCGTTGAGTAAATTTCATTAAGTGCCTTGTGATTATTTTGTGTGTGTTTTGTATCTACCCAGAAATTATCACCAAAACACCAATGCCGCCTTGACATTTTTTGAGATGCTATGCATAAAATATCTATCAAAGTTATAAGTGGTGTGCAGTACAACACAAATGGCGCGTGAATAATACGAAAAGTCAAGACTGAACATGCATTCGTAAAAAGCGGTCACTGCTGGCCATTAATCACAACTTCCTACGACAAAGTTACGTCATTTTTATCATTATGAAGTAGACAACATAATACGTGCGTGCGTGCGTTTAGAACGCGCAGCGGATGCGTATCATGATGCAGATTGGCTAGCACGACGAGCGCGTTGTAAATTGTTCACGCGCGCGTACGCGCTTGCTGGCAAAAGTCCAAATACATTTATTACGTCACGACTTAACGATGTACATATGCAAATTAAGAATAACATCAACAAAAATATGTTTTATATGTGAAATGATATAGAGGATTCAGAACCCACTATTGTTATTCAGCGATCACATAGTTGAATAATTTTGTCGAGATATTTCGAAGCGATTTTTGAGTACTTACTGTCTTGTGACATACAGAGATTGTCACTAGCGAAAGAGTTTAGCAATGACCAGTAGAAAAGTGAGTAATTATTTATTTATTTTTTCTTTAGATGTACCTAAAATATTAGTATTTGGAATTACACACAAATGTATGCTGAAGCTTGCTCACGTATATCACTCTAAATGCGAAACGCCTAACGGCGTAAAACTTGCATGAGCGTTTTGACAATTTGCGACTACATTATCAGATACAAAAATAAATAGACATCCCAGGTTGGGTTTTACTTAGTCTTTATCGAACATATACTTGAATCAAGACTATCACACCAAGAAACAAGTACCCCTGTAATTGGGTCCATCATTTATATTATATTATGAAGTATTGTGTTGATGTTGCAAGAATTTTAGTGCCCATTATGATCGGGAAAATTTACTTTAAATATGACCAATTTGAAAACCCTGACCTAAATTACACGAGTGTTTGAACTGCTTACAGCAATTCTCTATTTTCAGTATATCGAATGGTTAAAATGACTACCGTATTTGTATAAAGTAAGTTCACGAGTTTGTAAACTGTACCCTGTTTTAAAAATTCGTATAGAGAATGGAAGTTTGATATTAATGATTTTCCCGTAAATTAGAAACCTAGCGACGGCCGAAGTTCTAGTCAACGGCTGCGAGAACACGTCTACTCACCCCCACGTGTGACATTCACGAAAGTGCAGGTAGGTAATTAATCAAACTAATGGCTTCAAAAAACAATTGAATAAAAACTACACGTATAAAAACCTTTCATTGTCATGAAAAACATTCTAGCTAAACTATCTAGTATCCACGCAAAGTTCCAATCTGATCACATGTAGGTACTGTCGAGAACCGACTGCACATCGTCCAGGCCGGCACCTCCATCCAACTCGCGGCCTGGACCCCACCTTCCCCCACTGCAGGGACCTCCTTGGTCGGCTAGTGGCACTTATTGGGAGGGCCATTCCAGCATCGGTAACAACCTTGGCGGTGTCAGCTCATCACTCCAATCGGTGAGCTTATGAAAATCTTAGAGTACAGATTGATTTAATTGTAATACTATTTAAAATGGTTTTTGTTTACACTGAGAAATTACGTGTACTGTAAGACAAAACAAGTTGATTATAGAATTTGGTTTATAACAGCCACCCCTTGGCCAGGGCCAAGTGGTATCGACCGATGCAAGACCGAAAACCTGCAAAGCTGACAAGGACTGCCAAGGATCAAGAAACACCTGGCTAGCTCACGTGAGCAAGGTACGGTAGGCATCCCAATCGTTGTTTGTTGTTACTAGTCCTTTTGTTTAGTTCTATCTTTTGTTTTCTCTTCTACATCAGGCTATAGCTCTGTTTTATTTATAGGTGCTTTTCGTGCTGAGTTTTTAAAAAGAGTTTCTTCCCTGTCGTGAATTTCTGTCTTTCTGTTTTCCAGAAACTTGCGCCAAGCAACAGCAGGCTGATACAACCCAGCCGAGACGCCGACGAAGTGAAAGTTTCACCACCGTCAATATTTCGCCTGCCGAGGCTAAGTCTTCGGAGATGCAGCCGACGCACGGCAAAGGTTGCTCCTGAACCACGTCAAGTGCAAAGTCTCGCGGGGTTACTCATCGGACCTCACGAGGACCCGTACGACGTGGACGAGGATCCGAAAAGTATTAAAGGAACACTTCAATACCAACATATGCCGTCAGACCGCATATTTCCAAGAGCAAGAGCTGTTAGTGATCGTGCAGGAAGATCCAAGTGCACCACCAAGCACGACGAAGATGCGGTCCGACAAACAACACCATCACCGGGATTTACTTCCCCGGACGACCAAAAGAGACAAACGGTCATCATCAAGCAGCCAGAAATGGCCGCGGAGCTAACGGCTGAAGAAATGCGGAGGCTTACAGACGACCTTGGCAACAGAGCATCTCTTAAGCGTCGCGGCAGTGATAGGAAATCTAGCAGAATTCCAGTGATTAGATCGTGGAAGCGAAGAGAACTCAGAGCCAGGGCTCTCAAGGATGCCACAGCACCCAGTATGATACCTGTCCTGCGTTCATCGAAGAAACAGAAACCTAGAAATGAGACCTCTGTTATGCAGCATAAAACCTACTTGGAAAGTTTCCTGAGACGTCTTCCAGGCGTCGATAAAATCAGAAAGGAAAGGCAGTGCAAAGTCAACTTGGAAACTGAAAATGATGGTGATAAATACAACAGGGTCGGTGGAAAGAAGTTGAAAGAGAAAATCATCTACACACCCACTAGTCAAGTCAGCAAGCTGAGGGAAAATATTTTGCAACAAAGAGAGCAAGAATTCTACAACAAAGAGAGCAGATTTGTGGCAGAGGAACATAAATTCACTGCAAGTGTTCGAGCTCGAGACAGCGCTCAACCTCTGCAAGATGAGAGGGGGGAGGAATGTAGTACTAAACGTCTACCATCTCAACCAGAATCAAAATTGAAACAACCAGCTGAAGCCTGTATTAAAAGCAACATGCGGTCCAGACTTAACTCAGAAATAAGGGCGGATACACTGACTCCGGAAGCTGGATCATATGAGACAAAGTGTGGGGATGGACATTTTACAAGACGCCCCAAAAGTTATACTAATGTGTCACAACAAACTCATAATTCCCACGGAAGCAGTAGTGCATGTTTATCGTCCGACATGCCTCCAGATGCGAAGCTGAACCTCTCCGCATACTTTGCCAAATGGAGATCTGAATCCACGCCAGAGTTGAAAAAGAAAGCCGAGCCAAGTAGAATTCCCGTGGGTATTTGGAGGCAAAGAAACAGTAAGACCAACATAAACATTTTACATCGATTTGAACCAGCAAGAGGGAGGTGGCTGAGATTAGACATCAGAGAAAGAATTAAGCAACGGAAGAGTGGCGATGTCTCGTTCACTGCACCAGAAATACCAAGAGGAAAAGGCAACAGATCCGGAATTTACGTCGGGACATCAAGGAACAAGCCGAACACCGAGAATCTAAAGCAACAACAAAGCTGCAACGACTTGCAGCATGATGACGCCCGGTTGGCACAGGCAAAAGCAGACTTTGAGAAATTCTGTAAAATTGGATGTGATGATACTCGCAAAAGAGAGTGCCGTACTCGAACAAGACCGGTCTCAAAAACCATCCACGGAGTGGCATGCGAGCCTCGCTTGCCGACATTACTTGAAGAGAGTGAAATTGAAAAAACCAATTCAAACAGTCAATCATTGGAGTCACCCGTCTTGGATGTTCAAGTTAACTCGACAAACATGAAGGGAGATGCTGCGTCAATGATGCATACATCGACCAAAAGAAGGGAGCATCTCTCTGGACAATCGAACAATGTACAACAGCAATGGAGGAAGAGCAACGCTGCAAATTTCAGACAAGGAGAAGTTCTCATTTCATTTGTGAAAAGTTATGAAAGTGAGAAGTTGTCTCAAATAGAAGAGTATCATAAAACGAGCATCTTCGCAGATCAAAATCTTCGAAACAAAGGAGAAAGAATGAAAGGCATCGCAGTAGATGAGAACGTTGTTAATGAAGGACCATTAAAAGTGGTTACAGAGGACAAACTTTCTGACGAGGAGGCAAAGGCAAAGTTTGACAAGATGCAGGAGGAGCAGTGGGAGCTGGCCTCTGTCGGAGAGTGGGCCTACATCTGCCATGACGACGAAGATGAAGAGGAAGAGGAAACAGAAGAATACCTGAAAGGAAGCGACTACCAGAAAGAAGCCATGATCACCGAAAACCTGCAGAAGATCACCTCAAAGTTCCTAAATGTGGGTGTTATGAAAGATCTCCTTGAGATATCGATTCTCAGACGCTGTCCTAAGGGTCCGATTGAGAGGGCGTTAAGGATGTTTGTTCGCATCTCCCGAGGTCCAGTGCCGCTGACCAAAATCAACCAGACCAAAGCAGAGGCTGTGTCGTCACTCTCGTCAAACTTGCATCAGAAGATTAAGGAGTTCCTTGCCCATCGGGTAGCACCCTTCGAGTTCAGAATGATGCATCCGATCTTCCAGGAGCTGGCAATCATGAGAGCAAGACAGGACAGACTTGAGGAATATGTCAGGTCGGAGATGCGCATAGACAGGAGACCAGCTGAAAGGTATACTGCTAAGAGGAAGAGGAATGTCAACCCCAATCAGCCACTCTGGGAACTAAACGCCAACATGATGGGCTATTACCGAAGAAAGATTCAGTCGTGGACATTGATACACGTGATGAGCACTCTCCGTGAGCTTCCTGCCGAAGAAAATGAGACTGACGTCACGCGGGACTGAAGACATGAGGCAACGACGAAGGAACAAACGCAACGACAGCTTTGGTAGTGGGACATTTATACAATGAGTGTGTCCGTGACAGCTGTGCAGAGAAACACAAGATGACGTGACACTGTGCTCTTTAAAGCTGGGAAAACCTTGTGATATGGTGGGAAAATTAACGCCAGTATTTCTGTTAAACTAACAAAATGCAAACGTCACGGGAACAACAAGTGAAATGAAACAATGCGAGGCTGAAATGGGTCAGCTATTTGCTCCAAAATGTAATCGTTACTGAAATCTTTACTTAGAAATGTTTGACTTCCGTGAAGTTAACAAATTCATACTACACTGTGATCATTCACGACATCATAGCTTTCCATGCACGTGTTCGTATCTCCCACCTTTGATAGGCTGGTGCAATTAGTTACACTGTAAGAAAAAATTGTAGAAAATGTTGGATTATAAATGCTTTGTGGTGCAATCCGAAGGGATTTGGCCCCTTTCCTCTGAAATTACGTAATTTATATGTACATTAATACCACGAAACCGATTTTTATAATAATAATAATAACGGAAATTTATACCGCGCCATTATCCGCCATAAATGACGCTCATGGTGCAAACAAAAATTATATCAAATCAGATGTAACAAAACAATTAGATTTAACTAAACGAGAATATTCTGAGTGGTCTGAAACAAATAGGTCTTCAGGCAGGGGGCATCAGGAAGAAAATTTCTCGATATCGGGTCAGAAAATTCCAACGAAATTTTCGGCGTTGACCCACCCACCCTTACGGATATTTTTTTTTGAAAATGATATCCGGATGCCATACCCACCCCTTTTACGGAATATTTTTTTTCATTTCATTAACTGGAGTTCGGACCCACCCCTTTAACGGGAAATATTTTTTTCATTTCACCAACTCAAGTTCGGACCCACCCCTTTAACGGGATATATTTTTCGGAATTCGACAGGAGATAATTCGTGACGAGATCGAAATTTTCGGAACGACTTTCGAGATCATTCTGAATTTGACCATGGAAATCTGCTCGTTCAGACAGATATAGACGAATCTGTGTCCGTTCACTTTCGCGAACTGCTGCAGCAGTTATTCACTGATAATCATCCCCGGCGCCCGGCGCCAGTCTCAGTCCGCATCCGGTCCTCAGTTCCTCGGAGTCCAGCGTACTATTATCTTCACTTTCGTTTTCAAAGATTCAATGTTTCCGAGTTGGAAAATTCGACAATTACCCGTAAATTACGCCGGTTGTCGCTCTTCATTCAGAATGCGGCGGCCGCATATTAAGAATAGGATCGTCGCCCGACACTGACACCGTGAGAGCAGTCAAAACGGACTTGAAATTGAGAATGCCCGTAAGTTTTTTATTTTTTCTCGATTGAAAATTCGATCACTGACGCTGTCACTGATCACGAAAATTTTAACAAAATGCTTGAAAATGGCGAAAAATGGAGTGAAATATTTTTTTGTAGTTCAAGTCAGGTGTTTTGACCCACATTTTTTGTTGAATTTTTTTTTTTTCATTCCAAAATCCAGTTAGACCCACCCCTTTTTGCAAAATTTTCTGGCGCCAGAAAAGTCTGCCGCGAGGCCTGTTAGACCACCCCACCCCACACCTGATATCGAATTTTTTTTTTACTGATGCCCCTTGCTTCAGGGCAACTTTAAATTCAGAAAGCGATGAGATATTGCGAATGCTGAGGGGTAGTTTGTTCCAAAGATGAGGACCTGCGTAAGAAAATGATCGATCACCCCAAGATTTGTGATTTGTGAGGTTTTTTTAATAATAAATCGCAGCCCCCCCCCCCCCCCGGGGGGGGGGGGGGGGCATTTTGTCACAGGCTTATAATCAGCCGTTAAATTTGTTTAATTTTAAGAAATATTTATTTGTCAGGCCTCAGTTTTTAACATGCAGCTGATAGAGTTCTTCAATATACTTCCAATTTGTATTTTATTTGAAAACAATATTTTGTTATGAAATTCATCTAGTGAAACTAATATTTATAATAATAATCATTAAACAATTTCAACGAATGACCAAACTTAATAATGTTTAATACTGATAAACTTTATTTTAGATCTAGTAAGTCTGGTGTATTTTATTTGTATTGCAATTAAACCAAGGAAGCCAAGTAGAAGGAGAAAGGGGGGGGGGGGGGGGGGGGGGCGGGGAATAGATTTAATGCAACAAACAGCAGCTGAAGCGGAATAATCTGGTTTGGTTGTACAGCGCCACCGTACGGCTGACCGAAAAATGCGATGAATGCGAGCGGACATTGAACGATGACTCATAATTATTGATAATAACTGAAACTCGAACCAAAGGAACCCCTTTTAAATTTTTGCTTGGATAGGGGGGGTCCGGGGGGGGGGGGGGGTCCGGGGGGGGGGGGGGGGGGGGGGGGCGTGCATGCAATGCACCTCATACCGAGCGAGAGTGACATCGGAAATGTGTGTGCTTATTGGAGATAAGAATCAAGTCAAAACACACGAATCATATCATTAAGAACACATCAACATGGCGGCGGTCAGTTGTCGTCGACGACGACTCACGATACGATGACAAAAACTGCATCGTTTCCTCACAAATTATTCAGACCAGTGGCTGTGGAACCATGGCTTCAAACCTGAGGAAGATCGCCTGCGACGTGAGCATCGACGATCCTGTGAGTTCGACAGACGACAGTGAATTGGGAAGCGAGGACATCGATTTGCAGTTCACTGGCCGGCTATCGTTTCGGAGTTCCGCCCTCGTTGGCGGCGGCGGCGGCGAAGGCGATGACTTGTCTGCCGATGATGAGGATAGCGACAGGGAGGTTAATCGGCGCCGCGGCGCAACCGCTGATGTCTCGCGTCGTAAAGGTAACGTTAGGCCTATTCGTATTGTAACGTCAGTGTTTTATCGATTATGGCATTTTAGTTCCAAAGTCCTCTTCAATCAAGTTCAACCTTAACTTAACCCTAGTACTTCCAAAAATCAAGGCAACATGTGTGCCTTACAATTACATACATAGAGATTTTATTTGGGACCCTTTAACAATGGGATTTAAATAATGCTTTTTAAATTGAACCAGAATTCCACTTTATTAAAGATTAATCTCCAAGGACAGCACGTCATGCTGATCTACAGCGCTCCCTGATTCGTGGACCGAGATTTTATAGACCATCTGAATGACAATTTGTTTTAAAATATTAGTTTTTACTCACCAACTGATGACAGGATGCGACATCGATGTGATTTTTGCAGTGGCACACACGTATTGTTTAGTCTGGTTTCTTTGCCTGACCATTTCTGTATGCCCATACGTCCATTGTCAGAATTGTTTGGCTTGGGGACCAGACTAACACATTGTTCTGCTGATGTACTTGTCATGTAATGTGCCTGAGTTTTCACTTACAAACGTCTGGTTTTATTTTAAATCTTGAATTTTGGATTGAACATACACTTGATATGAACTGATGGCAGGATAATATTTAGTCATCGGAAACTGTCCAGTTATACAAGGAAGTCACTATAAACTAACAAGTGTAGCGGTTCTTGTTGTATTTTTCAAGAAACTTATGTAGCCTAACCCGGTTTTCCCTTCAGCTTTGTTCAATGATTAAAATAACCCATAAGAACATTGTAGAAGAAAAAACAAACGTTAACGAGTCGGATTCGAACCGCAGACCTTTCGATCTATAGCTCTCCTCTTTACCAACTATGCTATTGGCGAGTTGGTTGAGGAAGCCGTTCTTTATAATTCTTTATAGTTCTTTAACGTATATGAGTTGTCATTGCTCTTTCTCATGAATATACATTCACGCACCACCCAGCTCCTGAAAAAAAATTACGCGAACCGCTACACCGGTTAGTATATAGGGCCTTTTCGAATCCCTTGCTTCGTCTTCGTCTTTGGCTTGAGGCGATTTTAGATTCCCAACTGCGAGATCCCTTGCCACATTTTGATGCCTGTTGTGCTTCAGAAACATTCAATCTACTGATATGAACCCAAAAGTTAGACTATTTATATTTGCTTTAATTTCTATTTGTTTCTCAGTAATTCGGAATTCGGAGGCGAAGCCAAAGCCGAAGACGAAGCAAAGGTTTCGAAAAGGCCCTAAGTGTCTTCCTTATAACAACCGTTTCATCCTTTCATACCCTGATCCCTTCAGTTGTCTTAAAATTGATCTGCAGCTTCCAATGCCGACAGTGTCGGTAGTGTGCACAGTCTTCAAGTCGGCTCCAAGGCCAATAAGTTTCATCCCGGGAGGACCGTCTTTGAGGTTGTCTCGGCTAAAACAATGAGAGATGGTAGCCACAGATTTGTGGTAAGCAAGTGCTGCAAATACACATAAACGATGGACATTAATCCTATTAAATGCCTTTCTCAATTTCTTTCTTGAAGTACAAAGTATCTGCCATTGGTTGACCTCAGAGTGGTTGACTGTAAAGGATTCTTGGGACATTTAGTTAGGCTACCCTGAACCAGACCACCAACCAAATATACAAAAATGTTTTCACTTGATAACTTTGCATTTGCAATGTGATCATAAGAAGAAACATTGTAGCTCATAGAATATTATTTGATTCATTATTCATTGTTCATGTAGCTGTATACTGTGGCTGTTCTAAGAACAATCAAGAGTGACACCTCACAAGCCACCGTAGAGAGGAGATATACTGATTTCCACAAGCTGAACAGCAGCTTACGGAAACGATTCCCCCGGCTAATGGAGAGCGTCGACTTCCCCAGGAAAACATTGACAGGAAACTTCAAGCACGAATTCATCGCCGAGCGCAGTCGAGCCTTCGAGACGTTCCTAACTTCCATCTACAACTACGAGTGCATCCGGTTGTCGGAGGAATTCCAGGACTTCTTTTACAACCACGACCTGCGGATTGCCTACCGCTACATGACGCGGGGGGCCTTCCAAGAGGCTGTGCCATTCTTGCAAAACACCCTCCACCTTCAGGAGAAAATGTTGGGTTCCGAGCATCCGGACACGGCCCGGACTCAGTGTGCGCTGATCGTGGCTTTCATGTCGTTGGAGGAAGGCGAGGCTCATGTCCACGGGTACGCAGAGACAGCCTGGGAAACCATCGGAAAGGACGAGACAAACCCTTTTCTCCTCCCCTTGCTGCAGATACTGATAGGCATCCGATGGAGGCTGCGACTCGACAAGAGGGATCTGGAAAGCCGACTGACGTGCTACGTCAAGCAAGAAATGGTGGGACCTGTCAAGATGCCAACACTTGAGGATCTAGTCATGCAGTGTCTATCCCACATGTAGGAAGTGGTTTAGTTTGTATTTATTGCATAAAGTTTAGACAAAATTTACATTATCTGTATATTAACTGACCTAACAGCGGAAGACACTCTTTGCGGTCTTTGACTTCGACCGGAAACAAATATTGCTCAATGCGAAAAAATGCATAATCGAGAATTGTAATGGACTTAACTACTTAACCGTATGCTTGACCTCACAGAAAGCCCCAATTTACATGGTCTTCATCAAAAATAACAACGCTGAAAACCCCTCATAGTGTTACGCAAGCAGATTGTTTAAGAAATATTTCTGATTCAGTTCAGAAAAGAAATTAATAAAATAATACATTTCTACAACATTTTGATACATTTTTGTAGATAAACATGTAGCTAAACATGCATGTGACATACATATGATTGTGCTATTTGGTTTTATTCTAATAGTTTTAGCATTTTTTTTTTTTGGGGGGGGGGGGGGGAACATAAACACCACAGTATTTTCTAAGGGAAAAATTTACACTTCTTGAAATGCATGTAAATTTATTTACGCATGAATTGTCATGTAATTGCTGAAATGGAGTGTTCATTAAAGCCAAAACAAAAAGGTGATTTAACCAGTTCGCGCCAGATGACGTATATAAACGCAAAAATTTTCCCAAATTCAAAATGGATGACGCATAAACACGCTCAAGTTAGGAAATGTATGTCAGCAGCGTGCAAGGCTGGAAATGCGTGGGTGTGCTTCCCGGCACTATCAGCCTGAACCCGCTTCGGATCGAGTTTCGTTAAAAATAATCCCGCCCGTCGGCTCGGCGATGTTATAATAATCCCGGCGCGAACTGGTTAAAAGTATAAAACAGCGGTTTTTTTTAAGGTGACTACTGAAGTGCTTTAGAGTGTAAACAAGAGCAAGAATTAATAGGCAACTTCTTATGGCCCAAAACATTTCCATGACTTAAAACAGAATTGTCACTGAAAACATTAGCCGAATAGTTATGGTCAAAAAGTAAAGTGATTGTTGTAACTGTGCATTTGTCTGGATAGGATTAAAGATTATTATGTACTGTTTAAGAAAAGTTAATTCTGTGGAGTTTTAACATTTATTTTCAGCTGCTTATGTATTTTTAAGGTCTAATCTTAATTAATTTAAAAAAAAAATCATTTCTGTCAGTGCATATATCTTTACAATATCAATATTTTCAGTTCTATTTTGTATTTTTTTTAATTGTTAATGCAATAGTACTGTCCATTTGTATTGCCTTCACAACTGCGCAAATCATTTGTATTGTTATCTCTTCATTGTTTACCTTGCCAAATGTAGATCAAAATGATCTCATTAAGGGATTTTATTTTTGTAACTTATTCTGCCTTATAAGAACTTGATTTTAATTTGCTATTTTGTGTGTTTAATGTTGGTTCTCCTATGGTTTATGTGGAGTGTCGTGGTCTGAAGCATTGAATTTATAATCGGTAGGTAAGCTACAGGTTGTGTGTTCGAATTCGGCCTGGGACTACGGTGCGTGTGCTCTTAGGCAAGGCACTTTGTCACTCATTGCTTCTCTCCACCCAGGAGTAAATGTGAGGTACCTGTGAGAGGGCAGAGATGATTATTGTGGTTGACGTAGCTGCTTTGCGCCGAAATGGCAGTGTCACGCTGTATACTCCCAAGGTAGCTGAGATGGTACATTTGTATTTGGAATGTTTCATGGGCCCAATGACCGGGGTAATAATGGGAGAGCACTACTAGTCTTGGTACATATGTGCGCTATACAAGAACTGCCTATTATTATTATTATTATTGTTATTATGGTGTGCAAAGGTGTGTATTATATATGTGCAGGCTGCAATAACCATAGCAGGGGTGAATCTGGGGAGGTGGTTAAGGGGTAACCTTCTTTAGGAAAATCATAGCACAAGTAAAAACAAAAGTAGTTGAGTTCTTCACATATCCTTCAGTCCCAATTCAAATCGCAAGCTATTCAAACAAGGCATTCCTTTGTCATTGTTCATCCAGCTACTCGTGACTGGCTTTATGAAAGGACAGACTACAACTCTAGCTGCACCCTTGATCGAGCCAATGCTGGATCCTTTAATTACGTTTCACAAGGGGGCCCCCTTAGTCGTAGAATTATGGTAGTCGCTATAAACTAAGGCCGCGTCCAAATCTCTTGTCTATGGCCATTGTCTATGTGTTCGCCCTCTACAAGAACACGTGAGCAGGCTGACAATAGACGTAGCCGTAGCTCTCGAAGCCCGTTTCGGACACGGCCTGAGTTGGTGTAGCGGTTTGGGTATTTTTTTCCCCCAGGACGAATGAGGCCACTTAGCATAAATAGGCGTTTCTACACTACACTCGGTGGAAGCATTTCCTTCCTCCATAGTGGAAGACACTTGGGTTCTCAGATCCTTACTATCCTTAACGTTAACGATAGCCAAATTTGAACCACAGACCTTTCGACCAATATATTTTATAGTACTATATTTTAGCCGGTAACCTGCGTTTGGCTCGCAAGTGTTTTTGTGCTGTGTATTTGGCTTAGCTTCTGGCTTGCAAGTTTGTCATCGGGGGCGGATCTAGTGATCGGGAAACGGGACATGAGTTCGGATGGAAAGAGGCTGACAAAAAAATCGTGCAGAAAATACTCCTTAGATCTGCCACTAGGTGCACATATTAAAAAACAACACGAGTACACTATGATACAAGCATCTACCATGCATTGTTTCCCACTCTGTATATTTTTACAGCATATTTAACTCGAGCTATTGTGGTCTTGGTGCTTTTTAATGTGTATTAATATGAGAAAGTGGACGTGAATGATTGTTTCCCGGAATGACGATTCTGTGGTTTACGCAAAGTACTAATTGTTTTCGTTCATTAGTGTGAAGGTACAATAAAATAACTTGTTAAAGTTTACCTGTCTATCTTGCTAATAAGTAAGCCTCATTTGCAACTTTTTATAGACAAAGAGGTGTGCCACCAACTGTTGCTGTTATTGCCGTTTTACTTCTGTCTTGTGTATCAGCCTTTTTTGCAGTTTCGTGTGAGCAATAGACCGATCCACTAGGCCACACATCTCGAAAAAATTGACCAATCACAGTTAATGATTTTAAGGACTTACAATGATTGTCAGAAAGAAGGTAGTATTCTGACGCCATTTCAGCGGTTGTGTACAAAGTCTATGGAGAGTATTTCTGAAATGACTTCCCCCAACATGCGTGATAAAGGCCTGTATATATGCATGGAATACTTGTGTCAAAATTCAACAAACTGAACCAGAACTCTTCTTCATTCTGCTTCAAAAATTTGTTCCACGACTAATTACGTCTTTCTGTGACAATATCCAAATTGTTATTGCGGTATAACTGATTTATCTTTAATTGTGAAATGGAGGACAGCGCGTGGGCAATTACCGCGAACTGCAAGACTCTTTACAAAGGAACTATTGTCGTCTTTGAGCCAGTGACATTGGCAATTAATATCTCTTAAAAACCCTGAGATACTCCATACCTAGACCGATCCGGGCACGCCTTCAAATTCCTATATCACGATTTTTTTTTTTTTTTTTTTTTTTTTGGGGGGGGGGGGGGGGGGTAGGGGGTTACATATGTTAATACCTCCTGTTTGGAATTCATCCCATTCTCTTCGTAAAACTATTTGTTTTTATCATGATTAACAAAAACATCCTTTATATTTTTCTTGCGGAATGCCATGCAAAAGGTCACGTCTTTACATATTTTTTTTACAAACTACACATGCCAAGTCAATATTTGGTGCAACTTGCTTCGTGCGTGAAGACCTGCAGTGTACACCAATTGTTTACTGCCACGTCTGAATGATTTGTCCCAATCACTTTCTTCTTAATTCCCAACTTGTTTGCTCTTTTCCCCACTTTTCAATTATCTTGCAGTTTGCACTTCGTTCCAACATGAATGTACTCGCTATGTATGTGTGTTTTACGATCGCTGTGTTTAAACAATCCGCCTGCATGTTAGCTCTGTATAAATACGGACAGGTGGCACCCGATCCATCAGTGGATCGCGTTTTTGCAGTCTCCCGCAATTTTTAAATTTTGTGTGTGCCCGTATTGGACATCGAGTCAACAAAGAATTTGTCCCTACCCATCGTTTGATGAAAAACAAATTGTGTTGACTTGGCACTGAATACCCTGTCGTCAGTCTGTGAATTTAATCAAACTGTGCAATGCCATTTAAAGGACGGCGAGGAATCATTTTGGTTATTCGGCTATTAAGACTGACTCGAGCAAGAACTTGGTTGGATCACTCTCTGCAAGCTAGTTTCGCGCAGTTGGTATAGCGCGGAAATAACAAAGGAGAGTTAAAACGATTGGAACTGCTCCCTTAGGAGGAAGCAGTATTGGTATCACTTAATATGCGCATTCTTGTTACGTAATGGGATAGGCTTGTTTTCGGTCTTTACCTTGTATTGCGAAGATGTAAAAGGAACAGATTTTGTACAATACCCACCACCATGGAATGCTTTTGTACCAACGTTGCTATCTGTACAGCTGTTGTGGTAAGTTGGTAAAAAAAAAATTCTTCACATTATTAGATTTCAGTTATTATATTATTTTAACATCACCGAGCCGAGGCGCGGGATTATTTTTTAACGAAACTTGATCCGAGGCGGGTTCAGGCCTATGGTACCGGGAAGCACACTCACGCATTTCCGGCCTTGCTCGCGGCTGACAGGCATTTTCGGCCTTGCTCGTGACGTGTTTATGCGTCATCCGTTTTGAATCTGGAGAAAACTTCACGTTCTCCGGCGCGAACTGGTTGTATAAAAGGCTGAATTTTATTCATTTTTTTTAAAGTTATGTAGATTAATGTTTTAATTAGTTGAATTTCGGAAATAAATCAAGATGATCCGCCTCAAACAACATTGCTTTGGTTTAAAATGTGCTACCTGGTAGGAAATGCGGTCACAGCATTTTCCATGACACCGACGAAAAACGAGGTTGGAACAAAATCTATAGACGGAGTTTTACAATTATTGTATCTAAAATATAGGGGTGTGATATAAGTAGGAACATTAACATGGTTAGCTGTGAGGGTAAAATGATTGATTGGTATTGTGTAATGTATTCTTTAAAAAAATGAATTCTCACTTACAGATTGCCTACGTTCGAGGGTCAAGTTCAACCGAACTCTGTAAGTTCTCTGTTTTCTTGTAACCTTTTTCCTCCAGATATAAATTGTGAGCGTGTCCATGCTGTTTTTGATGTGGTACTTAAATTTTTTGGGAATATACCAAATCGGTGAATTGCACTTAATGTTGGTCTAAATAACGTTTAAATTTGACTTTATAAACACTCTTAAATCCACGCAGTTCATGTTTGTCCTTACATCAACCTCTGCATGCACCTAACTTTACAAAACTTCAAAACTTCAAGGGTTTATCGAGGGTTTTAGGATTTTAGGAATTTGCACGTTGAAGCTATTGCATGCGTGCGATGGTGAATCCATGATTGTTCAATAACCGGCTGTTGTAGTCCAAGATTGAAGTCCTCGATTTATTTCAAGGAGGGCGGATGAGACGTCGCACAGTCAGTGGGTAACAAACAAAAGATATGAAGGAGGAATCCAGATTGGACGTCATTCATAATAATTTAAGGGTATATATTTACCTATTTCGTAAATAATTAACGAAGGCGGGGGATAGGCCAGTAAGGCCACACACATGTATTGCAAACTGTTTTTTTTGTATAAACTTTAACGTATTTCCTGCGTTTTTCCCCGCTACTTTTACGAGTACCAACGAGGCAGCTGTTCATATCGGAGCTTTTCTCGTGGTTGATCAAATATTGGCGGAAATCTTGATGAATATTGATCGGTTTTGGATACAAAAAACTGACATAATTGTTTTTTGTAAACCCACAACTGTCGACTTGACTTTCTTGTGACGTTGACACAGGTGTCCAAGTTGAAGGCTGGCAGATGAATATTTTTTTCAAATAGAACGTCATAGTAGAAAGTAACTCTTGAACATACATACAAACGGGGAACCGTAAGGCAAACCAGTCATATTCTTGTATTCTAATTCCCTGAAACGGAGTAATTTATAGACGTTGGGGAAGTGTAAGATCAGAGAATCATATCTATATACCCCTTCACAGGTGTGCAATCAATTGCAAAGAAATTGCGAAATAACTAAATATGAAAAAATTAGGATCAGTATTTGAAAAAAGTCAGTTTTTCCAACGCTGGTTGGCCAACCAGCATTTACAATTGATACAAAAATACCACTTACAGTCTAACGGAGACATGGTATTGTTTTCCCCTAGCCATTGTATTTAAGCATACCCCCCATATACTTTGTACACAATAGTCCTTGTGGAGACAACCCAACCCACATAATTGCCTGTAATTTAGACCTATTCAGTCCCTTAGTCTCTATTGTATTCATGTCTCCACATATCTCCATGTCTCTATAAATATAAGTGTTATACCTAACCATTGTTTTTGGGGGTATTTTCAGATGAACCGTTGTTACTCGATCGAGGGCTCCTTCGGGTAAACACTACCGATGCAACGTGGCTATACTCGGCAGACGTGGGCGCTACTGAGCTGGAGGAGATACTAACGGGGTTTCTAGAAGACCGGGCGTACACCGATGAAAACGAGAACCAATGGCCTTATCAGGTGGCCATATTTAGGTACGTACTTATAGGTACTCAAAGTGGGAGGCTTTTTCCTCATCTGAAAATGTTTAGCACGCCTAATAGGAATAACATTTGTCAACAATAGACAGCACTTAATTCCTCAGAATCGCCTTGTCTATTTTTTATATATCTCTCACTTTTATTGGGGGAGGGGGGGGGGGTGCGGATTCCCATCGTTTGACCCAGACTTGCTTGATTGGGCCTATAATGCCTAGAAGTTGCTATGAAGTTGTTTTTGTTGGCGAATTTCTGATTTTATTTTTACTGTGAGGGCATAAGGGGCCAAAGGTTGTGAGTTCAAATCCTATTGTGTGTTTTTTTGGTTTTTTTCTTTTTCTTTTTACTTTTTCGCTATTTTCATTTTATACTTCGTGGTTTTGGAGGATTTTGTTTTAAAGGGAAAATAAAACCCAAGAACCTGACTTGCAAGTCAATCTGAATGAATTATGGGCCTAAATGTGTATGGAGTTTGGGTTGCATAGGGTGTGCATTGTAAACCGTGATCATTGAGCTCCATACGTGTGCAAAGCATTTGCTTCCAATCTTGCGTCTGCAGGTTCCACTGCACTAAATGCAAATATCTTTTTGAAGATAGCGAATACAAAAAGGGGAGGGGGTGGGGGGACGCTGTGTCAAGTGTGTACAAAAAATATGTAAATGTGAAAATTATGTTGAATTGTATATAATAGGCACAATGGTAGCATCGTTTTGAACGGGAGTCTGCAAGTTTATTTCACTGGTCAGCCGGCTGTTTCTATCGACAGTCGGCAAGGTGACATCGAGATTGCCACTCGACTCTCGTTAGATGGCTACATAGGTCTGACAAGCGACACTGGGTCATTAGGAGGCTTCGGGGGTATGTACGCTTTATATCGTTGCTGTTGGCCATTCGTCCGAAACCCACACTATGGCCACGTACCAGTACAGACAGATGATTGGCTTTTCATGCATTTTTTTCTCTTTCCACTTAGCTTAGTGGCTAAGACACTTTAACAGTTTAACAGTTAGCAGACAAGTTGTACTAACTATAGCAGACAAATCTGCTAACCTTAAGCATTATTACACGGCGTTTAATGCTAACGTTTGCGCGCCATGGATATTTATATTGCTAGTCTCTGATTTAAGCATTTTTTCCCGCTATAGGTTAAGCGTGCTTTTGCCGTGCTTACTGTTTACGGTCCCCATGAAATAGACGGAGGGCTCTGCATGCTCTGTAATCAGTGCCGTGAAATTGGGATTGGGTGCGTTCATACGCGCGCGTTAGTTATCACAAATAACCCGTGAACCATATCATTGTGCACGTGCGCAGTTGAAATACCGGTTTGACGTCACTTACATTAAGCCAGACGGGATCTTTAGTATACAGGTATATGATCATTTTGATAAACATTCGGCAGTCCCGTCAATGATCAATATGTGCGACTGTGTTGTGTGTACATCATAGTACTCCTGTTTGTTCTTGTCAAATATCCACAGCAAAACTCGGTCCAGGAGGGGGTGGGCTCTTGAAAGACGGCAGTGTTCCCCCGAAACCCCCCGGGGGTGGGGGACACGGGGGGAGAGGCGGCGAGGCTTTCAAGGAGACAAGGCTTTACCCATTACCCAGTAAAGAGACGCGGTACGGTTACCCGTATCTGGTCGGGGATGGATACCATCTGCTGGGAGGAAGTGCAGGTATTTTTCGTACACCAATTTCCGCGTTCCATCAGAGTCGAGCGGAACAACAAATGTGTCTCAAGCAATTCAAATCCACCCAGATTTAAAAGTATAGTATACACCATTTGCTTTTGTTGTATTTGTTGGATTATTGTTTTACAGCAAATGTTGTTTCACTCACGTTTTAACAGTGTTTGGTTCATAAATACTGGAGAAAAATAAAAAATAATTGAGGTATTAAGCGCCATATACTCAAGACGCTTTACCAGAGACGAAAAGGTTATTGTACCTGACCCCACTTCAGACAGAACAGTATAATAATTTATAGACCTGGATAGAGAGTAATTAGGGTAAAACGCCTTTCTCAGGGGCACAACAAAGTGCCGCAGTGGGACTTAAACCGACAACCGAGTAATCGTTCGTGTTAAAAAAAGCGGTGTGACCACTTTCTTATTTCGGGAAACATTTTTGTTCAGCCCGACTCTGGAACGCCAGTCCTAAATGGGTGAAAATTGACCAAATATATTTGTTGGTTGAATTGATTAGGGATCTGTACATGGTGTTGCAACTATACGTGCTATTCAAGTTGCAAATAATTATTTTCCAATTTCAATATTTGCATAATAAATTATGAAATGTTTCCTTTGTTTTGCCGTTTTTTTCCCCTAGGTGGAAAGCTGGACTATGACCCTACCGTACTGATTTTTCAAAATCCAAAGGGCGGAGGAGCGCTCGAACTAACAGCCAAACAAAAAATCACCATCGGTAAAAATCCCTGGGATACACACTTATCTTGGTAAAATGTATATCAGTTGATGTAACTTTTAACACTGGAATTGAGCCTTCTCGTCCTAAACTAATATGAAAAATTGACAAAATATGTTGCGTTGTACAAGGTAAATACATCAGCAACAGCTATAGCTAGTACCGTGGCCTCAAAATGGCATCCAAAAAGATTTGAAGATTTCGAGCGAGCTTTAATTTTGTTTACCTCTTCGAAAAATAACAACCTTTCTTATTGAAAGACATAATACTTAACACGAAATAACTAACTGGTGTCATTTTGTACGAATAGAACCAATTTTGGATTTGGTTCTCATTTGATTTTTTTTTATATGATTTGTTTTATACTGCAGATAAACTTACAAGTAGCAACCATTGATGCACGTTAATGTTTTTAACCTTTGAACATTTTGTTTGTTGTTTTCGTCTTTCTTGATTGTCGACAGGGGGCCACATATCGGCTAACGGACAACAAGGTATACCTTACGACAGGGCATTCGTCGATACTTATTCAGCCGAACCATGCGCTGGTGGAGGGAGTGGTGGGCTAATAAGACTAAGAGCCAAGGAGGTAAAACTGTAAACATCGGTCCCAACTGAATTCTTTAATACATTTTCCAACGATTTTGTTTAACAATTTTACCTCGTGTTTTGAGGAACACCCCTCCAGAAATGTTAATGGTATGTGCCTCGCTCACATGCCCTACGGAGATATGATATAGACGCGCGCATACTAGACGCGTGATAGACACGTGATCCTGTGGGAGGTTTCAATTAATGAAAAGGTAATAGACCAGACTTTATAGAAGTCCACATTTTATTTGATACGCCGAAAAAACGTTTAAAACATGCTGGGACATGTTTTATGGGCCGTTTTAACATACTCACGTGTCAGGCTCGGGGATGGCTAAGCTGTCTCAGATATGAATTTTAAATAAATTAAGGGGACCGGGCCTAATAAATAATTCGATCTTAACAAGATTTTGTTCAAAGACAAAATGGCAGTGTACAACATTGTTGATACGATCCTTGGTTGCTCGATCCTCGTTCGTTCTCAGATCGAGATCCGCTACGACGGTTACCTCTCGGTGGACGGAGCTGATGGGGCCCATAATGAGGACAACGGCACTTACTGCGGAGGCGGCGGGGCAGGTGGTACCATAGAGTTCCAGATAGAGGACCGGGTGCACGGAAATCTCGTGAACGAACACCTGTCCCTCAACGGTGGATTGGGTACTATGCCGGGCGGCCGGGGCAAGTTAGAAGTCTCACGTAAATACATACAATTATCTTGTCAATAATGTCCAAGCGCATAAAATGTATTCTAAACTTTTAAAACAAGTAAACTTTGAAATGTAAATTAAAAAGTTTCACAAATTTGTGAACAATTTGTAGTGTCAGTTATTTGGCTGTTTGGGCATTTTTTTTCACCCACCACTGTGTGTTGTGTTGCTGCTGCTGTAGATTTGTAACTTTGACAACTAAGGCTCAGAATAATAACATGAATTCACTTGACTCCCCAAACTGGATTAGTAATCCATATTGAGTTTCTCTAAACTATAGTATACAGGGTGGCCCACAAAAAACGGACAAGCACACCACCACCCAAAGCCAAAACTACCTATACCAATGTATGGAGAATCTTTCTAGAAGACAAAATGATACAAAGAAATCCCGATTTGGTCCAGCAGTTTTAGCTCCAGACCCTATCTTGGTATATATCTTTCCTCCAGAAAAACTCCCAGTGCTTTAGACCTCAGTGCAGCGAAAACAGTGCAGGGGGGAGGTTGCACACTATATAATACATTATTTTCTTATAAACTGCCAATGTATCTTGTCATGTCAAGGTTATAGCGACACTGGCGACGCGACACCACCTGACACCGAGTCCCCTCGGCCTCCCAACACCGAATCCCCTCTCGACACCGAGTCGCCTACTGATGCGAAACTTACCACAACCTGCCCACCGACGGTCACCGAGACACCGACGTGTAACTGCAGTGATGCTGTCACCTGCCCCGGTGATGTGACAACCGACGCGGTGCCCACAGCGCCAGAGTGCGACTGCAGTGCGCGAACTGCGTGTCCGACTGTTCCCGCACCCGGCGAGATGGTCACATGCGCGTGCGCAGACGGCACTGAGGGTCAGGTGACTTTACGAACGAAAAAAGGCGGTCTTGCCCCTGGTGTCGACACCACAGAGCACACGTCTACCACTAAAGACACTGCAGTAACAACTGCGGTATTAAAGCATGGTGGTTTTTTTCAACTAAATATAATTTCCCAAAACTCTAAATCATCAATAATCCTTAAATTTGGCATCAATAAATAACATTAAAATAAATAGGTAATAATAGGTAATTTGTATAGCGCACGTATCTACCAAGACTGAAACTATACTCAAGGCGCTGTGTCATAATCTCTGGTCACATATGCGCGTGCGCAGACGGCACTGAAGGCCAGGTGACTGTTCGAACGGAAGAGGGCGGTCTTACCCCTGGTGGCGCGGCAGAGCACACTGATGACACATTTACAAAATACCATCTCAGCTCCCTGGGGAGTTTACAGCTCAACGCTACCGTTTCAGCGCAAAGCAGTTAATAACAACCATCCGGGGTAATCATTTTTTACCGTCTTTTCCAGCTTGTATGTTATTCAGATTCTCTAAGAAGATTCATGGTTTTAGAGGTTGTTATTGTTTATTTTACAGCTAGAACCAACCACTCCATTCACATCTGACGCTGCTACACAATTTCTAGAAGTAAGTTTGCTTATTTCATTAGCCCTCGCTTGTTTTGCGATAAAATATTCTTAATGAAATTGACCAACTAGTTGTAGATGTCTGTGGTAAAATGAATAAGAAACTTTTTTTCTCTGTTAACAGGAAGCTCTGGATACTATTGGCGCAATCGGAGAAAATTTAACCCGGGTAAGTTTCGATATTTCGTTCTATTTTATCCGTATTATTAGAATTCCCTCGTGTTCTGAAAAAAACAACTAGGGCCTACTTATTCTCAACCTAAAAAGGCTTGTTCTTGAACTCTATGAGATGAGATCGGATATGCATTAAAATAGTTTATGTAAACCGCAAAAACAAAGAATAACAGAAATGGAAACTTGTTTGAATATTCCTTACGATGTGCAGAATATGCATATTCTGATTTCACAGGAGGGCGCTGTACGACTATTGCTGAAAGCCGAAAACCTGGGCATAAATTTAGGAAAGCGTCTTGCTGAAGGTCGGAAGGTTGGAGAAACGATTTCTGTAACGGCTGCAACGGAGACTATCGGTAATAATGAATTCGTTCTAACTTCAAAATGTTACTTTAATCTTGAAACCACATTAAGTTTAATAACACATAAAACATCAAATTTGACCACGGAATTGGCTTCTGTTTAGCTTGATACTATATTCAGATTTAAAATGACATTCGACTTCTTGGTTACAATTATTAATACCTCGATGATTTATTGGGTTCACCATCGCCGATGTTTAACATTTAAACGATAATTTAATTTGAAATTTCACACGTATATATAAATTCACATCGGGTTTCTTTTTCCCAAGCTATGAACGTCAAAGTCGACGACGCAAGCGCATTCAGGGGCGTGGCCTTTCCCAATTCCTCGGACCCAGTGTTCAGCTCTGACCAATGGAGGGCGCCCTTTCTATCCCAAGAAGTTACAAACTTCTCCACGAATGAAAACATTACAGGTATAACTTGTTTTCATACGAGGACTTTACAACGAAAAATAGCTTTAGGCTTGTAATGTAACGTGAACATCGAGAATTTTATGCCGTATTTGGTGACCTGCAATGTCTCTTCCTAGGCAAATTATTTTATCTTTAGGCCTGTCCAGGGGTGCGTTCCGCTCAAGCGAACGTTGCCAACGTTGGCCAACGTTAGCGTTGTTCACGTGAGTGGAACGCAATGTTCGCCAATTATGTTAGCGAACGTTAGCGAAAACGGCGAACGACATTCCGAGCTGTTCGCTGTTGGCCAGTGACGTATTTTAAAGATGGCGGAGAAGTTAGCAGCCGACGGTTTTCTTTTCACGGTTTTGATTTACGTTTCATACTTTTCGTTATAAACGGTGGGTTGTTTTGAGCAGTTATAGGGATCTTTTAAAGAAAAATAATGAGTTGGACAAAAAGCAGCCAACCAAACGATGTCACTGTCAATGGGCGCCGCCATTTTGAAAACGTATTTTTTAAAATATCGTTCCACTTCAACTAACGCAAACTCAAAACGTAGGCGAACGTTCGCGCAAACAGTTCGCGTAAGTGGAACGCAGCCCAGGCATAAGTCTAAAGGATAAACTACAAGCGTAGATATCAGTGTAGTAATTCGGTACATGTATTTGTTAATGGCCATTCATTGTTATGCCTCTATATATACAAGAAATAAATAACCAGAAAAGGTTTATTACGTGGGGCCCTGTCGAGCTGCCTTGTATTTCTGCCCAAAGTGGAAGGTAAGTTGACTGTGCGTAAAAGATACTCGATCAAGATAAATGAAAAGAAACCTCTTATTTACGGTAAGGATCTTCAGTGTTGCCATCTTGTGGAATCGGGTACGGTATTGTCTTACAATATCTTATATATACCAGCAAAGAAGTCGATTTCTTATTGGAAAGTTATCATCACCCAGACCGAAAACAACTAGGTGTTGGGTTAGCCAATAAATAAGGGGTCTAAACGTTTAACAATTTTGTGTGTCCCGGCTTACGCCTGACCTGTGTAAATTCCCACATTTCCCTTGCAAGTGAAATTGACTTCAAACTTGTTAATTTGTTTTTAAGGTAAATTCGCTATTGGAGATAGAAAGCATCCAATAATGTGTCCTAAATATATATATATATTTTTTAGATTTATGTCCCTGACGTATATAACCGGGACACAAAAAAATGGACCCCTTATTTATGGACCCAGTAGTCTGTTACGCCATATTCGGAGTCTTTGATATGTTTAATCCGGCGAAGCACAGGTGGTTTTAAGATGGTGGTAAACCGTTACAATGTCGGACAGACAAAATCCTACATTTAGAAAAAATGAAATAATAATTTAAATCAAATAGGTTAAGAGGGCCTAATATCTTCTTCCGAGGCAAAATGTGTACATGAAACAAACATAAAGGGGGAACACAAGCATGATGTACAACAGGGTTAGGAGGAGAAACACAAAGTAGTGATAACACTGGTCGGGAGTGAAACTGAAAGAACATGTATTTTCCCCACTGCTGTTTTGTTAATGCAACGTGTGTGATATATACTATCCACATGGGTTTAAGATTGTACAAAGGCTGTGTGGTATTGTCCTCTTTAATTATGGTAATGTTACAAATATTCTGAGCAACGGCAGGTAGGGCTTCATCAAGATAAGTGCTTACATTGACCGAATACACCTACACACTGTCATGCAGTGTTGTTACTACATAGGACAAGCCCAACAACACCCGGACTATTGACGCACTCGGGGGACAAAAAAAAGCTCACTGTAGTTCAAATCAATCGATGGCTTGGCTAGATAAAGCCCACGTAAAAGCTGCTGGTGGTGCCATAAAGGGCTTATTTCAAGTCAGTGATTATGTGGGTTTTTTATGATATAAAACTGAAATTAATCAAAGCCTTGATTTTTAAAGTGTATAGGGTTGCCAGTGCAGAATTCGTTTGAAACGAGATATGAACTAAAAAGTTCCAGGATACACGTATCACCGCTAGAATATACAGCTCATTGCGCCGGTTGTCTGTAGACGATATGCCCTTTGTTTACGCCTGAATTAAAACGTGCCCGGTGGTATATGCGCACGCATCGTGTTTGAGGGACGCGTGCGCATACCGCCGGGTATTAAACACAGATGTATAATCAGAGGGCATTATCGTTTAAAACATATAGTTCCCGCTGTTATATTAAACACCTTTCGCTTTATTACATACCTATTGTACACCAATTGGTTCTCAGGTTTTATAAAAACACTCCTCTGATAATGTCTATGGTATGTGCATTGAGCACGTGCTAAATCTCCTTTTATGAAAATTGGCGCGCTGACGGCGCGTACGTAACTGCGCGATGTGGCGAAAAACTACTGACGTGACGGGCTCTCGGTAAGGGGGGGGGGGGGGGGGGGGGGGGGGGTGGGGGTGTTGTCCCAGGCATCTAAAGATAATGTTTTAAACATACATTTTTGGAGAAACGATGAATAAACCTACATTCCGTGCTTTTGACGAAAGCGCAGCGAGCTTTTAATATAGGCTTATATTCAGTCACCATCGTTTCGTTCCAACCATAATGCAGTCACAACTGCACACGCTCTCAAATTCTCGGGAGTCGTGAAGTGCGGGACAAAAAAGGGATTGATTATTGTGCTAGAGTTGCCCTTTGCATGCAGCTTTTTACCTTGTCTCTAGAAGCTTTTAATATATTTCAAGTATTATATAGCCCAAAATTGTAGCGATCCATAGTCGGTACAGCTTTGCACATAACCACGTGCACAAACGACCACCCGTGTAGTTATGTGGTTTTTTTGTTACGAAAACAAATAGACAATGATCCGGTTTAGTTATACTCGACGGCGAATTTTGGCCGAGTTTTAACTTGATAATTAGGTCGCTTACAAACACCTCTTGGCCACGGTAATTTTGACCAATCTGTGAGTAATTGACTGGGTTTTCTTTTAACAAAGAGGGCTACACATGCTCTGTTTTTCTCCACTGTTTTCTGGATAATTGTTATATCTACTATAGTGGTGAGGTTTAAGTGCATGGTGTTATTATTAGTCTCTTTGAAAACACCACTCTATCCATGAAAAATCCCGTCAGATTTCTCGTGCACTTTTGCCACACTTTCCAGGCGATGTCATTGTGGTAAACGTACTTTACGATGACATCGGAGAGCTTTTAGAAGATACAGACGCAACAAGTGATGGGTACGTAAATGTTCTACGACTCAAATCACAAAGTTTGAAAGTACACACCACTCATTGGAACTATAGTCTTTTCCCAAAATTGGAAAGTTAAAGGCAATCCATAACAAAAAATGTAAGAAGAGAATATATTAAATGTTGCTCACGAAGTAGAATCTGTTTTTTCCCAGATTCTTTCTGAAAATAGCAATACAAATTCATGACGACCTAAACAAGTTTTGGTCAGAGGACATTCGCGCTGGGAAGATGTAAAATGTCATGATCAGATTATTTGCATAAGGGCATAAATCCCTTATAAACGAGTTTTATAACCGACCAAAATTATTGTGGAAAACCTTGCTTGTTTTGATGACACTAAAGTCCCCGTGAAATTATTCCTTCTTAGTATGCTGTCAGTTTGAAGAAAACAATAAAAGAAGGTCATTTCCAAAAAATGCGTCTCGATGACTCATCTTTGGAAATTTTCTAAATTTCCGAGCAGAAGGCGAGGGCATTACCAATTTTCATGCTTACGAGCCGGTTCTAAACACACTTAGTATCGCCCATGCAACCACATTTTTTTAATGTGACCTCATGATTACGAAATGGGCGTAAAGAAGCAAATGTTTGAAAGAACAGGTTACAAAGCTTTAATTGGATATTATTGTGTGTTGTGGTATACCATTCTTCTCCCCCGATACAACCTTTTTACAGTTATCACAGTTTTGACCCCCTGGTGATGTTTTTGAAACTAGTTAACAGTTTTTGATCTGTGCACAGCATTTATAACCCTAGGTTTTAAAAAAGAAAATCTGATATTTGTCGTTTCTGGAAAGCCATAGTGCGACTTTACGCTCATTTTGTGCTGTTAGGTTTCATTGTATTCCCCATTCATAAATACATATCCAAATCGGTCAAGATGTAAAGGATTAACAATAAAGTAAAGGATTAACAATAATTTTACCTTGTGTCCTGGAAAACACATCTCCATTATAGTAATGGTATGTTGCTCAATTTGGAGTGGTGTGTTGCAGAGCGATTTAGAACTATTAATACACGGACTTAATGGTAGTATTGTGAATGCCGTGTGGGGTTTCAACCAATGAAATGGTCATGCACCGAGTCCAATTTGTATGTGACACAGGACAAATCTTTTAACTTGTTTCAACGGAGGATTTACTAACCTGTCTCATGTATTTATGAATATACATAATCCCTTCGTTTGTAGAATCACTCCAACAGTAAACAGTCGTGTAGTCGGAACGTCTGTAGTCCTGAGCGACAGTGCCGCTGACTACACCCTGAATGTGCGCATGACCGCCGAAAAAATTAAGGTACGTCTATATAGGCCAGGGGTAGCGAAGCAGTATTCCCTTTATGTAGCGTATCAATGCAAACTATAGCTATACTTGATACAAACCTTGATATACATGTACATTGACAAATCCTTTAATTTAATAAATAATTATTAAAAGAATTCCGAATTCCAAAATGTTAGAATATCATACCAGTTTTCACTCTGGAAATTTATTCTTTTCTTTTTAAGAAAAACATTACAGGGTCTTCAAGCTGTGTTTTCTTGGATTTTCAAGCTCAGTAAGTTACCATTATTTTTGTTTTCTAATCAATTTTTATTTTCGATGCAGCAAATATTTTAACAAACCAATATCAAAAATGTACTTGTCAGTTTAGATCTTAGACCAACGAATACACTGCAAAAACTGTGGTGTTAAAATTTTAACACCAATCTTTGTTTAATCTTTTGGAATGAAAATTGGTGTTAAAATGAAGTAAAATGATTATTGAAGTATCAGTTTCAATTCAAGTACTGGTGTTACGTACTTTTGGTGTTAAATTTGACCTAGTGCGCATGCGTGTGTGCAATAAAGCCCTCTGATTGGTCGATAAGGAATTATGGGATATGTTAACAATAGTCGATGTTAAATTGTTGTATTTAGTCCAAAAATTCTTTTTTTTTAACCATAATATGTAATTATTTAAACGATTCCATGATTGAATTTTGATTTTTGTGCAAACATAGCAAAAAATTCGCGTTACATTGTATTCGTTTTCAAATTTTGACATTATTCATAAAAACTGGTTGTGACATCGTCGTGGACAAAAAAGCGTAGTATAAAACTAACAACGGCAATAGCTATGTGTGTAGTACGTATTAAGTAGGAATAGGTTATTATTGTATATGGACGTGTAATAAGTCAGTTCTTGGTAATATTTCATTAAGTAATTTGTCCATGCAGTTAATATGTACAAAATTATAGTGTTAAAACAGTACATCTTTTCGCTAGAATGACGAGCAAATGACGTGACATCCACGTTAAATTTTGCTATCAGAGTGTACACCAAAATTGGTGTTAACAAAAATTGATTCCCAAACTGGTGTTATTCAACACCCAAATCCCTGCCCAATATAAACACCAGGAAATAATCAAATTTTACACCATTGGTGTACAATTTAACACCACAGTTTTTGCAGTGTAAAGGTTGGAACAACCGACTTGAGACCTGATGACGTAATGGCTTTGTTTACACTATGCGCTTTCTTATGGCGGACGCCAGACAAAATAGGGATGTACTATGGGAAAGCGCAAAAAGCGTGACGTCATTAGGTCTTAGGTCTATTTGAGAGAAACATCGCTGCAAGATGTACATCTCTTGCTATTTCACTTGAAATCAAAAACAGATAACGTAAGAGAATAGTTTTCTGTTATGTTCTCCAATATATACCCTTTCCTTTCTAATTCGATTGTTAGAGAAACACTGCGCGGCGACTGGTCTTCCGATGGCTGCTTGGTAGAGCGTGAAAACGATACCCACGTAACATGCATGTGTGACCACCTGACTAACTTTGCTATCCTGCTGAAACCGGACAACGTTGTGGTGAGCTCAAAGTTGGCATGCTTCCAGCACGAAGACTGAATACCGGACTATAATGTTGATGAAATGAACACTGAGTTTGGACGTGGGAAAATATGCATAATATCAGATGTAGCGTTCTTATTTCTTGTAATGCCACCTAGTCTAGTGTAGCTACATAGGGTGGCTCACAAAACGGACAAACATACTTACACTATATACCCCGAGGCAAAAACGTCCTCCAATGGACGGAGAATCTTCCTGGAAGAAAATGTTATGAAGATATCTCGATTTGGGCCAGTAGTTTTATTAATCTGTGAAGCGAAGTCACAGGTCTTTTCGCACTGAGAAATAACTAAATAACTGGTGCGAGAGGATATCTGACTATATAATAGGGTCTTGGGCTAAAACTATTAGCCCAAATCGAGATATCTTGGTATCATTTTTCTTTTAGTAAGATTCTCTACCCATTGGTAAAGTTAGTTTTGGCTTCAGGGTATAGTGACAGTATACAGAGCAAGCTGTCTTTGACTGAGTTCATATTTCGTCTTTTTGTTTAAATTCCTTTGAGATTTCTCCAGGGGATGACTTCGCTCTTGGCATCATTTCCTACATCGGTCTTAGCCTGTCGTTATGTTCTCTGTTGTTGGCATTCATCACCATCGGCGTATCCCTCGGGCAAGTCCCCCAAACCTTTTTAATCAGTATTTTTCCCCGAAGTTGGGCACTGTGAGGAGCACTGACATATCGTCCAAAATATTAAAAGACTTTCTAAGCGTGTTTTCGATTCTGTTTGTGTTTGTCTTATTTTGACATGTGTGAATGTTAGGATGTTTAGAGGTTGGTTTGAACCTAGCATACATGGCAATAACAAGAATAATTTGGCTGCCTTTTGATTAACTTGAAGACATTGTCATTCGCTTGAGGGCAATTTCATTGCAAGAACTGTTAGTCCCCACAGTCATAATAAAATAGGCTGTAGAGAATCCTGGACCCACAAAGGACCATACGCTATTGTGTAAAGTCAGCTTTTCTAGGTGTTGTTTTTCTCCCGTCGTCAGAAGTCTGAAGAATTTCCAGTCGGCCGTTATCCATCTCAATCTCATTGCTGCACTCGGACTCGCCGACGCGCTGTTTCTGATTGGTGCTGACGATACGGACAATCAGGTGACTGATGACGTCATTTGTTTTGTATTACCCCCTGAAATCAACCATTTTGACGGGGGTCAATTGAACCGAAATGCTAGTTAAGACTAAGCCATGGTTATACTAACCCTAACGTCATATAGGCATTCATTTGGAGTGCAATACACAACCCTACACAACCCTACACAAATCTCATAGACCAGCGATCAGTAGAAGTATTTTTAAAATAACTTTGATAAAACAATAAATCATGCTGTATTGAGTCTTCTAAGGAATTCATACGCACGGGCAATTGAATACAGAAAACAAGTAGTCTTGGAGCCAAGTTCGAAAAGAAGCCATTTTCACCCTAAAACTTAAAAGGGAAAGGTTTGGCACTTGTACATAAAAGGGGGTATCTCTAGAGTATTATAAGACCGGTTGTAAGCATCCAAGGTGGCAGCAAGGTGCTGTAATCTCTCAAGGTACCCCGCCTTGCTACTCACATCTCCTAATCGTCTATTTTGTAGAAACAAAGTATAGGCTGAGTAAATAAGAAATTACACACCAGTTATGTTTCTATTGAATAACAATGCTTTAAGGATGTTTTCCCCATCTGACCAATCCGCACGATGACTCTAGCTCGGCTATCAAAACGGGATTTGGAATGGTAATGATTGGTGGAAACAAACAGGTTTTAATTTAATTTGGTTTGCAAACCTGTTTTTGCCAAGAAAGAAAAATTGTCATGCTAAGCAATTTTGTGTGTGCTTAGCAGCTCTATAAAATTTACCCCTGACCTAACAAACATGGCGGTACCTGTTTCTGGTTTTCTTCAAAGATGTGGTGTACTGCCGTGGCGGTTATCCTACATTATTTATACCTTGCGACCTTCATGTGGATGTTGTGCGAAGGTTTCCATATTTACATCCGGGTCACCAGCGTCTTTGCCGATGTCAAAGGTCATGTGAAGTTTTACTTCCTGGCAGCTTGGGGTAAGATGTCGTGAGTTAAAACCAATATAGATTTTAAGGGCTGAAAACATAAAAATTAGTTTTGTGGTAAAACCGCGTCAGCCATTCATCACTCTAATCAACATGCTCAAGGGGATTAAGGCCGTGTCCGAAACGGGCTTCTCGAGCTACGGCTACGCCTATTGTCAGCCTGCTCACGTTTATTTGTAACGGGCGAACACCTAGACAATAGCCACAGACAAGAGATTCGGACGCGACCCAAGCCACAATGTCGCAATACAGTCTAGTTCCTTGCCCTGGCAATTGTTTGATGCCCAGACGTCTAAATTGTAGGTCAGGTAGAGAAATATTGTAAAGAAATATCGTGCAAATATTATTGACCTCTCACTTTCAAAAATCTTAAATAACATGTAGACTCGTGGAATCGAAGCACTCGTACAAAGATGAACATTTATGAACTAATTTTGTGGCGGTCATTGGGTAAAACTTAAAACTTAAACAGAAAACTGTTTAATAAACTTGACTGACTTTTTTAGAAATCTTTTAATAATGTAAAATTTTAAATAGTAAAAAAGTTGGAAAAGGCTTCACTTGCAAGAAAAAAAGTCATCAAAACAACATTTCTTTTGTGTAGATCGTTGTGTGTGTTGATCTCGGGAATTCTAGTGGGACAGAAGTGTTAGCTAAACAAAATCGTCCTGGGTACCCCCCCCCCCCCCCCCCCCCCCGTCACACTAGAGGCCGAATGAGCCGGAATGCCGTCAAAATGGAAATTCTTGGTATATACCTGGATGTTCGAAGTGCATTCGAAGTGCATTCTAACAATTCTGACTGCATTCCAAACATTCGGGCCTATTCTTGTGGCCGGCCCGAATATTTTGCTCATGCTCAAAACTTTCAAGGTGCATTCGAAGTACAGAAATATCGAACGGCATTCGAAGTGCATTCTAACTGCATTCTGACTGCATTCTAGATATTCTTATGGCATTTCAGCAGCATTCGAAACAATCTTATCGCATTCGAGGGAGAATCGAAACGGCAAGCCACTTCAAATCCTGCCAGAATGTCCTGGTCTGCATTGAGGAGTCGCCTGGAGAACATCAACTTGTTGTCAATTTGTTCACAATTTTCGTCAATTTAAAATTCCCGCCCGAATGTGGGGCGAATTTTGAAAGTTCTTCATTCCGGCTGGTTCTGCTTGATTCCTGCTGATTCCGAATAAGTGTGACGGGGCCGTATAGTTGACTTTCAAATCGTTTGTGTGGATACTTAAGTTGTTTTCTTCTTTTCCTTGGCAGGTATTCCGGCCGTTATTGTTGGAGTCACTGCCGGGGCGAATCTTCAGGGATACGGTACAAAGACGGCCTGCTGGCTAGAGTCTGTCGGCAACATGCTCTGGGCCTTTGTTGCACCCATTGCTCTTATCATTGCAGTAAGTTGTCAGATTTTCAATTTATTTCACAACGAGGTTGCACATAATACATTCAGAGACCTACACTATAAAGACAAGAAATGTTGTTGGAATGAAAATGATACCAAGATTAGGTCCATTAGTATTTTATTATACCAGCGCCATTTTTGTGAACTAAGGCCAGGGGCTCTAATTAGAATTATCGCATACTCAGTGAACATCCAAGACCTTAATAACGCCTGACCTTGGTTCATGAAGATTGCGCTGGAATTAAAACAACCGATTTTTAGGAGGTCTTGGTATGATTTTCCTTCGAACCAAATTTTCTAGCCATACATTATCATGGTTTAGGTCTCTGGATATTAGAAGTGTGAGGTTGCGTTTATATTTGACCACCATAAATTAATAATACGTCGTGTACGCGTGCCAGTTAAAATGATGGGCAACTCGGCCAACTAAAAATCACCTTTGGAGATCAAAGGTTTTGTGATGTTTTTCCGTTTCTAAATTAAAGATCACATCAATCTGAAGTCATTTTGGCCCTAAAGGCGGCTTTTGTATGTACCCTAATATAGATGTACAGCGATCTATACATGTAGGCCTATAACAAAGTTTGAAATGATATCTGGCCGATGAAGAATTTCTCGGACTCGTGAGCTCTCTCGGGGACATACAGTGTACGAATACAAGAAACAGCAACTACATCTAATAACTTTGCAGCTTATGTATAGTAATGACGCAAAAGACTCTTCGTCTTTACGAGTTCTCGTGAGTTTTTGATCGAGAGCAATGACTTCATGCGAAGGACGATGTATGTATTATGTGATCATCCAAATGCACGTGTTTATTGACAAGAAAACTAGTTTTTGTTAGTGAATACATGTGAACATAATTACAATGGTGTGGTTTTTTTTATTCTATAATAACAAACAAAAAAACATCCATTGTATTTCCAATCTTCTTCATTTTCGTTTTCATCCGAGTAAATAACTTTAAGGTTGTACCCCCGGGACGCATGGGACAGATTTTTAAAACTAAATGTACCCACTGTTCATTGTTGGTACGATCAAATGCCCTGGAGCCATTTGTCATTACTGTCTTGCTCTGCAAAGTATAGATGCATTCTGGATCCAAGATTGTCATGAACGCTTGGATTTGCTTTTGAAATTTCATCCAAGCCATGAGAAGCCAACGCCCTATTTCCTTGCCATTGTAAGACGTTTCTTAGAGAATTTCTCGGCGCGGTGAAGCATTTTGGACGTGTATGTTCTTTAATACGAAGCAAAATCTCAATATCTGTATTGTATTGTTATGATTTATACCCCTTATTCTGTCATATACTAGAAAGTGAACACAATTATTACATAGCATTTTAAATCAATAATTCGCATAGTTTCTAGCAAGTCGTTCATTAAAATGATCTTTGTATCATGATCGACCAACAATTGTGAATATTTATATTGCCATTTTATACTATCTGGCAGATGAACGCGTTCTTCTTGGTAATGATAATATACCGGTTTTTGACAGTCAAGAGCATTGCCAAGAAATCAAAATATGAACAGCTGAAGTAAGTACATGTACATGGAATTTCCTGTAATTTAGTGGGGCAGATAAGGGGAAATATTTGAGGGAATTTTGCTTTTGATGATACATGTATAGCACGAAATTTGGCACACAGTCAGAGTATGTCATAAGAAAGATAGGGCTTTCTCAGATTTTTCCTTTGAAAAAAATATGGGTAGAATAACAAGTAATGGCAGCCATTACTCTGCGATGGCCCTATAGCCAGATATCTGCCAGACATACGTACTATGACTGTATGCCAAATTCCATGTATTGAACAATTATTGTTTATCAACCTGCTTGACTGTTGTTTGTATCGTTTTATTGATTTATTGGGTTGAATGACATACTATAGGATATGATTGTATGCCAAATTGCATGCTTTTATCATTGATTGAGCATTTTGTCCCCACCTGCCTGACTATATTGTTTGTTTAATTGATTTGTTGGGATGAAGGAAGTCCACCAGAGCCGCCGTCGTTCTGCTACCGTTGCTCGGCACCACGTGGGTCTTCGGTCTCCTGGCCTTCGGCTCGGGCCAAGTCGCCCTCTTCTACATGTTTGTCATCCTGAACTCACTCCAGGTATAGGCCACTCCCCTTTGAAAAAATGACTAACCACAGTACATGGTTTTAAGGTCTGACAAATTGTCGCAATTTTGTCCGACAAACAAATCTTCACTTCTTCACAGCATATACACATAGTTCACCGCACATTTTTTGGTTGATTTTACAATTATTGTTTCGCTGTACTTGTATACGCCCTAATCTACTACCAGTCTGGTTTTAATCACAGTCATGATTAAATTGTGTTGTTATGTTAATTGTAAACTGTTAATAAAAGGGACAGGTAATGTTTGGCCATTACCTAAGCCAAATGCGTTACCTACTTGTATGTAATTACACTTGGTTGTAATGTACTCTGCAAGTGATTGGCAAGGCACCCGTCATACTTGCTTTAGTGGGCGTGGCCTACGGGATCGAAAGGAAGGATTGATCCTCAAATGCCGATTCTTGTGGTGGTGTATGTAAGGCCTGAATATGGTAGTGGGTGTTGACTTTTACAAGTGTGAGAAAACCCTGGAACCAATAGTTCAGAGGTTAATCAACGTCGTCCTCACAAACAGTTTCCGCAAATCATTTTAAACCAAAATATTAACACCGACACCCATAAATCCAAAGCCATAAACAACACTTTGGTCACACTCTCTTCAATTATCTCAAATTTAATTCCCGCTCTCCCTTGGGACCTCCGAGTCTGTTTGTCGGACTGGAATAGATTAAAGAACAACAACCCCAATTCGTCTCTATTTTTCTATAATTATATTCATAACAGACACGTTTTCAGCGCTCTCTTGGGATATTAAAGTACTCCTAGTTTGTCATATTTATTTTCTATTGTTGATTTTTTTCCAGCGGATGTGATTTTTTTTAACCCATGCATTACCCCTTTGAAGTTTTGGGATGAAATATGCATTATTTGACATTTGTGTTCCTTCCGGGATGCGGTTAGCCCAGCTGTGTGGGTGTTTGTTGTTTCTGAATTAAGCCACCAGCGGTAATTACGTTTGCAACAAACTGATAAGCTAGAATGGATAACAATTATATATATAAATATATATACATGTATATGTGCCGTCAATGTCTTTTAAATTGTATTACGCGTAGGAGATTAATGGCTTTAAGTTTTCTTATTTGAACATGCGTATGCGTCATCCCTTGGAGAGGTTTTAGATCTCTGGAAGTTATTGCATTAGAAGTATGTTTATGACGTAGACAATGTCATGACCTTAAACAAAAGTCTGGCCCAATGGTTTTTTTTATAGACGATGTTCTCTCCGTTCACGTCTGTATTCAAATGTTCCCGACGGTATGTGCACGTATTATGTTTCGTATTATGTGCACGTATTATGTTTTTGCATACAACTTTGAAAAACATTTTGCAAAATATGATGCGCGCGCATACCGCCGGGTATAATTGAATGCAAATATGATCCGAAGGCTTACCGTCTATACAATAACATGCTGACCAATGTATTGTCTGTTTTGTTCGTGTCGCCTCCAATAAAGGGTGTGTTCATTTGCATATTCCACTGTTTGACCAATGACGACGTGGCGTCAACGCTGCGCGTCAAACTGCGCAGGTCTCGCACGAAGATTGACATCTTCTTGACCTCATCCGTAAGTAATTTTTATTCCCGTTTTATTTTCTTCTTTTGAAGAATTTACGTACAGCCTTTACCTAAGTTGTGTTCTTCCATAAAACTTTAGTCTTAAACTGTAGGAATTATCCTTCATGTCATTCAATGTGATATAAAACAATTGCCCTCTGTCAGCGCATTGACGCATACGCTTTGACGCTATAGCCAATAAATGTACCAGGCATCCGCCTCTAATATAAATAATACTCGACTGTTAATATTTGAATATTCATATTTTCGATAAGGATCGGAAAAGTCAGCCGAAGTCCAAATCTTTCAGAACAGCGGGAATCAAACGCAGCCAAGAGGGTAAGGAAATCTAAGTATTTCTAAGTATTTTTCGTCTTTTCGTTGTTAATTTTGGTAATAATTTATCTTCCAAGTTAATTTATGTATATAGGAGGTCGGGCTGGTGGCATCAAGCATTTTATTATCCAGAATCGGATGTCTCGTAATTCTGCATAAATATGCTAATCTCACACTTCACGTCACTGACGTCGCTCGAAAACTGCGATATGAAATTTACAGTCTGTGTTGATATCCCATAATTCTGCATATGTTTGCATAATTATGCTAATTTGTATACATTGTACTGCAATGGTAAAATTATAATCTACATGTATATGCATTTTGGTTTGGGAAAATATACGAAAACTGGTGTTACCCTTTTTTTTACTCTAGGTTTTCCCCGCTATTTAAAAACAAAATTCATTCAAATTTAACAACTCTCGCATATTTTCGTCCGAGAAAGAACAATTAACACGGTCACTGTATTTCAACATTGTCTCGGGAATATGCATCATTACAGATCAAATTCGTCTAAGGCAGCATTCAGAGATCCAATTCGCCTTATATCAATCCATTTCAAAATAAGTCTTATGTTAATTCACTCTATGAGAATCACACTGGAGTCTGTAGCACCGTTAGAATTGACACACCATGTTTGTCTATTACCGATGGTTGTCACTTCAGGATCCAGCACCGGGAGAAATCCAAACGACGCCAGCGCGTCTGAAGACGGACCGAAGTCTGACCGATGGGCAACTCACCCAAGCACCAGTCTGAGTGTGCCTACCTGAAACCCTGACTTCGGAAACCAACAAAATCATCTCTATGTTGCGCAGGTGAATGTATAGCGGGCCTAGCGTAGGAGTTCCTTTTAAGAGTTCTTTTTAGCAGTTTATAAAATAAAATGTATACAAATGATTATAGGAGATTATTCAAAATTTGATAATTTTGTATCGCGAACAAAATTAGAAGTAATTTTCAATAACCGCGCGATCTCACACTTCCGATGAGATAATAATGTTCTTTTCTACCGGTGCCAAAGAGAATTTATCAATTCAACGTGGTATTTGGTGCAGATATAATCTTTAATCCAAGTAGGCCTAAGTCTTTTGATAATAAATCGGCTAGAAAGTATGCTAATTGGCGATACATTTTTGGCGATAATCGGTAAATTACAAATATTGTTTTGGTAATTTGCAAACTGTCTTCTATTCTGTGCAGATATTTTCTAGCAAATAAAAAGCGAATCTCCCCACGCAGTTGAAATTAAACCCAATCCCCTCTGGACGATTGGACTTGTAAATTAGTAGTCAAATCTAAATTACAATTGTAAATGACTAATTTTGTTTTTAGAACTGACTTGAATTTGCATCTATATTATCCCACGTGAAAATATGAACCTACACAAATCCCCCCTCCCCTCTTCCACTAGAAAATTCAAGGATGAATTTCATAAAATGTAAATCGTACAGCGATATACCGCATTAAGTACAATATACACTTAATAATACTGTTGCCGCTTATTGCGCAGGTGCTTTTAGCCGAGGCGTAAGTGGCTTAACTTATACCATTGTTGACTGCTTTTTTTTATTACAAGGCAAGATACAAGGCAGAGCGCCCCTTCCCCACCCTCTTTTATATTTGTCATTTACCGGAATTCTTTTCGGGTATCTACGGGATGTAGTCTGGCGTGTATACCCGGTTTGATATGAGACCGAGGGACGTCCTACTTAGTCCCATATACCCCTTGTCACCTAACGCATCCCCCTGAAAACCTAAAAGTAAAAGGAGAAACCACAACATTTCGCACACCAAAAAGAGGGGAAAGATGGGGGTGGGGGGAAGGGGGGGGGGGGGGGGGGTCCTCCGTCTCATATCTTGCTTCTTATGATGGGGTGTGTATAGGGTAGAGGGACAAAAAGGGGGTCTGCTGGGTATAAGGTTTGATTTCGAAAAGCGATGTATTTTACGAACATTTGTAGGAACTTGCAAACTGTGAGAATTGGAATTCTGTTAATCATTTTATGTTTTAATTAAATACCATTCAGCTACCAAACATTTCGCTCCAGCGCGTATGAAGCAAGAAATGGGACATTATTAACATTAATATTAATTAGTATGTGTATCAGGAAGTATTTATATTTTACTTGTACGTACAGAATAATACATTTTTGAAACACATTGAAAATAACCTGTATTGGGGATTGACCTCTATTGACCTCATTTGTTGGCTTTGATTCATTTTGCTATTTCTTAGGGAAAGTAGGCACGAATCACTCCACATTTGACAAGTATTGCTTAAAATATCAATATTTCGTTTAATTATCACAATTTGTATATATGCCTTTATATACCGTCATATACATCACTGAGCATAATAGTTAACAAATACGGTAAACATTATTATCAGATTGTCCATTAATTAAATAAACGAATCAATAACTGCCTCTCCCGATAGATTACGTCGAACAAGACTAAGTTTCAAACGAACTCAAACAAACTCGCTATGTGTTCTTGATTTTCAAGCTTCAAAAATACAGAGTTGTCTTTTCTTAAACCATAACAGCTACCATCAGTGCTCTAAACAATCCTGTCACCAACCCGTTGTGTTTTGTCCTCATCTTTCTCCCTTCATTTCATCCCTTCTTTACTCTTTCGTTTTCCTTGCCAATACCTCTTACTCATTCCGTTTAATTCCATTACTCACTCGCAATTATTTCCGCCCTTTCTTCGTTCACCCTTTTAGCGTCCACTCACTTCCATCCCCTTTCTCAACGTTTTATTCTATGGACATATGGACAAGTTTTTTTCTTGTTCAAATTTGACAAACTTGATCTGTATGTTTCTTTGTCTTTGCCAAAGGCGACAGTTTTCGATACTGTGCACGTCGCGTAAAATCTTACCATATAAATACCATTAATGTACTTTGAATATACATAGCAGCTTCTACCCACTCAGCAGTCGCGCGGGCCTGCGTTGCATATCTAAATAGCACGCTGCCTCACAAAGAAATGTAGTGCGCGCGCGAAGTACGTGTTGCTCAACCGTCGTTCTGGCATCGCTGATTGATGGGAAAGCCTCCAGGGAAAAACAAAATTACGCGACGTGCACAATATCGATTATTGTCGTCTTTGACAAATACTATGTGTTTCTGGGCTAATAATAATGGAGCGGGGCTCCATTATACCAACGTTTCGTCTGGCCTTATAAGAGGCCCAAGTCCATTTTGTTCTTTGTCCATTTCGATTCCAATCATATTATCTGCAGATTGCACATGTTTTCCCCAACTCGGCACCGTACCACTCGATTTTATTGTCCATTTAGTTTCAGGATCATTGGGCTGAATATATACAAACTAGCAATTGCTTATAAGCAGAAGCACCAAGCAAAAGCAAAAGCTCATCAAGCAGAAACAAAAGCAATTGCTTACAGATATTTTAATAACATTTTGCTTTGACCTACAGCTTTTTCTTAAGCTTGCCTAGCAAATTCGTTGGTTCTGAACAATAGCGCAACTGACAAAAGCAAAAGCTTGTTTTGATGTATAAGTTTTTAAGCAATTTCTAATCTGGTAAGCATTTGCTTGCAAGAAAGAAGCTTTTGCTTTTACTTTTAGAAGAAGCTTTTGCTTGCTAGCAATGTCTTATTTTTATGTAAGCAAAAGCTAGAGAAAGCAATTGCTAGTTTTTATGTATTCAGCCTATGACTCAATTCACAATTTGTACACAACAATCCTCATCGCTGGGCACCAAACCGCACAGTACACACCGCTGAACAAAAACTACCTAATAATGTCAATCCTCAACGAAAATATATGGCTGGGACGTAAAACTTATACAATAGGCGAGTTTTTTACATCCTCAATTTTTGTTGGGAAAATACATTTAGACTTATTGAGAGAAAACAAATTACAAACTTTTTCAAACTTACTTTCTATAGGCTACATTATTGAGTATCATATTTTGTTAAGTTTATACCGAGTTTCATATGTTTGTTGCAAAAAAATTGCCCTCAATATGTCATTTTAATATCTTAATCCTGCGTTCTTAAGCACAATAAGAGCGCTTTGCGCGTTAAAGGGATCGTATAAGTTTGGTAATTACTCAAAAAATTAATGGCAATAAAATCTTACTTGGTAAGAAGTTTACAGCAGCTTTGGATAGTATAATGCATTTTTAGAAACTTTTTACTTCGAAGTACTGTGGTTATGGAAAAAGATATCACTTTTTATCCCCAAAAATTTGAATCTGAGAAGCGTTACTGTAGTGACGTTTCTCAGATTGTGTATTCCAATGCAGATTATATCTTCCTGCGTGGACATAACCGCTCCAAATTTTCGTGATATATCTCAAAATCGCTACCATCTTTTGAAAAGATTTTTTTACAGGTTAGTTTTATGGTATATATCTATATAACTATATAGGATTAAAACAAACAATGGGTTCCAATTACCAAACGTATACGATTCCTTTAATAAAACTCGGCGTTTATTGGTCAAACAAGATCAGTAACGAGGACCGTTCAAATGTTCATTACAACGCGCTTCAAATGTTTAACCAGCTGCAAAATGCTTTGGGAAATCTGCAGAATAATAAATCCTACTCGAACATAACCAATGGCTTAGGGAGCCTAGTGCCGTGGCCTCGTGGGTAAAGCTGTAGGTTGTGGATTCGAGTCTGGCCTGTGATTATGGTACATATACCCTTGAGCCGAAGGCAAGGGTAAGTTGGCAATGTACAGGCCCATGAGTCGGTTTTAAACATAGTTGCCGGTTTTAAACACGATTAGCCTTTTTGTATGTTTAAACTAGACCAACTAAAACACCCGTCGAGTCGCCTGCAACGCAGTAAGTCTGTGACTGCGTAATCGCCACTGATTAAGAGAACGGCCTAAATAAAGTGAAATAATTATAGTGTTTTTTAGTGTTTTTTTACACGACTACAACATAATTTTGCCGATCACATATTCTCTAAGAGGTCAAATTTGTCGCGTAAAGAGGCGATGCGCCTTAGAAGATTCAATGACTGAGTGATCAGCACCCGTTGGTCGCGGTCGACAACCCCTCTTCCTAGCCCTGTGCCCTGCTGCTGTTGCCTGTTCATTACGTTGTATAGCTTGACTGTCGGCAGGCTGTACAGCCGTTTAGATAGGAACACGCTCAGAGGGGCGGGGCCTCCGCTCCGCCGGCCGTAACGCGGGGGGTCCGACAGCGGTCTTCTGTCTGCACAAAATATAGCAAAGGAGACAAAGTTATAGAGGGCAAGCGCGAATATAATAGTTGTGGCTCACAAATTCCAGTTTGCGTTCGCATTTGCGCGGGGTGGAAAACCGGCGCTGTTTTGTATCGCACGAACGAAATATAAATCGTCGGATGCATACAAGTGAGGTATATAGTTTTGCCGCACGGCGAAGCCACTGATATTCCATTTGTTTTATCGCAGACTAGTCTTTGGCAGCCATTTTGGCATAATGGCAGCCATTCTGAAAGTGTGGACAATTGCTTTGTATTCTACCTATCTGCGATGGTCATATTTGGCCAACTATCCTTCTTGTGACATACTATTGTACTGTTTGCCAAATTCCACGCTCTTATTATTTGTTTGAACAATGTTTACATAAATCTACCAGACTATTAAAAACCAACAGAGGACCTCTCCCTCGAGAAAATGGGCCCGCCCCTCCAGGGAATCATGCAAATTGTAACCAGTTATACGCCACAGTTATGCCTTCTGTGCTGGTTCTGGTGTTGGTACTGGTTACTGTACGTTTTTTTTCAGTTGTCACACAAAAAAGAAAGAATAGAAATGGAGCAATATATATATTTATATATATATATATATAAAATCTTAATTCGAGTAGGCCCTAGTTTGGACTGACCTGGTGGGGATGCACCCGTTCCGGAGTCCGCCATGGCACTCTGCGCCGTGCCTCGGCTCGCCAGTAACTCGTTGCACGCCTCTTGCAAGTACGACGGTAAGACCCGGTTGGGCTGGCAGAGTTCAATCCGCGCCACCCCGTCAGTCTGTTGCACCGTGCCCGGTGCGAACGCCACCAGCATGACGAAAGCCACCAGCCGGGCCCCTGTAGCCCACGGCGAGCCTGCACCCCAGCCGTACATCGGAGTATTATAAAGTCCCTCGCGAGAAGTCTCAGAAGAGAAACTCGGCAATTTGTTAGGGGAGGAAAATAATAAGAACACTTCCTGCGTTTCCCCTCTCCTATCACGCTTAACTTGAAAGGCGGTTTACTTGCATGTTTTTTTAATTTTGCATAGGCTATTATGTTTGTATTGTGCGCGCAGGCTGTAGACGAAGTCATATGCACGATTTGTCATTTTGTCGTCGTTTATAACTTTCTACTGATTTGGAGCTCATCATTGTCTGCACGGCCCCAGTCTTCTTCTTTTCGCTGACAAAATCTAACCAATGAGAGAACAGACTGCCCACGTTTAAATTAAGTAAATTGAACAAATCTGCGCAGTCTCCTGTGTCTAATCGGGACATCACTTGCAAGGTAGAAGCGCTGTGTGGTGAACACAGAACACAGAGACGGATAATTGTACAAACCTGTGCTTGGATAAAACCTTAACGAATTCATTTGCGTGTACTCGGAGAATAACGAGGTTGAGGATTATACGATAACAATTATTTACATGCAAGGCTATTTGTTATTAATTTGGTTGAACTCGGGGGATTGATTGTAAATTATGGATGATTTCCCTGTCATGACTTTAGTCTAAATGCAAACAAATTATCGTCTGGTAATTTGCCGCAATCGTAGAATCATGCCGAATGGTAAACACGTTGATGCTTGGAAAACACAAAAATCTTAACTCTTGTGGCCTGTTTGACTAACTTTGAACTGGCGTCCAGCTTGGAAAAAGAAAACAAAATAACTATTTAATCAGCGGATTTATGTCCCCACAAGTCATCGCATAATCGCATGAGTCCTCACAAGTCCTCACAGACCATCTTCAATATTCACCGATCTTCCCAAGCCCTCACGAGTTAGAAGTTAGAAGTTGACGTCACGTGCAAAAGGTCTAGCCCCCCCCCCCCCCCCCCCTAAAATATTGACTCTATGTTTCTGACATTGTGTATAGCGACATACAGTTGTGCGCATGTGCCATTTTCAAATCTAGATTAAATAAAATGCATTATTCATGAGCGGTGACCCGCGACAGAGGGACGATCAAAAAACGGAAATTACCGATGAATACTGACATTAGGGGCTTTTTTTATTTTGATGAGTTCATTTATAAGAATATCCGTGATTTAATAAACCCCCAAAACCAAACAAAATTGGAATGACAAGCGCAAAATTTAAACTTAAATACAGATGCTCCGTTTCGTTAGTCATTAAGGAAAGAATGATTTTCGGGACAAATTTGACAGTGAAGGTGAGTTTTTCCAAACTCAAAAAATGGTTTGTATAAAAAAGCAGATTGTGATCTCTTTAATTCATGTGTTTTCGAAAGAGCAAACCCAGCAAGTGATAAACAAAACTAGGTTTGAATATTTAGTTTTTTCCATCTTGAACGGAGTTTTCCGCAACGCGACATTGCGGTTTAGCATAGAGAAAGGCTGTTCCTTTCTCTATGGGTTTAGCATGATACCTGTCCAAATGGGAATACGCATATCGTTTGGGAATACGCGGTTCTAGATTTCGAATCCAAGTTGGCAAATCACGGGCCGAATACGCGGCAAATTAAAAATTGTAAACAGTATTCAGCCTGATATTTGCCCACTCTGGTTCGAAATCTAGAACCGCGTATTCCCAAACGTGTCCTTAAACAATATGCGAGACTTATTTACACGGGTATCATACTAGGCCGCAATGTCGCGTTGCAGAAAACTCCGTTAAAGATGGAAAAAACTAAATATTCAAACCTAGTTTTGTTTATCACTTGCTGGGTTTGCTCTTTCGAAAACACATGAATTAAAGAGATCACAATCTGCTTTTTTATACAAACCATTTTTTGAGTTTGGAAAAACTCACCTTCACTGTCAAATTTGTCCCAAAAACCATTCTTTCCTTAATGACTAACGAAACGGAGCGTCTGTATTTAAGTTTAAATTTTGCGCTTGTCATTCCAATTTTGTTTGGTTTTGGGGGTTTATTAAATTACGGATATTCTTATGAATGAACTCATCAAAATAAAAAAAGCCCCTACTGTCAGTAATCATCGGTAATTTCCGTTTTTTTATCGTCCCTCTGTCGCGGATCACCGCTCATGAATAATGCATTTTATTTAATCTAGATTTGAAAATGACACATGCGCACAACTGTATGTCGCTTAAGAAACGGCGGTGACAGAACCGCGCCTGTTCACTTTAGTCCCCACTGATTTGCCGTTCAACTTGCAAATGACTTCTGGTATTTTTACTCGTTCGCGATTGACCGGCCGGATAACGACCCTGATTCCAAGAAATGTAGGTTCTATTGCGCGCCGAAAGCCGAAGTTGCGGTGTGGCATTAATTTCAGATTATGACATCTTGACTCATTGGTGATATTGCGCATGATAACTGGGAGAATGACCGGTCACGTTAGAGGGTTTAACCAATAATCGGGGAAAGGGCTAAATTTACAGACCAATGCCAAGAAGAAGGATTTGGAAATTGAATATTCACAGCTGTTATAATCACAGTTCTCGTCGGATGCCGTGTATACACAAACAGCTTTTTTTCCGGTAAACACGTCACGAGCAAAGCCAAAAATATTTCTGCGACCGACTCGCAGCGAGCGAGGCCGACAATATAGGGTGTTCTACCCACAGTACAATGGCCGACCTGAACTCGTATCGCATCGAGGTCCCTTGGCCCGGTCAACTTAAAAAATAATCCCGGCGCGAGCACACCTTGCGCATAATAATTTTTCCTTAGAATTACAATTTTTCTTGAATAAAATAACAACCAGCTTAACAAATAGTTAATAACAAGAACTTTTTTTAATGATGTTATTCATCGTTCAAAATGTACTCTTTAAGTTTCTCGAGTCATACATTAAGTGCCTCATGCACCACTATTTTTAATGCCCTATACCCAAATGTTCACGAGATTCAGTGTGTGGGAGTGAAAAATACAAAAATAAAACAATATCATGCTGCTCCCTGACGCGATATTACTATGAATTGCAATCATCTCTAGACGGTAAACATGATGTGAGTAAAATGATTACCATGCCACAGTGAATGTTTTTTATTAGTTTCGGCGCTGAAACTAGTATCATTTTTGTAAGATTTTATAATAGATTCAACAGGATGTTCGACTAGTGGTTAAGAAATGCCTTTGTTGGGGTGTTTGTTTGTCTGTTTTGATGCGCACGCACACAAGTGTGTAGTTACCTCCAATCAGGGACCCCTATAACCCGAAACCCGCCCTTTGTCTTCTTTTGTTTTCAGAAGACCCCCTTTATATGTTTGTAAGCGAATGTCAATTGGGGACGTTTTGCAACTGGGGACCCTGTTGTTATCTATGTCTCCATTAATTCTCATGAATGCAGAAACAAACTCAGCCTATCTTGGAAGATCCTATAACACACACGTGTTTGATGAACGTTTTGAAAACACAGAGCGTACGTATTCTACTTATTAACGATCTCTCCGAATAATCATTTCGTGGCAAATGAGTCTTCGGACAATGAGCATTAGTGACGCACCACAACAACCACAGCGGAACACACAGAAAAATACCCGGCCCGAAGATTGGCCGCACATCATTATTTTGTATTCAATTTATATACTTATTAAAACAGTGTTCATATCTTTCGCCGTAAAATGGACTTTAAGGACCCATTATATGGTTTGGACAATGCGAGGTCCCTAAAAAGCTTATTCAATGACATGCCACAAGAGCGGTGAAGAGTGGGGCTTTCCTGGTGTTAGCTTTCCGTAAACTGCGCTTAAGTGGATTATTCTTCGTGTATAATATTCCACTGAAGAAGGACCTCACTTTTGGAATCGTATTGCTCGTTGAGTACTCGCAGCACACAAAGGACAGCCACTTCAACGCTATTATGACGGCGCACGTTATGCCAGAAAAACCTACCGAATTGAGCAATTCGTCACCGTTTTTTCGAAGAGGCGAATTTCATAAAAAACGTCTATTTATCGATATTTGTGCATTTTGTTATGAAAATATTGCAATACATGTATCTACAACCTGGTGAAGTTATACTATCAGAACAAATCTTAAAAACCCCATTTGACCTATTAACGAATGAGCGAGTTTATCCTCAAGGTTCCGTTTTGCGTGTTTACAAGGAGGCGAATTTAAAATAGCATTGACTTTAACGTGTTTCTGAAGGAGCGCTTTAATTTGGTGCGCGTTTACAGATTTCAAGAAGAGGCAAATTTGGGATCAGGCAACCACAAGGCAAAACGCGATCACAAAAATGCAATCACAGGGGTAATATTGAAGATAAATAATACTTTGAAATGTCAGAATCCATGCCAACGTGAATTATAAAACATGTTTGCACATGCAGTCACAAAAAAACACCACTGTCCAATCATGGTTTATTCAGGAAATAAGTCAACGAACCCGCTATATATGAAGCCAGAGCACCGTGACCACAAGAAAATCTTAAACGCACATATAGCGAGAGTCAACGAAACTTGTTATGAAGAGAAACTACATTGTAATGCGTGTAACTTTAATGTGGGACTCCGATCCTAGGCCCGGTTCTATACTAGAGCCAACATTATAGAGGGATATACCCTTCGCATGTGACGTCAACTTCTAACTTTCGCAGATCCAGTATACGTATTTTCCAGAATGTACTAAGGCTATAGCTAAAGCCCCCCCCCCCCCCCCCCGACTCCCTGAAGAACAGCGCCTGTAGTCCAGCTGCTAAGGCCCATAATGTGGGACAATTGTGCATTTTGTGGTAAAAGCATGAAACTTTCTACAGTTGTTATATATACCCTAAATGTCGTTTTTAGACGTGGACCCACCTCGGATCTTGCCCTTTTTAGGGGCGGGGCTATGTTTTCTAAAAGTGGGGGGGGGAATAAAAAAATTGACATTATTACAATATTAAGTTTTTTTCATGCACATTTTATGACTGTAATACATAATAACAATATAATGATCCTTTTGAAATCAATAGTTTTGTTTATTTCTGCCCCTTTTATGGGCGGAGTTACATTTTTGAAAAGTGGGAGGCATGATTTTCCGTTTTTCAGCTTGATTTTTATATGTTTGTTTTTTTAAGACCAAGGTCTGACTTAAGAGCTCCTTTAGATCGGGCAGGAGTACAAGGAGTTCATCCAGCCTCTACCAATTTATCTTGCCAGTGCGGTAGAGTAGGCAATTAATCTTCATCAACATAGAAACGAGACAAGAAGAGGCCGGCTGTAACGCCTATTGCCATAACGGGCCCAGCTCAACAGGTACAGCTAGGAAACCGGTAAATGGTGATCCTTCTGGTGTCGAGCCAAAGTATGACGAGCTGGGTCCAAACCAGCAAGGAAGAGTCAGCTCTGAAAAAAAGCATCACCAGGAACCACACGGATTTATGTATTTGCACCTATAATGTGAGAACACTGAAGTCAGAAGAAGACCTAGACACCCTCCTTGAAGTAGTAGAGAACGTGAAGTTGCACATAATACGGCTCGCAGAAACACGAAGACCAATCAAGCTACGTGGGTGTGGCCATACATTATTCACAACTTCTGCAACGAAACGGGGACTCAACGGAGTTGGATTTCTGGTTAATAAGGACATTGAAAATACTGTACTGAAATATAAAGTATCAGACAGGTTTGCGTATTTGAAATTACAAATCAACAAGCAACACGCAATGAAGATTATTCAAGTTTATGCACCCACTACATCTTATGATGATGAAGCAGTGGAAGATCTCTACACTGGCATAGACCGGACAATGACAACTGAATGTACATCCTTTACCATACTTATGGGAGACCTAAACGCAAAGGTGGGAGTGAGAAAATGTGAGGAAAAGAAAGGTGTAGGCCCATTTGGGACAGGTAACCGGAACGAGAGAAGGCTTCTGGGATATGTTGCAAGTAGAAAGCTGTGAATTGGCAATACATGCTTTGAGAAACCAAAGGATAGATATTGGACATGGGAAAGTCCAAATGCAGCAACCCATAACTTGATAGACTATATCATCACCGACCACAAAGGAAACTTAATGGATGTGGATGTTATACCAACGGTTGACACAGGCAGTGACCATATATTCGTCAGAGCAATAGTACGGATTAATACGAAGATGGAAAGGATTAGAAGAATGAAGCAGTCAAAGAAAAGACATGTTGATCTGGGAAAGCTTTCCGACAAGCAACACCAATTGCAGCTTGAACTAAAGAATAGATTCTTACTTCTTGAAGACTCTGTAGAGGATGATCCAATTTATGTTGCATATGAGCAAGTCACCAGCATTATCATGAAGGAAGAGCACAGAAGCTAGCTAAAGGTCAAAAAGAGAAGGTAAACGCCACAAGTGGTTGCACAGAAGAGATCCGAAAGTTGAATGAAAAAAAAAAAGATCACAACCCTTCACACAGACATCAGTGAGAAATCAGATCGAGTATACATAATTAAACAAGACGATCCGCAAGATGAGACGGCAGCAAAAGAGACAACACAGAACCAAAATGGTGAAAGAGGTGCTGGAGAGCAATTAAAAGGGCAAAAAATCATCAATTCAAAACTAGAGGGAGGAAAAAAGCTGTTATCATCACTGAAAACAAAAGATGGGACGGGAGTTACTGACAAAACTAAAATCATAAAAAACATTGAAGAGTTCTATAAAGAGCTGTACAACACTGATAGACCAAATTGGAGAACAGAAGAAGACTGGAATAAAAAGGCCGATAGTGTACAACACATTATGAAGGAAGAAGTACAGAATGTTCTAGACCAAATGAAGAAAGGTAAGGCTTCTAGAGAGGACCAGTTAACTTCTGACATTTTAAAGCTGGGAGGATACTATTAAGATATTGACAAAATTGTTCAACAGGATCCTTCAACTGGAACAAGTTCCTACCCAGTGGAATAAATCTAAGGTCATCGTATTATTAAAAAAAGGGGACATGAAAGACATCAAGAATTACAGACCCGTCAGTTTGCCACTGTACAAAGTCTTTACCAAAATCATTCTTGCAAGAGTCCAAAAACAGCTTGATGATAATCAGCCAAAAAGAACAGGCATGCTTCCGAGGAGGATTTAGAACATCAGATCATCGACACACCTTACGTCAGATAATTGAAAAGGCGAAAGAATATCGTTTTAACATCTGCCTATAGGCTTTGTGGACTATGAGAAAGCATCTGATAGTTTAGACCATCAGTCACTTCTTGATGCATTGGAGAAACAGATCAGCAATGGCAAATATATCCGTCTCATCAAAGCTATTTACAAAGATCCCAGTGCCAGAATTCATTTGAAAAATACTATATACCACCAGTACTTTCTAAAAGGTGCCAGACAGGGTGATCAAATTTCTCTCAAACTGGATTGGCAATCGAAAGGAATTGTAATAAATGGGGAACATCTGACTCATTTAAGGTTTGCAGATGACATCATGCTTGTCAGTCATAATCCCTAGGAGCTGCAGATAATGATTCGTAAGTTGAGTGCAGAGAGTAAAAGGCAGGACTCAAAATGAACATCAAGAAGACCAAAGTAATGATGAGCAACAAGCTACAAGACAATACAATAACAGTTGATGGCACGACAATCGAGAAGGTGGATAGCTACATATACATTGGTAAAAACAACACCCTTGAAAACAAAACGGCAGGTGAAGTGCGAAGAAGAATACAGTTAGCTTGGGTGAAATTTGAGAAACTCAGCATCATACTCAGAGACGAGGATCTCCCACTCTCCCTAAAAAGTCAGATCTTCAATCAATGAATAATTCTGGTACTATCCTACGGGACAGAAACTTAGAAATTGGAAAAGAAACATATAGAGTCACAGAAAGAGCAATGGAGAGGATCATGGTAGAAGTTACAGGAAAGAACAGGGTCAGAAATGAGGACTTACGAAAGAAAACAAATGCTAGGGACATCATACAGGAAATAAAAACAAAGAAATGGAGATGGGCAGGCCATCTTGCAAGGCGTCATGACAACAGATGGACACATTGTATAACAGAATGGAACCCAAGACCACAAACGAGACGAAGAGGCAGACCAAGTAGGCGTTGGATGGACGACATCAGAGAATTTGGAAGCGTTACATGGATGCGACAAGCACAAGAAAGATCAAGGTGGAATGGTGATGACGAGGCCTTCCTTCTGCAGTAGAATGACATATAGGCTAGATAGATAGACATGCATACATGTACCCGTATTAAGGCGTGTCTCCCAGTGTTTAAACATCTAGCCCCACCCACAAAAGGGGGGTATAATAAGAGAAGTTTCATTTGTGATCAATTTCCAATTATTATGTGCCTATTTGAGTAACATTAATGAACAAATAATAGTGATAATGCACAAAGATACAAGTTTGTTAAAATAAGGACGCCCACTTTTAGGAATATCGAAACTCCGCCCACAAAAGGGCAATTTTTGACTTTTAATATTACCAAAACAATTATTATGCTGTTCAAGCTTATATTTATTGCCAAACAATTTACAATCTTTCAATTCTAGAATAAGTTTTATCATTGTTTACATTTGAGACCCCCCTTTTTATGCAAATGAAGCTCCGCCCCCAAATAGGTGAGACCCAACGTGGGTCCACGTCTAAAACTGATATTTAGCCCAATACCAAGCACCATGGCAAATTTCATGCTTTTACCACAAAGTGCACAATTGTTACCTTAGCAGCTGCACTACTGCACCACCTTGCGTGTAATAGCTTCAGAAATTCGACATGAGAGGAGCAGAGAAAACAGCACACCACATTTAACTCTAGGTGGCGCCATTATGGTTGCGGAACCAGAGCCGTAGATAGAGAGAGTTGCGACAACTACGGATTAGAAGCCATTTTGTTTCCACGTAACGCCGCGTGCGCTATCCCTGTTTTTGTACTACATGCACTCGCTGCATGCGTTTTACGCACGACTTGGCTGATCAATCGTTGTCATTGAAAAACTGCTCATCAAAGTGACTCAAACATATAGAGCTAATTAACAAATTAAAAAGTTTCAGGCTACAAAAGTAATTTGGAAAGTCATTTTCGAAAGGAAGAACTATTTACCCAAGGAGCTGAAGCACTGATTTCGCGTTTTGTATTCTTTTGTTTTCTTTAAGAATTTTTTTTTTTTAATGCCAAGAATGAAGTATACTGTATATGATTTATTGAAATACCAGGCCAAACAGAAATATATTTAGTCACAACAAACAAAAGTAGTCAAAAGTACGACCCAGCTGGATGTTTTAATTTCTTAGATATTAAATTTTCAGAAAATATCTATAAACAAAGTGGCAAAAAGTCAATTTTAAGTGTTTAAGTTTTAAGTTTTAAGTTTTAAGTCTGGATTCATTTTCAAGTAGGTTAACACGTAAAAGTAAACCAATGAAATACATGTACAGTTAAAATCCATTTGTTCTAGTAAAAAAACAAACTTGAATTTTGAATCTTTGGCTATTATTTCAAGACAAAGGATTTTTTTCTTCAGAAGTTCAGAGTGTACTGTTCCTCAGGTGACACATCATTTCTGATACTGCTTGTTTGGACAGCCACTCAAGTCAAAGCAGTTCATTTTGATCTGGCTAGGTCAACAATATTTGTTTGTCTTTCAACTTATTGGGGCAAGTGTTCCTGACAAATCTTGATCCATGATAGCAGCAATGATTTGAGCCAGTAACATCCGTGTACTTCAAGTACCAGCAGCATAACTTGTGTTGAATTTGTAGGGGGGGGGGGGGGGGGCACCTTCTAAATTTGAAAGGGAGGGTGGGGGGGGGTGGTATAGTTACACCACTGCCGAGTACAAGCGGACCTGCTGCATGAAGGCAGTGTCGGCCCAAACTGCTTTGCAAGAGTAGCCAAAAAGTTAATAAAACTAACAACAAAAGTAAAGGTACATGTGAAACAATGCTTCTAGTGCATGTATAATTTTTAATTTAATTTTAACAATTTACTTTTCTTTTTACAAATGTCATGGCACAAACTGCAATATGACGAGGAACAGGATTTCTCATTCCTAAACAGTGTTCTCCAACTTTCCAAAGTCAAGTGCCCTTTGTGGAAAGGCCGTGGCTATTTTTACGTGACCGTAAACCTACGTACTTTTGCTATTTTTATGCCTGGCGAGTTCTGGTTGCGCATGCGCAGTCCCTAGTTAATTGTATACAGTTCCTAGTATTTCGTATAAAGACCTTTATACCTTTTTCTATAAGACCCTATCTAGATGAGATTATTAACCAATAATTTTGGTTAAATCGTGTATACGAAAAAACTAGGGACTGTATACAATTAACTAGGGATTGCATCCATTTATTTTGGTGAATTATGGCTGTCAACCGTCGTTGGCCTTCATATGTTCTGCGCGTATTGAGTTTCCCTTGTCTGTGTCGGGAACCAGTTATATCACGTTCACGTAATAGCCACTTTGTTGTGGAAATCCTTGTGATAAGCTAGTTGTAGAGACTTGCAGGAACTTGCAGGAACTTCAACTTTCTGTCAGCCTGTTGAGGCTTTACTTGCCGTCAAGGAAAGTTCTCCTACACAAAGGGAAAAAAAGGGTGTTGTTAATACTAAATTTGAAAAGTGTAATCATTTGAACAGACAACTATATAAGGCATGCTTATACAAAATAAAAAAATGTAAAAGCAGTGTACATGCAATCCAGTTGGGCATACGGGTACATGTATTTTAAGCCAGAACATTTGTATTTTCTGGTGCCATACAAATCAGAATACAGGTCAACTCGTACGCAAGCCAACTCGTATGCGAACCAACTCGTACGCGGTCCAACTCGTACGCGTGCCAAATATTTTGTTGTTATCTTAAAAATACTAATCAAACGAAAACATTAGTCAAAAAATATCTATTATTATACGATTATCTACGATGATTACGAAATTAAAACCAAGATGTTTTTACACTAATGGAATGCCTTTGTAAAAAGAAAAGTCTTAAGCAATAGTCTTCTTAAAAACCGAAAGAGATGAGACTGTACAGACTGAATCGCATGCAACTTGTGCATTGTTACATTTAATGGAAATAAAATAAATTGTTGACGAAAATGTATACAAGGCTAAAGCCCAAGGTTAACCCTAACTCCCTACACAACAAAGGAAGTTGGAGGATTTTGGAGGAATTGTATTGTTCAATAATGGTGAGGGAGTTAGGGTTAATAATGCCAAAAAGGTTCATAATGCCTAACAAGTACAGTGTACTACATGTACTAACACTAGGGGTGTCATACACACCGTGCAGACCCACTAGACAACGAGTAACAACATGAGAATTTGCAGATCTCATGAAATGTATCATCTGAAAAAGAAAGACTTATATGAAAAATATGAGCAACATACATACTAGAAAAGATGATTTGAAATGCTTGAAAGATGTAAATAGAATAAATGAGATGGTTCAAAAAACACTTTTTAATTACTGTTGCTTAATACGTTTGTTGTCTAGGAAAAAGCGCAATCTGAAAAGTTTATCGGACCATAACTTGGCAACGCTTTGACCGATTTTGAAAGTTCAAGAAATAGTCCCAAATAACTTCCTAAAAGCAATATTAAAATTTGTATTGTCCCCCCTACTAACAGTAACACTAACATTGTGTATTCTTTGTAATTTTGGTCTGTGCATTTGTTGATGTTTCCCGAGAAATAAAATAGAGAATAGAGAATAGATTCGCCTTGGATGCCCAAAGTATCTGCCTTTTTAATTGATCAACACAACCCAGTCCCGTACCCGTGAACCACATTTTTAAACCGCGTACGAGTTGGTTGGTGTACGAGTTGTACCGCGTACGAGTTGGCACCATTCGCACGTTACAAGTCACGTAAAATCGCAAATATTTTCGCGAAATCTTTGCCAAATTGCTTAGGCTTTCACAACTCATCGTGCTCACAAAATCTAGAACATGCATTCAACTTGCCTTTCCATGTTTTCTTCCGAGTAGAATGGCTGTGAACCTTGTTGTATTGGTGTACTGTTACAGACAATTTTACACCCAAACAAAATACATACACGCCGGAAACGCTAAACACCGCGGCACTGCACTTGGGAACCAAAATGGCTCCATACACCACGTGACCTAGCCGTTTTGAGTCTGTCATGTCGCAACTCTCTCTATCTACGGCTCTGTGCGGAACCAGAGCCGTAGATGATAGAGACTCTGTGCGGAACCAGTCTAAAATATGATGAATAAAAAAAAACACCCAAATTCGGGTATTCCCCAGTTCGAGCAAAAATTACAATACAAGAATGGTGATGTCATGTAACAAATTAGGCGCGTACGTACGCCGCCCCCGGCCGAGTAGCACGAACTAGCAACAGTAACGTTAGTCATTACTAAATATTGATATAACTGTAGCACCAATATTGCACATTTAGTCTAGTCATTACAACAGTACGGCCTACGTAGGCCTAATTCAACTTCAAGGTGAGTAAGCTTTATGCATGTTGTGTACTACTGAATCGCCCAAATGGCCTACACAATTGAACTATAGGCCTAAATTAAACACGGAAACACTCAAATATTGCAAACGTTAACGATAATACCCGATTGTTAATAAAATGTACTATTCAGAAAACTTCAAACATTTTCGGGAAAAAATCAAAAAGCAATGGGGGTTGGGCAGTTGCTAGGAATATTGTGTAGCACTGAGTTAGCAAAAAATTAAGAATGGGATTTTTCACTAAGTTAATAACGGTGTAACAGAGGCAGTCATGTATATTTTTCCATTAAATTATAATCTTCTTAACGCTTCATGTCACACTTGTAACCCGTATTTCTCCTGTTCCAGAAACACAACAATGATCACGGAATTTGAGGAGCGCTCGCAAGATGCAACCAAAGTCCACTTCACGGTGCCTCGTAGCTCCCTGCCCAATTTGCTGCAGTGGACAGAGCGTCTTCAGGCACGGTTCCGCGTCGCCATCGAGATTCAGTGGGAGCTGGACCCGCAAGCTGTGCACATTGGGGAGGCCATGCACGTGCGATGGGTGGCCTTGGATGGTAACACAGCAGACTGCCAAAAGGCTAAAGTAAGCAGTACATTTACTTCTGACACAAAAAGTTTAATAATAATAACAATTGGGGAAGCTAATCATCCTTTAATAGCTGGGAGGCTAAATTGCGAAGGACGCAGCTACAACAGATTCAAGTCGATGGCACGTAAAGGCACCTCTGGCAGCCGGCCGTTACAACCCATATCTGACCACGGAGCACAGCCAAAGATCGTAAATGTTAATTATTAAAGAAGCCAATCTTGGAAGACCGCCAACATAGGGCACAATAGCTCAGTTGGTAGAGCGCCGGTCCGGTATTTCAGAAGTCGCAGGTTCAAGTCCTGCCTTACCAATTTCTTTGTTTACTTTGAAAAATGAAAAATATTTAGTGCAAATTGAGGCGGGTGGTGATGAGAACCTAAAAATCTATTTTAAATGGCCTAATAAAAATATTTAGGAATTAATGCAATAATTTCAAAGGCAGCAAAAATTCAACAAAAATCTCTGGCGTTCTACTAAAGTTAAAGGAAGCCAAATTTAATCCTTAAAAATAAAACATACTCGGTGATTATTTATATTTTCATTTTTGCAGGAGTATATTACTACATTATGTAATGCTGTGCACAAAATGAATATTACTTATCCAGAAGGTATTCACACGGAATTGAAAGGTACGCTAATTTCACTTTCCTAGACGTGCAACGTTTAATGTAACCATTTAAAATAAATCTACTGGCAGATTAACATGTTAGGAACAAATGTGTACGTATATAATTCAAGTAGTATTCTTTGGCATATACTGAGATTGATTGCATTCGGCAGACATATTAAAGGGGTGTTTTGATGTTAATTCATTGACAATGAGTACATAAGAGGTGTACTAATGGATATTTGCATAATGATCTATGACAACAAGTGCAATTTACCCACAAGTCTGTCCCGGAACTTTGAAAAATTGTGGGTTTGGTTTATTTGCATCTACTCCTCATTATGGATTATCAAACAGGTCTTCATACAATTAAATATTTTAATACGTACAATTGACTCGTTGAACATTTTTGATTGTAAAATTTGAAAAAGGAAATGGACTTGGAGCTGGGTTTGAACCTTCCCCATTAAAATACCATACAAAAGCTCTACTGAGCTATTCAGCCCTATGTGGATGGTAGCTCAGTTGGTAAACCGCTAGTATTGTGTTCCCAGACAAGGTTCGAACTCTGCTCCAGTCAGTTTCTCTGTTCAATTATTATCTTATGTTTTTCTTCATCATTTATTTGACAATGTAATGTAGTTTTTTTTATTTCCAATAAACAGACGCGCAAATAAAGATGGAGGAGTGTTACTCGTGTGTTTTGCAGTTCCTGAAAGTAGGTGAAATTCTCGCAAAAAGCAATGATGAGATCAGCTTGTCTCTGGTTCTGTCCATCATAGAAGAAAAAGCTTTACAGTACGAGAAGAGGAGTAGATTAATGGATTCTGTTGATAGACAAGGGGCTTCTTATGACAAACATGAGGAATTAGATCTAGACGTGGATAGCATGGTGGTCGAGAGTATCAGTCCCGACGACGAACCAGAGTACCCAATGATGCGAAGCAGGTTATCGGCTTCTTCCCAAACCCCAACGGAACAGGAGGATTTGTTAGGAGGAGGCCCGTTGATGCTGAGGTGTAAAAACAACGCTGTCATCCCTGGACAACTGAACAGGTTGTTTAGCCCGGCTTCATCGCAGTCCTCGATTTCGCCCGACAGAAAGAAAATCAAATCCCACCCGCATCATCAAGACCTAGGTAGCGGCTCTCGATCCTCCTTGCCCAATTTTGTCGGAAGGGACACTCACAGTGGCAGTGTGTTCACGTTACATTTGAGCTCCAAACAGATGCTCGCCATTCAGCGGTTAAAAGACCGGGGCGATTTCAGGCAATCGGAGGTCGACAGGGTCTTACAAAAAGCCGGTAGTGACTGGGAGTGCTCAGATTTAGTTACAATGTTGCAAAGGGAGCGGAGCCAGAAAAGTACTTCTCCGGTTGCCTTTTCCCATACAGTTCCGGCATCAGACCTGGACAAGTTGAAAAGCACGCAGGAATCATTGATGCAGAGTTTATGGAAGCAAAGCCCTCCTAATCCAGTTAAAAGTGAAAACCTTTCAGAATTTAATCTAAAAGGTTGCTCATCCCCAGTGAACTGGACAGATAAAGCACAAGCTAAAGAAACTGTTGTTTTCAAAGATGAAAAGCCAATAAAAAACGAACCATCTTACCCATATTTTAACGAAGGTGACAACCAATTAGAGGTAGAGCTTGATAATCATGACGAGGTTACTATTGTAACGGAAGACGAAGCAGACAGCATAATCGTCATCGGGGACACCTCGGAAGAATCTGATGCGCTCGAGGAATTCTACATCAAGGGGGTCCTCCAAGAGCAGCCAAGGAAAGCACCTGGCTTGCAATCAGCAAAGCGTGGCACAAAATCCAGGCAGTTTGGTCACGTCGATGTGCTGCCTGCTATGGAGAAACCGAAGCAGGACAAGCAGCACGGAGTCATTGAAAATCTGCAACAAAAACTCCTGAACCTTGAAGACAAGATAGAACGGGACCGAGCCGAGGCCAGCAGCCAGCAGCAAGTGGCCACCTTACTGCAGCGGACCCAGCAGGAGGAGATGGAGCGTCAGTACCAGCAGCAGCAGCAGAGACTGCTGGAGCAACAGCAAGTGTTTCAGAAGCAGTTTGAGATGCAGGAGCAAAAGCTCAAGGTGCAACAGGAGAAGACCCTCAAGCAGCTTCAGCAGCAACAGCAGCTGCAGCAGGAGAAACAGAAACAGGAGCAAGCTAAAGCAGTGGCTGTGGAGTCCAGCGAAGCGATTGTCATCGCTCCGCCTAGGAGGACTCCTTCTAGCCCGTTACGCCCTGTTGTCATAGACGGCAGCAATGTGGCCATGAGGTATGCACCTTAACTAATCTGTTCTTCTCTAGAAGGCTACAAGCACCAGGCTATCTCGCTATTGCTGGATAATTCTTGTAATTGTGTACATTATACCTGCTGGAAAAGGGAGGATGCTTAATTTAAAAGGTGGTAATGAAGTCTGACAAGAAGTTTGCTGGGTACTTGGGGGGGGGGGGGGGGGGGGGGGTGTTGAACTGTATGTTTCAACATTTGTATACACTGTTTTAGCATTTTGTAATACTTGTTAAGCATTCATTCTCAGTGGAACCAAGATTGAGGTCAAGAAGCATCTTTTAAATTTGGCACGGGGTAACATTCTTTTTTGCTTTTTTTTGGTCATGCACCACAGCCACGGGAGGAGCAAGGTCTTCTCGTGTCGCGGAATAGCCATCTGTATCCAGTACTTTCAGAAGCTGGGCCACCAAGACATCACAGTGTTCGTGCCCCAAGGCAGGAGGACGCAGAATCCCAATGCCCCGGGCCGGCCTATGAGGGACCAGCAGATTCTGGAACAGTTGGAGAAGCAAGATCTACTGTCCTTCACTCCGTCCAGGCGAATTGGATCTACCTACGTCAACTGCTATGATGACAGGTGGGTGTCAGGCTAATTACCTCCGCCACGGAGGTTAGGTTTTTTGCCAGTGTTTGTTTGTTCGTTTGTTTGTTAACAGAATTACGGATCTAGATCAGGAATCTGGATCACTTTGAATGACTTGTTAACGTTGGGGGATTGGGAGCGCTGTAATAGTATTAACACGAATTGTCTTTTAAGCTCTTTGGGAAGGTTCTTTGGTTGGGTATTTGTTCAGCAGCACATGATGAAGTTTTTGAATTTTGTTCACGAAAAACGATTCACTGTTTATGAACATTTCGCAGATTTATTGTGAGGCTGGCCGTGGAGAATGATGGTGTTATAGTCTCCAATGACAACTACAGAGATTTGATGGGGGAATCGCCTGAGTGGAAGTACGTCATTGAAAACAGGTAAAGATGTAAATCAAATCTGTGCATTGGAATTTACAGACTCCAGTAGTTTTTAAAGATGGAAATCGGATCCTAGAATGCATAACAGTCTATGTTGACAGAGAAGCAACCCTATTTGGATAAACCAATGCCTATTTTGTAAAACTTTGACTTGAATTTGCAAAATGCAAAATTTGCTCATTGCAAAATGAGTGTAATGCTTTGGATGATGCACTTTTTTTGCCGTCGTTCATAGTCTAATGTCAATCCCTCTCTCGGGCAGGTTGGTGATGTTCACCTTCGCTGGCGACCATTTCATGATTCCCGACGACCCGCTTGGCAGAAGAGGGCCCAGGATCGACCAGATTTTGCGAAAATCTCCACCACTCAGAAAAGTGGCAGCAACTTTCGGGAGTCGATCAGTTTTAATGGCACCGGTTCCTCTAGTACCTACTGTTCTGACGATACCTGGCAAGGCAGTTCCCATGACATACACGGCAGTAGGAATGACTGGTGCCCAGGTTGCAAGACACAGTGCCACCAGCTCTCAGGCCAGACCCCAGCCTGCTCCCGCAACCTCCACAAGTGGTGCCGTACTCATGCCGGAGATAGCCCCTTCGGTTGTCAGAAAACCTGCCCAGTGGGGTACGGGCGAAATGAACAGTGCCCAGGTTGTTAGACACGGAGCCACCACCTCCCAGACAAGACCCCAGCCCGCTCTCTCATCCTCAGCAAGCAAGGCCGCATCCAAGCCAGGGATGACCCCTCTGTTTGGCCAAAAAAACGCCCAGTGGGGTACGGGAGAAATGACCGGTGCCCAGGTTGTTAGACACGGAGCCACCACCTCCCAGGCGAGACCCCAGCCTGCTCTCTCATCCTCAGCAAGCAAGGCCGCATCCAAGCCAGGGATAACCCCTCTGGTTGGCAAAAAAACCGCCCAGGATCCCAGAGACCATCCCTGCTACGAAATACTGTTGGCCATCTTTCCCGACAACGACGACGAGGTCCTGCGTGTATTGGCGAAAAACATCTACAAGAAAGATGCCAATGAACTGGTTATGCAAGTTATTGTGGAAAAAGAGAATAGCGGGTCCTAAAAACTTCCAAAATCCATCAAGCAGGTTTTGAAGGATTTTTTGGATTGAAGACAAAGCTACGTAGCAGCAACAGTTAATACTGAAGACTTTGGATGATTCCCTTTCTGCAGTGATGGAGGTAATATATTGCACAAAGTCGTAGGTGAAGAAAAAAGCAGCTTGAAAACGTTTTGTAAATTTGTGATTTTTCGGCTTTCATTCAAGGAGATATAAACATAACTTGTCTCTGGAATGAATCAATGAGATTCACTATAGACGATGTGCCATGTACGTGTATATATAACCACCGAGTTGCCATTGTATTATAACTGTTATACTCAGACAAACTTTTGAAGGGAAGCATTATTTTTCAACGAACATGTTAAACATGGGTCAGAATGAAAGCTGTGGTTTTTTTTAGGAAAGTTCTTCTTTATAAATCTTATTAGCACTAAACTGATTCTTACAAATTTTATTTGAAGGGGATCTACCTTCGAACAGTTTTTAAAGCAAAAAAAAGAAATTGTATTAAGTTGAACAAGAGTCTTGATCCTAAATCTGGCTATTGCGTTCAATTCGTTGTACTTGACACTTAAAGCTAGCTATACTTCAGATTACAGTTTCCTCGATATTCCTAAGGAATATATTGTAGTACTACACTTATGTTAACTAATGTGGAACTTTGAAAATATTGTATTCAAAATAATGTGTAGGTGTGAAGTTTGTGCTAGGGCCTAGAGGGCCAGTCTGTTGTCCACTTTGTACCTATACCGACTTAAAGGTAGGATACACCAACAATTTACAAAAACAAAGACTAACTGCCCGACGCCAGTTGAAAACAAATGCTGCTTTTTTTCTTTTTCTCGGCATACACGATTGTAAAACTTTGGGCAGGTCACTTGAACAATATTTACTATAAAATACATCCACCCATTCCTGACATTTCAAGCAATTACCAATGGTGTATCCTACCTTTAAACATGCATGTTTAAAATCGGCTCAATGGCCTGGACATTAACGGTGTTCAGGCCCTTGATCGATACTAGGACGAGTCGCGATAAGTTACTCTTCCTAAGACACGTCTTAGCGTTTCGTGGAATCGGCACCAGGCTCATGAGTTAGTATTAACCTCAAGACAAACAACCTTCATACTTCAAAATATTAGAGGGTACACAACAGAAGTCAGAATTCTTCGCAATAGCCTTTAAAAACACAAAATTGTCACTGAAAGAGTTACAAGTAGAATGATTTATTACCAGAAACCATCGTAAAATATAACATATGGAAAAAATAGAGAATTGTGAGAGAGCAAACACTGTATAAATACAATTATAATAACTTGTGAAGGAGGTTTATTATTTAACACTTCATTAAAATTGACAATGTGAGATAAGGGCCTAATTCATAGGCTCTATTTACTCTAAGGGAAGAAACGGGCGTTCTAAAATTAACAAAAGTGTTTATTAAGTAAAACAGGTGTTCTGAAATTAACATGAGTGTTTCAATATGTGACCCAGCACTTCATAATCTTTTTAATGATATCCATTACAAGCCTGTAGATCAGGATTTATTGGCTATGAGGTACAGGCTTGGAATGGGTATCATTAGAAAGCTAATGGAACTTCTAATTTTACTATGTACATATCTCAAAAAGTAATTTCGCGACATTTTTCATTTTGATGTGCTGGGTAAAAAACTAGTTCCACAATAACTGAAGTGTTCCAAAAACAACATTCATTAAAAAAGAAAGAAAAAGGAAGCGTTTTAAATAGAAAAGAAATTTTATAAAAGGAAACAAAAACTTTCCAAGGTTCCATGGAAAATTTCCATCTTAGCACACTAACTTAAAATTATGTCCAGAGAAGACGGAGAATATAACACCTATAATATACAAATAATGAATGTTTGTGAGTGCAATGGCAAGACTAATTTCATGCGGTGAATGAAATTATTCTTTCCATTGCACAAACATGTATCAATTATTGTTTGTTTTATACAAATAATACCTCACCATCTGATTGGGACGAATAAATTAAATGACGTGATCAACGTTCCACCGATCGGAAGACAGAGATTTATTCAGGTGTATAAAGATTATTGCAACGCTATTGATTTGATTCAACACTATAATCGTGTAACTTGTGTTTGTCTAGCGCTGAAGATTTCCTCTTCATCTTCGTCGTCATTTGCCATTCCGTCGGTCATTAGCAGCTGCTCGTGGTCACCAAGGCCATTCGAGGAGTTTGTAACCACTGAAGAAACACAAATTATCACAATTTATCACAATTTTGTTCAGCTTGTTCATAAAAGTTTGCACTAGAATACTGTCGCAACAGTGAGTTAAAGGTAGGATACACCTTTTGTAGATATCGAAAATGTTTACTATATTATTAAGAAATATCTTACTTATTTGAAAGTAAATAATGATTCTAGGCATCCAGCAAAATGATTGAATTAAAAAAACAAAAACCCAAAACTGCCCCGACCCTGGTGAAAAACGAACGCCGTTTTTTGTTGCTTTAAAAAAAAATTACTATAAAATACAACCCCCAAATCCACCAATTCCTGATAATTCAAGCGATTACCAATGGTCTATCCTACCTTTAATACAGCCAAGTGTTTATAGTGAGCTTTGCTTTAAGGTGTAAACTGCAAATTCTTGAGCGTCATCAATTTAAAATGTATCTTATCTTTTTGTGTATCCTGGTTTCATTTTCAAAATTCCCAACATCATCATATGAAAAGTAACAAATGTAGTTGTCCGGATTTGGAATTCCTTCTGTCATTTATTAGCAAGTAGGTAAATGACGATATTGGTTGCTCTATAATCTATGCATTTGTCTTACCTTTTGAGGCTAGAGCCTTCAGCATAACGTGGAGTACAATGCCGGCCAGACAGATCAGCATTCCAAAAAAGTTAAGCAGTGACATTGTGTCATTGCTGTACTCGGACGCAATATAAAGAGTACAGATTTCCTGACAAGAGATAGATAAATTGGTGAATACAAAAAAATAAAAAATGAATTTCACATTGGAAATTGTCAAGAAAAGAAAATCAACATTAAAAACATCAAAAAATAAACTACCACATTATTGTGAAATACCTTTACTTGACTGTAAGTGGATAATTGTCTCAAGCGAAATCAGTTAGCATCTGGGGCTAATTTCATAAAACATGTAAGCACAAAAATTTGCTTAGCACAAAAAAGTCATGTTCAGTTAAAAAAGCTTACCAGCTAAAACTCCATGTACTTTTTTTTGCTAAGGAAAAACCAGCTGAATATACCAGTCACAAACAATCGACATCACCTGAAAATTTGGTTTGTAACCCTGTTTTTGCCAAGGAAGAATATTCATGCTAAGCAAATTTGTGTGCTTTCATTTTTAATTAAAAAACCCTAACTCCCTCACGGCTTTTACTAGAAAGTATCCTGAATCCGCCACAGTCCACCAATTTGGGTTTGCAAAAACTGCTGGTGTCCTGAGTCCATCAGACTCCACCAGTATGCATTATGGAGAGATCCTGAGTCCATCATACTCCACCAGCAAATGTTTGATGGACTGTGACGGATTCAGGATACCTAGGTGGCATACAAAATATTGCAGTGCGTTTCTCCATAGAGTCCATCACAGTCCATCACCTGAATTTCTGTATCCTGAATCCATCACACTCCTGCAGTAACGCTAGGCTTAAAATCCTCAATCCATCACACTCCTCCAGTTGGTTCAATATGGAGGTATCCTGAATCCGCTAAAATCCTCCAAAACAGGAAATGGATTTTGATGGACTCGGGGTGGTTAGGGTTAAGGTTGATTTTAGTTTTTAAATTTTTTTTTCCGTACAACTGTTGGCCGACCATCGTTGAAAAGAAACAATGGTCACCAAGTGATGGGTCTTAGTGGATTAAGTGAAGTGATTGGCTTGATGGGCCTCACCTTAAATATTCCCGAGATGGCGAGAGTCAGGCTGGACGTTTTTGACAGTAGCAAGAACTCCGACATGGCAAGCATGAATGCCAACACGGCACCAAAGAGAAGCAGTAACCAGGTGTGCAAGAACACGTTGACATCCTGAAAACCCAGGAATAACTCGGTGGAGGATATGTGTACACCTGAATATACACAAATCGTAACGAAATGTAAATGCAACAAAAATTGAAAGAATGTTGCAACCGGACGGCACTTTTTTTTTTCCTTCATATCAGTCATTGCAAAAATGTTGAAAATACATAACACTGGGACTGAGAAATACTTTTCCATTTTGTAAGAAAACGGCTTAAAAAAATTTGACTTTCCATGACTTTGTACACAACCGCCTAAGTAGCGTCAGATACTACAATTTTTCTCAAAAAATGTAATCGATAAATGATTTTTTTGGGGGCCTGTATTGAATTTAATTATTCGGTTTTTTTAAAGAATTGGTCATCGCATTAACCCTGCTAGACGCAGCACAGTGCATCAGGTAAAAAAAGTCTGGTGCACTTTGATGCATTCAGCTGTCAACACCAGTGCATAAACGACCACAGTCTAAGACTATGAGAGCTAATTCCCATTAAACAATGCCAGAGATGGATCCTGCTGCATTATGTGACCACAGACTCTGAAGCAGTTTGACCTTGAGATTCCTGACCTGATGGATCTTGCTGCACTGGGCAGGGTTGTGACTTTGACAAATGATGTAGATCGCTGCATGTGGCAGGGTGTCTGTTGTGATTTACAGATGACAAGGTGTAAGGGTTAACAGGAAAACACATTATTGAGGCTATTGAACTGACCTTCTACAAATAATGCAAATGGCATCAATCCAAGAATCATGACTGGCTGTAGGTGGTATATCGTGTCCACTGGATTGGAAAGACCTAAACAAAAAATTCAATGTAAAGACATTGAGAAAACTCCACAAACAAATATTTTGTAACAAGCAGAATTTTTGGTATTTACAATATGAAAAGAAAAACCCAAATGTGCAAGCGTAAATGTTCCAAATTCATCAAAATCCCAAATTCACTCAATGTTCACCCCCATTTTATTCTGACCACTCGTAGCACAAATTCATCCTGTGCGACTTGTTTCGGGTTTCATATTCAAAATTTAAAAATGCCCAAGTTTAAAGTTAATTTTACAGCACCTTTAACCAGTGACCGTAGAGTTACATGTACCTAGTTCTTCCTTTTGCGTGAGTATCTGGGCACAAGACCACCTCAACCCACTAAGGACCGCGGCTATAATGACCAGGATGAACCCCTCCGCGTTGAACTGAGTCGACTCGTAGGTGAACATGAACAACCCGCCGGCTATGAACAGAACGATGATGATCTGGCAGACATGCTGAAGACAAAGATAAGTCAGCGAATCCTTGAGTGGCATATAACACAGAGGCAAAGCTGGTATGGGCTCCGTTGCTTGAGTAAAGGGAGAGTTGGAAGAGATTATAGGATGGGCGTTCCAACGCACTACCAATGGCACCAGACACTCATGCAAAAGTCTACGGATGTATTACGCACATTCAGGATAAAATTAATCGCCATCCTTCATTTTCACACAGAATTCATAGTGCAAATAAAGCACTATTTTTTGTTCAGTATTTTTTTGTATTTCAAGGAAATCAATAATAATTTTGGAAGCTAAGCATTTTTACTCGCAGCTGGGACGCTAGATTGCGAATAATGAGGCTACGTGGTCAGGTTTCTTTTGTGATTAACTATCTTTTTTGTGAATAACTGAAAATAATTAGGCAGTTTCCTTTTTAGAGGTGAAAATTATTGTGGTATTAAAAACAAATAAATCGGCCGTGGATGGGGTTTAAACCCGTCACCCTTGGATTGCCGTTCAGAGCTCTACCAACTGAGCTGTTGGCAGTTTTCAAATTTTGGCAATATAGGTTAAAAGAAAAGAACAACTAAACACAAAACAAGGACTCTTACTGCTCTCTGTAGACCGAACAAAATTGCAAACACCAGGATGAAGATGATTGCTGTTGATTTGGACATGGTGTAGAGTGACACTGTGATGTACAACAGGCTCCAGTTGGAGAGTCCGATGTCCAGAACACTACTGAAACCTGGTGGGTTGAAAAAGGACGACGCAATCCTGACAAATTTGCCCTTTTTACACTACAGCCTCTCAAACCGGGTTGAACTTACCCTGTGCAAACCCACTGCTGCCCGGGTTGATTTTTTTGGCATTTTTTAACCCTGTTTTCAACCCTGTGTCGTTTCACACTTGCTTCGTGCAAACTATTTTTAATCCAGGGCGAGATTTTCAAATCTCGGGTTAAAATTATCTCGGGATTGACGGAGGGTTGGCGCGGGGTTGAAAACCCTGTGTCAACCCTGAGATTTGTCTAGTGTGAAAGTAGTCGATTGTCAAGGCTAAAAATGCAATGCAATAAAAATTAAGGCCGACACAGAAAAAGCAGCAATTTGCAAGAGACATACCAGTGGGTACAACTCTCTTCATGTAGACTGACCAAGGCAGGACAATGTTGCTCCGTCCAGCTATACATCCAAGACATGTCCGTACCGCAACGGCAATGATAAACTTGACGGCTAGATGAATAATGGTGACGGACAGCGGGAATTGGAAACGCTGAGGAAAGAAACATTTTAAAATTGAAAAATCTCCTGTTTTAAAATTATTTCTCTAATTTGTTTTGAAAATGTACATGCCCTGCCCCACCTCCTCCTGCCCCACCTCCTCCTGCCCCACCTCCTCCTGCCCCACCTCCTCCTGCCCCACCTCCTCCTGCCCCACCTCCTCCTGCCCCACCTCCTCCTGCCCCACCTCCTCCTGCCCCACCTCCTCCTGCCCCACCTCCTCCTGCCCCACCTCCTCCTGCCCCACCTCCTCCTGCCCCACCTCCTCCTGCCCCACCTCCTCCTGCCCCACCTCCTCCTGCCCCACCTCCTCCTGCCCCACCTCCTCCTGCCCCACCTCCTCCTGCCCCACCTCCTCCTGCCCCACCTCCTCCCACCCCTGTTCCCTCCCCCACCTCCTAAACAAGAAGAAGAAAACTGCTGTCATCAAGTTTACCTCAAACAACCACTTGTTGTAGAACGTCAAGCTGATGGAACAGCTGTAGAAGAACAAGACTAACGCGATGGTCTTGACGGCCACTAGGCACGTATTGCACCAGGAGGATTGAGTCAACTTGGGGGGCGCGATGCGAAACAGGGCCGAGTCCACACGCTCCTCCAGCTGCGTCCTGCCTCGCGTGTTCTTCCTTATCATGTCGACGAGGTTAAAGAAGTTGTCCTAGATGTGGAAGTCGCATCTTGATTGGATGAACTTTAAATTAAAGCAAAAAGATGAATAAATATTACAAATAATAAAATATCCCAGTGATAATAAGAACATCACACGTAGGGCTAGATACAAAAGTGCCTCCTTGACTCAATTATATTACTTTCCAAGTTGTTTTAAAGATCAATCAAATTCCAATGCTATTAAAAGGTTTACACTGCTGCTAGTTCCTTGTTAATTATGAAGAAAAAAGAGGCGTCATGTTGCAACATTCTGTCCGCACAGTGAGTCAAGCTCGTGCCTCCCCCTCTCCCCCCCCCCCCCCACATCATGCCCACCCTTCCCCCCACCCCCCACCCCCCTGCAAGCATTTGTTCTTCTCATCGTAGAGTAGGTCTAATTTGCACTTTTCGGAAGGAAAAAAGCTGGATTTTTCAAGCTAGCGTGCAATATTGAAGAGCTCAAGTGAACCTCAAATTGTTGAAGATAAATTATCTACACGACGATTAAAAGGTAGACATTTCACCCATCTGCTCGCCGTATGGTGGTCGGATTTGTCGCGATAGTGTAAAGTTTTACAAATAGTCAGCTTGCACTGTGTATGGGAATTTCCTGTATTATATCGAAATTAACGCCTAGTTACAAGACCAAAATTGAAGGGGAAAATGTTTAGTCTGGTCTACGAATGCATACACGTGTACCTGCATTTTAAAATGCACAGACAATCGGCAGACACTCGACTAATTCTGCATTAAAAAACGCGGCAGTGTTGAAAGTGATTTTCTAATATAAACTCATTTATTTAGGCAAATAATTGAGCATAACCGCAATATTACCACAGAACACCGCTATTTCTTGTGTTTTCATCGTCCAAAGAAAGGCATTACTCCGCCATTTGTTACTTTTGATCCTTCTATTTTTCCTAAAAACTACAAATGACCGTTCAAGTTGAAAGTTGATCTTCAACTTTCACAGTTTCAAGTTTAAAGCTGGAAAAATCTTCACATGAGACAGTGCTGCATTGAGTTCACTATAAACTAATTACATTCTCGCTGTTGGCATGACATCACGAAGGGGCGAGCCGTCCATAGCAACATGCGTTAAACCTCAAATGTTCCCCTTTTGCGCCAAAGTGCATAAACAATGGAAAGATAAACGAGGTTCCCGGATGTCCGACCGCGAGAATAGGCATACAGTCTATCAAGTATATTATTATTAACCCCTTTCCCTTAACGCCGGTATTATATGCGTTCCTTATCTCACTGGCCGGAATTTATGCATGACTGCCCAGAATCCTTTGTCTAGTAGCTGCACTGCACAATGGACCAAGCGTGCAGCTGCCTCACACTCGCAGGCCATGTTCTACAGCACAGCTGGCTACAGCATTCTGGACGCTTCCTGGCGCTAAAGGGTCCTAAAACTGTAAAAAAAGTGACATATGATACTTCATTTCCAAACGTAGGCAGTGAATATAATTGGCCAGCGCTGATTTTATTTTATTCAGATGCATTTAACATATGTCTGGATGTTTTATTCATATTCGGCTGAATCGGCTGCACTGGCAAAAATGAGTGGCTAGTTGGCTGGCCTTTTTATTTGTCCACGAAGCGGCCATTCACATATTTTATACAGTGATACATGATACATATTTGAAATTTTTTTCAGCTCTTTTCAATTCTTTTGTTTATCTGCAAATAATTGTTGATTGCCCCTCATCATTAAGATCAACAATGTCGCTCCCGCCAGAAAAAGTTACCGAATTGAAGCAGATTATACACAACCAGCTGAATCAGGTGAGTCGAACCCTGGTGCATGGAATTCATCCTCAATCTTGGAGTCTAAGATAGAGGGTCAGGGTTAATCATGCATCTTTTGGGAATAAATAAATCTGAACTTCAAGGATTTCAGTTGTGGAAGGATGATGTACACTGGTGCCGGTGGTGACAAAAAACATGCTTGCAATTTTTCACTGTCACCACGAACTAACTCTCGGTGCCCGTAACGTAAGTGTGTGCCATACGCACGTGTTTTACAGAACTAAGATGCATTTTCGTTTTTCACGAACTAAAACTTTCATAAGTTTAAAGGTTTTTAGGTAATTTCCTTTCTGTAATACAACCAGTATACCGAATAGGTATATCTCTGTATCGTATAGTCTCAACATGTTCGGTGTCATTCTTGAAAATGGAAATTCTTCTCTTGCGAACCAGTGCTTGATGTGCGGGCGCACACTTGGGTGTCAGTTCATAAAACCAAAATGTACTCAGTTGTCAGTTCTTGGTGACGGTGACGAATTGTCGGACCAACCACAATTTCAGATGGATGTGCAAACTCGAATCCGAGATGTTCTCTCGACCTCCTTGCTGGACGAGAGTCATGGAGGACCGGCGAGTGAGTTCGGGGAGCGAGAATTACTAGATGTCCTGCATGACCAGGGGATCATTGAGGAAGTCATGAGCCAGTTGCAGTTCAGCGGAGCCGTGGGGTTGCCCTCCAGGCGTACTAGGGCGACTCCGCAGGAACCCAAGCCTGCCAGCCATTTTCCAGACAAGCAGGACAAGGTCATGGGTGTTCCGCTGAAGAAAGGTTGGCTATTGTTACTGGGATTTTTCTGATGAAATCATTAATTCTGAGGGATAGGCAAATGGAACCAAAGATTCCTTAAAAGTGCATATGGGTATGAATTGAAAACTCATTAAAATTGATGGATTCAGTTAATTCAACTGATTACTGACTTCAGACTGATTTAATCATTTACAATCGTGTCTTTTATCCACAGCCAATATTGACCCAACGAGACGCTACCTCTACCTTCAGGTTCTCAGCGGCAAGGCCTTCCTGGAGCATCTCCAAGAGCCGGAGCCATTGCCCGGCCAGACCACCTCGACCTTCTTGCTTCACCTTCACTTCCGTGGCCAGCGCTTCAGATCCCGTCCTGTGCCCTGTGCGTGTGAGCCGGATTTCCGTGAGGGCTTCTTGTTGGAGCTTCATAAAGAAAGCGGAGGTACTAACCCTGCCAGATGCAGCACAGTGCATCGGGTAACAAAAGTCTGGTGCTCTCTGATGCGTTCAGCTGTCAGCACCAGTGAATAAACAACTACAGTCTAAGACCATTGTTGAGAGCAAGTTTCTATTGAACAATGCCAGAGATGGATCCTGCTGCGTTGGGTGACCAAAGACTCTGAAGCAGTTTTGGCCTTGAGACAGTTTTTGACCTGATGGATCTTGCTGCACTGGTGGGCAGGCTTGTCGCTTTGACAAGTGGTGCATGTTACTGCGCCTGGCAGGGTTTCTATCCACAATCCCATGGAGGGTTAGGATTAAATTGTTCTATTCAGGGCAAAGATTAAACTTCTTTAGCACCTGCTGAAGTAGGACTGAACAGATTTCCTGCATTGATGTTCTGCATGCCACAAAGTCACACAAGTGCTACAATGTGATGACTGGCCAGTGTATTATGAATATTCTCCTAAGATGCCAAAAACTGTAGGAATTAGTCATGGAATCCCCTAATTTTGTTATGGAAAAGTCTGGGAATGCTATTTTAAGATCTCTGTAGGAACCCTTTTATTGTCATTTGGTCGAGTAAGAAGCTGTAAAGCATTGACTCTTAAAATGTTCCTTCTACAGGTGATGCCTCAAGGATGTTGGATGCAGCGTCCATGCTCTCCATCTGCGATCCTGTCCATCTTGTACTGGTCAAGACAGACCCGTCAGGTAACACCAGTCTGGTCTCCTCACACCTCCTGCAGTGGCGCACTGTGTTGGGCTCGCAGGGTGCCAGACAGACCATTGCAGTAGAACTCCTGGGTTTAGGTAAGTGCTTGTTATAGTTAAAGACAATCCCAACTGTGATTTGCCCAACTTGAGTATAGAATTGTTAAATTGATTTTATCAAAGCATGAAATTGACCTATATTTAATCAAATCTGCAATTGCTCTGTAGCCAAATCTCTTTCTCATGACATACACTCTGAATGCGTCGGAATAAGTTTTTAGAAAACACTGTTCTCAATAATTATAAAAACCTTATCATGAAGTTTCAGATTTGAAAACGGAAACACAAAATCGCTTTACTATTAAATTTACTTTCTGGTTTTTGTTGTTGTATTTTGAAACTAAAAGGAGCCGAGAGTAAGGTACCGGTGGGTATGCTGGAGTTGAAGCTAGAACTCCTGCCAACACCTCGCCAGCAACTTACAGAAGATGTCATCACGACACAGGTTCGTAGTCCTTAGCTCATATCTTTGTGACCTGTACCGGCAAAAATGAGTCGGATGTCGCACAGGGTTAAAAACAGCTGTGGGTTTCCGAAGTAGGAGGTCGTTATTTTTATACAAAAATTCTAATTTTTGTTCCTCTAAATTTAAAATATTTAGAGTTTCTACCCTAAACAAATTTACCCCCTATGGCATCTCTAAGTTCCTCTAACCGAGCCCAAAATCACGCAACACTTCAGTTTTTAATTCAGATTCGGGTTTTTGACGCATTTTTATTCGGTGGATGTACCTTGTTCAATAGGGAAGGATGGTATGATTTTTATATTTTTTATTTGATGCTAATATACCAATGCTTATAATTTTCAGTGTCCCTTTTCCCACTCCTAGATAAATCTAGAGCGTAGTCGGACATCAGAGCGTGAGAGACTGTTCCTGATTTATGCCAAGCAGTGGTGGAGGGAGTTCCTACAGATCAGGCCCTCCCACCAAAACAGACTGGTCAAAATATTTGCACAGGTTGGTGGTTTCCTAATTGACTTATATTGTGGTTGAATCACCTCATACTGTCCAATTCATAAAATACAAATGGCACAGAACACACAAAATCTGAGACAAACCAAAGTTACTGCACAAACTTCCGTGAAGTTGTCTGATGGGGGAAGTGGCTATGTGCCAGCAACCTATAGGCCAATCGCCACAGTAATTCAGATTCTGGCAAAACTTAACTGTTGATAAACAAATTATAATTTGGGAGGCTAATCTTCCTCAGTCGCAGCTGGTGTGCTAAATTGCGAAGGACACGGCTACAACGTGGTCGAACCGCTGGCACGTAAAGTTACCTCTGGCAGCCGGCCACATCGACTCATATTATAACTACGGAGCACAGTCGGAGATTGAAAGTGTTTGAATTTTCCAGAGGAAAGAAAACTTGAGTAGCCCGGAGAAAAACCCTTGTTGCGCAGGAGAGAACAGACTCTACTCACATATGGTCCGGGCCAGGAATCGCACCAGGAACACATTGGTCACCCATGCCACCCTAAATAACCATAAAACTATAACCATGTGCAACAACACACATGTCTTTAGTATCGGGGGAGTTTTTGCCAGGTGAGATAAGTAATTCTGGTGCAACCTTAGGCCGCGTCCCAACCTCTTGTCTACAGCTATTGTCTAGGTCTGTGCGACACTTAGAAATAAATGGGAACCTACAAACAATAGACGTAGCCATGGATCTAGAAGCCCTTTTCAGACACGGATTGTTTTGACAAGATTGTCCTGATTGCCTTGTCTTGTACCCACACTCCAGGATGAGAATGCCACCAACCGACCAGTCTGTGCCTTTGTCAAACCTCTCCGAGCGGGGCGCCTGCTAGACACGCCTCGTCAGGCAGCAAGATTCGTCGGCGTTATCGGATACGAACAGGCACCGGCCGTGGGTGGGGGCCAGCCCAGGGAGCAGTGGAGCAGTATGCATGCCTTCCTCTGCAAGAATAAAGGGGTATGTTGCATTAACGTTTGCTGCAGGTGTAGAGGATGCACTTAATACCTAACTGGGATTAAAAGTCAGGTTGGCGTAGCAGTTCTTTCCTCGCCTTCTGTCACTGCGACTCGGGCCCGGGCCAATACTTGATTCTGTGGGTTTTACTTTCAAATCTAAAAAGTTCTTCGCAAAATTGTCTTCTCTCACTGGGCCTCATAGGGTAGAGCAGTGGATTCCACTAAATGGGCTAGCCATTTAAAATAAGATAAGATTTAAAATAAGATTCAAAATAAATAAAAGTATCAAGTCATTTTGGGTTTAACCTAAGGAGTCATTCATCTTTGATGTTGCCCATAGGATTGTGAGGACCATGCTGTCTTGCTGTGCAGTCTGCTTCTAGGCTTTGGACTGGACGCCTACGTCTGCGTAGGAACTAAGGCTAAAGGATCCGCGCACACCTGGGTGGTGACAATCGGAGTGGACGGACTGGTAACCTTCTGGGAAAGCCTAACGGGCCACAGGTGAGCCTAGACTAAGCCGCGTCTGAATCTCTTGTCTATACGGCTAGTGTCCATTATTGCAGGCTGAAAATAGACATAGCCTTAGCTCTGGAAGCCCGTTTTGGAAACGGCCTTGCAAAATTTGTTAGAAAACACATAATGATGATTTATGGAAAATTGGTTTGTTATTTAGTAAATAATCTTATATTGATTATGTATCAGTTATATCTGAATTTCAATGGGCTTTGCACTTGAACAAGAGAGGGCACTCTTTGACCACGAAAGCCCGGCATACCAAAAGCCTGGCCGTAATCAGTTAGTTGATCAACTGTTCAATCTTCAACCAATCTTCAACTGTCAACAGGTACATCCACCAGCCAATCAACCCTAACGATCCACCAATAGTTGATCAGCCACGCCCTCAGTATCCCTACCGCACAATAGGCTGCGTCTTCAACCACCAAAGATTCTACGCAAACAGTCAGGTATCAAAACTGTATCATTTTGGTTCTTGGTTTGTTTTGCATCCACCCTTTCTTCGTTGTTGCTATTGTGGGTTCTTGTAATCTTAGGATTATTTGAACATCAAATCTTTAGGGTGATAAGACTCTCGCCATCTTACCTGTAGTATTTGTGTTTTGGTTCAGCCGATGGATAACGTAGACGTCTGTCGTTTTGACTTCCACGATGAGTCCCTGTGGAAGGCTATGAGCATTGATGCCGTCAAGTCGGTCTGTGGTTCTGGAAGCCAGGTAGGTGGTCCCAGTGTTGCAAGCTGAATTCCTTGCGTTGACTTTACAGGCAAGATAGTTTCCCATTTCAACGGGATTAGTTTTTCTTCCTTCAATTTTAGCAGTCTTTACTGTAGACAAATGTTATACTTTTGGAGGTCTGAGGACACTTTTTTTATTTTTTTTGGAGAGAGAGTCAAATATGCCTGATGAAACTTAAGTTGTTGAAATCATGAAATTCACTTCGCTTTCATTTCTCCCATGTGAAGTATGAAGTAGCCTTTATTTAGACCTCAGTGTAATATTTCATATAACTTGTCATTTTGGACATTTCTTTGAAGGCTTCTTGGCCCAATCTTCCCCCGTTGGTTCCCTCATCATTTGACGCTGCCTTACTGAGCAATGAGATTGAGCTGTCCCTTAGAAGTCTGGTTTCTGACCACAGGAAGGTAAGAAAGGCAGTAATTATTGGCATATTTTCAGTCTTTGTTCAAGGCCACTGGCAGCCAGAAGCCAGCAAGGCGAGGACATTTGAAATCATGACCACTACACCAACCTGACTCCCCTTGAAACAGGATCTGGGCTTGACGTGTGTCTGGGATCCTGAGCTTTCCTACTTACTCACGCCAGCCCTAGCTGCCTACGAGTTGGAGCGCTCTACTGGCGTGGTAGCGGGCAATGAGGAATTCCAGCAGGCGATTCGGCGCGCCGTGCCTGACGGTCACACATTCAAGGGCTTCCCCATACAGTTTGTGCATCGGAATGCCAGGCGGGCTTTCTCTGCATGTCTCAGGTGAGTTTTAAAAGGAACGGCGTTCGTCTAGTTCACCCAGGTTGACACAGGTTAGCTGACTGGATGTCACGCAAACACCCATTCTGATTGTAATTAAAGCGGAGTGTCGTGCATCCACCTTGCGCGCGCACACACGCGTTGTCCCGAATGACCCATTGCAAATGCGCAGTTGAAATACAGAACTGGCTTATTGTATATTAAACACAAAATATAATTTGAAAAAAAGGCATCCAGCAAAACGATTGCACTGGATATCATGAAATTGTTTCACAAATTTAAATTTTATAAAAAATAATTCAACATCGCACTTACCAATGTATATCCTACCTTTACATCCACTCATTCCTGATAATTCAAGCAATTACCAATGGTGTATCCTACCTTTACATCCACTCATTCCTGATAATTCAAGCAATTACCAATGGTGTATCCTCCATTTTACATCCACTCATTCCTGATAATTCAAACAATTACTAATGGTGTATCCTACCTTTAAATCCACCCATTCCTGATAATTCAAGCAATTACAAATGGTGTATCCTACCTTTACATCCACCCATTCCTGATAATTCAAGCAATTACCAATGGTGTATCTTAAATTTACATCCACCCATTCCTGATAATTCAAGCAATTTAACAAGAATGAAATTTAACAAGAATGAAATATTTTGTCTATTTTGTCCTTTCCTTTTCTTAGGTCATCTGTGTGCGAGGAAATAATCTGTTGCCATGGCGACCACGTCAAGCTTGCTGTGCGGGTTCGCGTCTACACCTACCCAGAGTTAGCCTGTGCTGTGTGGATAATGTTTGCCTGTAAATACAAGTCAGTACTATGAGGTCACATGTCAGGTCGCTGGACTTGCCTTCCATACGTACTGTGGACATTCCTTTGTATTCATGTAGTTAAGAAAACATTGGCTTAATATTAATTATTCTTGTTTCCAGAAACATTTTGAACCACAAAATTTAGATTCTGGGCCTCTCCGGTGTTTCTCTTTACTTTACTACAGATAACCCTTACTCCATTTTCCCTCTAACGCTTTTTTTTAACCAGTTCGCGCCGGGATTATTTTAACATCGCCGAGCCCACGGGCGGGATTATTTTTAACGAAACTCAATCCGAAGCGTGTTCAGGCTGATAGTGCCGGGAAGCACACCCACGCATTTCTGGCCTTGCCCGCTGCTGACATACATTTCCGAACTTGAACTTGGCGTGTTTATGCGTCATCCGTTTTGAATCTGGGGAAATTTTTGCGTTTATATACGTCATCCGGCGCGAACTGGTTAAGAGGGAGAAACTGTGGACGTGTTCCGAAGTCCACAATCCGTAACCCCTTCCCGTATTCTGTAGACGTCTTTTGTTTGCAGGTCCACAGTACGTATGAAATGTTCGTACACCACGTTGGCATTGGGACAAGACAAATTATTGGTTTTTGTCTTTATTTTTTGTTACATGTGAAATATGCAACTTTCCAAAAAGTCTACAAAAATTATTTGTTATTGACCCATGTACTTATATGCAAGAGAATGGTGTACACATTAACGTGATACAATGTTAATTACAAACTGGTGAAATACTTGTGAAATGTTTATACATATCCAACTGTATATATACATGTATATGAATCTGAAAATGAGGAATAAAATAACTGTTAAAATAATGGATTTTGGAGTGTTATGTTCAGTGGATACACAACAAATAACCTCCACCCCCCTTTCCTTTTCTTTAACCTTTAAAGGTAGGATACACCATTTGTAGATATCAAAAACAAATTACTACCAAATCATTAGGAATTATCTTATTTATTTAAAAGTAAAGAATGAATGTAGGCATCTAGCAAAAGGATCGCGCTACATATCCTGTAGATGTTCCGAAAAATTAAATCTTACAAAAAGAATTCACAATACTATAAAATACAACCACCCAAAGCCACCCATATATGATAATTTCAGCAATGACCAATGGTGCATCCTACCCTTAATATAATTTATTTAGCTTTTTCAAAACTTCATAAATTACATGCGAGTGAAGACTTTTATTAGTTACTTTGTACAACAAAATTGAACTGTCTGTACAAATCTTTTAACAGGTTATTCCACATCTCATATTTGAAATTACAAAAAAAAAATATGGAAAATCTTCAAACCACAACATTAATTGACAATTATAGTGCCATTATCCACCAATGATAAATGAATAATGTGCATGTCCTAATTATGGGTTACAACCGACTAAATCTTTACTAATTCGGGCGATTCACAATGCAGTGCGCCACCAAGCGTTTGACTCAAAAGAGCCACTTTTAAACTTTACGGTCGACTTCTTCCGTATATCATACTGTAGTGAAATATCTATTCTTCATTGTTCACGCGAGGTACAACACAAACATAAATGTATCCGGAAGCGTCGTTGATTAAAACATTGTTATTTGCAGAACAAAATTGGAGCTTTAATCGTGCGCGTCCAAAAAGACGTAAAAACTGATGAGTTCATGCAAAATGAATACAGTTTTTCAAACTGATGCCGACTTTTTCCCAAGATGCACTGCGGGTATAGCAGGATTTGCGCCTCCAACGGCAGCTTCTAGGTATTGTGAATCGCTCGAATTAAATGCATGTTGATACTAGCCACCTTTTTTAAATCTTTAATTTCAACTTTTGCGAACCATTTTTTTTTTACTGCACTTAAACAAAAAGGCACCAACAACAACAAACAAATTAAATCTCATTTTCAGTTCAGCATGCTGACATTACTGAAGAAAATACTAAAAGAAGTCCAAAGATGCATCTCATAATCAGAGACACATGTTTGTTCAAAATATAAATTCTATATTATAGTTTGCTGGGTTAGGGCCGATTTATACTTGCTGCGTAAACAGCTCGGTAGCTCATTTTGAAAATTGCTCAGTGTGTGAAGGGACGCGCAGTGCGTAAAGAAAGTTAGTGTGTGCACGTGCACTTTTTATAAACTTTCAAAAAGACGGATGCACCGATTGTATGCATAACAAATTTGTCGGACAAATTGAAATAATTGAACATTTGACGTATGCGTATCCGCAAAAGCACGCAAAATGTAATACTTTAGGGAATTATGATGCGTTTATAATTCCCCTCATTAAACATTCGCATGGCCGGATTTGCAGTCGAAGCCTGTTTTTTCATCCCCCCCAAAAAGAAAAAATGGTTTGTTCCACTGTTCCAGACAGTGACAAAAATTCCAGTCCTTGTCAATTTTTCACTCCACTCTTTCTTTCCAGCCATCACGATTCTTTCTTCGTATCGCCGTCCGATTTCTTCTCAAACTTCTTGGCGGAATCCTTGAGAATTTTCACCAGATTCTTCATTTCTGGCACCTAAAATATGAATGTCGATGTCAATATTCAGGGTTATCAAATGCACACTGTTTTGTTTTTGTTTTCGGTAAAGAATGTAGTAATGCTAATGCAAGCGGTTGTGTACAAAGTCTATGGAGAGTCGAGACAATTTTCTAAGTATTTCCTGAACAAATGGGAAATGTTTCTCAGTCCCAGATTCATGTCTTTTCAACACGTTTGCACTGTTTGATCTCCATTGAGATGATATATATGAAGGAAAAACAGCGTCAGGTTGCAACATTTCTCCCCATTCCTGTTTTTGTTTTGCGCAGTATTTTAATGACGGGTTTAGTTTCAGTTTGAGTTCCAGCTTTAGTTCCTGTTCCTGTTTTAGTTCTGTTTTAGTTTTAGTTCCTGCCCAAAAAGCTGCATTGTAACTGGATGAATCTAAAAGTAGGGGGGACAATACAAATTTTAATATTGCTTTTAGGAAGTTATTTGGGACTATTTCTTGAAGGGCTTAGTGAGTAGATTGCAAATCTCTTTCAACTTTTAAAATCGGTCAAAGCGTTGCCAAGTTATGGTCCGATAAACTTTTCAGATTGCGCTTTTTCCTAGACAACAAACGTATTAAGCAACAGTAATTAAAAAGTGTTTTTTGAACCATCTCATTTATTCTATTTACATCTTTTAAGCATTTCAAATCATCTTTTCTAGTATGTATGTTGCTCATATTTTTCATATAAGTCTTTCTTTTTCAGATGATACATTTCATGAGATCTGCAAATTCTCATGTTGTTACTCGTTGTCTAGTGGGTCTGCACGGTGTGTATGACACCCCTACTAAAAGTACCTTTACAATGTACATGTAATCTTGCATCATAATTCTGTGATTGTATATTTGTACACTTACATCATAATTCTGTGACAAGTAGATGCCCGCTGCAGTACCAGACACGAAGCCCACCTGTTAAAAAGGAAATTCATTAACACAAGGTCAATTAACATTGAATCTGGTTTTTGTGATAGCAGACTGACAAACATTCCGTGCACTGCAATTGTTTAGTTTATGTGCCCATCCGTTTGGAGATTTTCATTTTAGCATTCTAAAAAGACCTCAGCACCATCCTTTGTAATTTGAAAATTGTAAACGAATTTGTTGCTAGAAAATGTGATGTTTTTTTATGGCTTTTCAGTTGATGCAATGTGGATTGATGCCATTTTATAATGGATATTGAAATACACTAAAGTCAAGACAGTAACCCCAACTCCCTCACCATTGTTATTGAACAATACAATTCCTTCAAAATCCTCCAACTTCCTTTGTTGTGTAGGGAGTTAGGGGTAAAGTAAACTTAAGTTCTAAGTTCTAAATCAGTAATGCAATTTGTCCTGTTCGTTTATGGACCTTTTTACTTACCAAAAAAGAAAACATTTTGCCAATTTTCAGTCGATCAGTGAAAACGACAATGCAAGCAACCTAACGTTTAGCATGTACACAAATTTTGAAAGAGTAATTTCAGGTGAACTGAACACTTTTCAACCAACTGTTCTCCGTTCTGATCTGTTGAATTTCTGCAGTCTTTTCTTTCTTTTTTACGTGCGCACGGTGATTAGCAACAGCGCCACCAAGCGTTTGTGATGATTAAAATTAAGATGGCCGCGCCCGTGAGAATTTGTTTTCGTCAATTTTCAAGGCTTACTTGCCTTGTGAGAGGACAACCTAATAACATTGCCAGTTGTCACACAGGTCATCCTTATGCTGGAGGTATATTAGAGTTAAAACAAATATATATTACAGGTATTGTGTGTAAAGTTTTACGCTAATGAGTAACGCCGTAGTCACGGTACTAATACATACACAACCCGTTGGCAGGGCGGAGCCGGGGGGGGGGGGGGGGGGGGGGGGGAGATATATAAATTGGCTAGTGCCTATAGTAGTAGTACTACTAATTATAGGCACTAGCGAATTATTCAGGACGGGTACTACTACTAGCACTGAATGAGTAGTTGGTATGGTTTGAGTTCAATAAGCACTGGTTTAACGGTTATAATATTAGCCACTTTCGGCAATATATGTAGGCTGTACATATCTAAGTCTAGGCCCCGCACTAGTGCAGGGCCATAGACTAGGGCTAGGTCGTATCCTGACGTGACGCTAGGGCCTGGGCCCTACACCTTCGGTGGTTGTGTACAAAGTCTGTTGAGAGTCGCGAAATTTGTTTTCTTATATTTCTTAACAAAATTGAAAATGTTTCTCACTCAGTCCTGGATTCATTTCTTCTCAACATTTTTGCACTGATTGATGATATAAAAAGAAAAAAATACAGTGTCGGGTTGCAACATTCATTTCTTTGCAAACATATTTAAAAAAAAATAGGCCTACTGAATTAATTATAACCCAAATACATGTATTTTCGTAAATTACAGCAAAAACAAAAGGTGTATCTTGATGAGCTATTAACGTTGAAACCTCTAATGTAATTTCTAATCAAGAGAATATATTTTATTCTGTAATGTTTTAGCATCAACAGGTATCGACATCGGTCTTCCAATCTTTCCATCTGGCAAGGATGTGCTTAGAGAGAGATTAGCCAGGAACAGGCAAAACAAGGGCAATACTGAACTGGAAAAAGCCGCCAGGCATAGAACATGTGAGTTAATTGAAAAATCTGAGTAAAAATAAATCCTGCTGCTACTTTTTTTTATCATAAATTATCTCAAGGAAGCTCAATCGGTGCAAAGTTGACAATACACGAATCTGAGACTCATTTTAATTTTGTTTAGAAATACTTAATTTTCCGTAGACTACATTCTACTGAAGGAATTACATGCATATACGGACATTACATGTTTTTATGCTGCGGAAATCCCAGTTTTTATACCACAAAAGAAGTTGGAAAACTATGATTTTCAGATTTACATATTTTTGTAATCTCTGATATGTCTACTACACATTACACATAATTTAAAGAAATACATGTGAAAACAAAAATTGTTTTTAACCAGTTCGCGCCGGGATTATTTTTACATCGCCGAGCCGACGGGCGGGATTATTTTTAACGAAACTCGATCCGAAGCGTGTTCAGGCCGATAGTGCTGGGTAGCACACCCACGCATTTCCGGCCTTGCGCGCTGCTGACATACATTTCCGAACTTGAACTTGGCGTATTTATTCGTCATCCGTTTTGAATTTGGGGAAATTTTTGCGTTTATATACGTCATCCGGCGCGAACTGGTTAAGGAAAAACAATTTCATCATTCATTTTCACAAATGTAAAACTTGAAACTGTATTATTTTACGCTTTTGACAAAAAGCCATATCTATGTGACCCAGCACGAGTAAATGAGACATGTTGCGGCAAAAATAAAAATTGAGATTTTGATTTCATCATTTAAAGCTTGTTTTGCTTTAAATGATGAAATCAAAATCTCAATTTTCATTTTTGCCGCAAAGTATCTCATTTACTCGAGCTGGGTCACATATAACCTATTATGTCAAAGGAATGTCCGATTAAAGTGTATCAAACGGTAAAGAAGAATTGTATTAACTTTCTTAATAACAGCAAATATTCATTTTGACCTCCGCTCCGCTCCGTAACATTTGTGTTGTTTGTTTTTTCTCTCACAGTACAAGTTCCACTGGATGAAGTGAAGCACGAGTGGACGCGCACCAGCGCCCCACATCACCTCCGACGCATCGCTCATCATTACGGCATCTTCAAGGACCTCTTTGACGGCGCAGACTTTCTCCCTCAAGTCACGCTCAGGATCTCCTATGACGGCCACGAGGACGAGACCGTGCCGGTCCATTCCGGCAATTTTCTCACACCAACCGAGGCGAGTTGATAAGAAATGAATTGACTATCGAGAGCTATCCCACGAGTGTTTGTTTACCACAAATACAACTTGAGTAAACTGCAGTATGCAGTACGCAGTACTCTTACTACACTGGCATATGACAATTGAGTAGTATTTTGTACAGAGTAAAGTGTACTGTACCCCAAATGAATGCCTGGGATGTTAGAGTTAAAGGCACGTTGTTGGAACACTAACAATTACCCTGAATTGTATCTACTGATTGAGATGGTATTTGGAATGTTTCGTGGGCCCAATGAGCAGGGATAATAATGACACATCACCTTGAATACCACTTTTGGTAGATATGTGCGCTATATAAGAATTGGCTATTAATTAATTAAATGCTTCAAACAATAAAAATGTACAACCGACAAATAGTAACGTTAGAAGTTAATAGTTTGTAAAGGAATTGTTGTAATGTTCTTAACCCCCCCCCCCTTGGGGGCAGACCACTGCAGTTGTGTACACTGAACGATCATACACATGTTTGTTTATGGGGGTGCATGTTGAAATGTGTTGGAGGATTAACAAGAGCAAGGATTATGATTATGATTTTGCTGTAGGCTTCCCTGCCACCAGATGTCGTCTTTGATAGTCTCGAAGACAGCCTGTGGACGTTGTTACTAACTAACCCAGGTAAAAAAAACTTAAACCTGCAATCATTTTGAGGTCATAAGAAATTGAGTAAATGTGGACAAGTGAAAGTCTAGAACTTCACACCGTTCACTGTAGTGAAACAATACCACAGAAAACATTTTGTCAAAATTTGCACTTTTTTACACTTAAAAAAAAAAAATTATGTTTATTTACTTTCTCAGATGGGCACTTGCTGGATAATAAAAAGGAGTATGTTCACTGGTTGATGTAAGTAAAACAAATTCCTAAAGTTAATAATTTAAGTTAATAATTTTGTTAGCCTGTAGTTTTGTGCCGGAATTGCACTTTCAGTTATATTTTACTATTCTTTTGTTTATTTAAACAGAGGCAACATCCCTGGTAACCGGCTGAGTCAAGGCGAGGAGATCTTTGATTACCTGCCACCGTTCCCAGCGCAGGGCACCGGTTATCATCGCTTTGTGTTTGTACTCTTTCAACAGGATGCCAGGGTTGATTACAGCGACGAAGCAGTCAGCCTGCCATGGTGAGTGCCCTCTTTGTGTCGCAGAAACCAAGGTTTGGGAGACTTTTACCAGCCCTAAATTCTGTATGACCGTGTAGATTCGTATGTTTCAGGTTACGTTTTTAAAGAAAAACAATTAATAACTTCCACATGCTTTCATGGATTTTGATGAGACTTGGATGCAGTGACCCTCGGGTGGGAAGACACAATTCTTCATTGGATTACGGAGATCAAAGGTTATGTAGGGTTATTTGAGGTTGTCATTATTATGCAATTTTTATATTTAAAAAAAAAAAGTTTTAAAGAACACAAAACATACTAGATCGACACTTGTGATTTGAAGATCACTGATTTATTATGATGTCTACTTTGTTTTTGCAGTCGCAAACTACGTGAGAGGACCTTTGAGACGTTGGAGTTCTACAGGCAGTACCAAGACGTGATCACACCGGCAGGGTTGGCATTCTGCCAATGTCGTTGGGATTTGTCTGTGAGAGAGACTTTCCACCATACGCTAGGTAAAATGTACACACAGCGACACACAGGCACTTTCCTGCACTTTAAAAAGTACATCTCTGTGGGCATATGGCATTGTTAATTGTTCTAGTGCTTAAAGCATTTCCCCCATAGACGTTGTGCACACAATTCCTTGTGGAGACAACCTCCTCTATAGAATTTCCTTGTGGAAATGTTTTTATTCCTTTGTTCTCTATTGTCGTTTTTTATCTTCACAAGGTAGCGAATTTATAGAGAAAAAAAATGTAAACCTAGAATTTCTTGCTGTTCAGACAAGTGGAAATGCTTATTTGCAAAAAAAAATAAAAAATTAAGGAAAAAATAGTGACTTACAATTTGATCCACTTGCTTCCGTCTCCAACATTGGTATTTGATAGATTAACTGTCAAAACTCTTTTCTACACAAATAAACCAAAGGGATTCTGTTACAATTTAATCGGTTGTTAGAAGTATCTAACCGCTGTTTCATGTCTTATTTCCTTTTCCAGCCATGCGGGAACCCATCTTTGAGTACGACCACCCTAAGCTGTACATAGCAGAACAAAAGAAGTTTCCCCACCGGAAACCCTTGCAGTACCTCTTTAAGTACATGCCCAATGACAAGAGGGCCAAGATAAGAGGCTTCTGGCCCAGTTTCCCGAACAAACGACTTCGAGAAACGTCAAAAAAAGAAGAACAATAGACTGTCACTTCCAGTCATTCAGGTCATTGAGATACACAGATAGGTTCACCCATGTAAACACTATTAATCGTAGACCCCCCAATTAGCCCTCCTTCGGAAGGCCTTCTACGCGATTTTTCAATTGTGGATGGATGGTCAATCGTGGATCCTTTGTTTATGCCCTAACCTAATTGTCCGAGGCGGGTTCAGGCCGATGGTACCGGGAAACACACCCCGCATTTACGGTGACGGACATTTTGGGCCTTGCTCGTGACGTGTTTATGCTTCATCCGTTTTGAATCTGGGGAAAACTTTGCGTGTATATACTTCCTCCTGCGCAAACTGGTTAAGAAGAGATACACATACGGCTTATAGTCAACATTTACAATAAACGTTTCTGAATATTTATATTGCCTAGCGGATGCCAATACTTACACATAGATGGGGTTTTAGACTTGACAGATAAATGAGTCATAACAATAATTTATATTCCAAATTCATGTTTATTATTCCATTTACTGTTATCGTGAAGTTTTTGGTCAATATACCACAAACAATTGGTGTAAACGTGTACATTTTTGGGAGTGGGACCCAAGTAATTGAGTTTGCAATGACCTAATTTTGTACAAAAAAGCAAGTTTTTTGTTTTTTATTTGAAAAACCCCCAACCCATTTCCAAAGATTTTTAATAAATAAGAAAACAAATATTGGTTGCTTTTAGCACGAAAATAAACATCATTTATACTTCGTAGCCTGGCACACCATGAAAGATGAAGAAAAAAAAATATAGGATTGGGATGTTAGCAATGGAATATATTTTAGTGAATAATTGATACAAATTTCAGGTTGGTTTTCAGTTGCTGAGTAATCGCAGGTTTTTTTCTAAAGGGATAATAAAAAATTATCAGCATTTTTGAATTTCGACTTTTTGTTGAAAGTATGGGTGGGTGGGTGATTAAGATGCATGTGTCCGTTTTTCAATTGTTGAATACATTTATATGTATTTTATCTTGGGTACCGAACAAAATTAGAAGCCATTTTTTGCAATAGTGTCACCGCCGTGTTCTTAAAAACGATGACGCGCAGATATTTTGGTTACCCTGTTAATCCAATGCGTGTGCATACTACTTAAGTGCAAACTCGAGCAAGCCTAGTGCAACAGCAGAAGTCAATAAGTGGCCGCGGACATATTGAAATTATTTACAATGGCTTATCAAGCTCCAAGACCTATGATCTTGTAACTTGTGTTGCCTCTGAAATATCAATATACATTCATTTTTTAATGTACATGTTGTTACACTAAGTCCAGAAGTGTACAATTATCTTACACATGATTTGAAAAAAAATATTATTTACATGCACCCGACCATAACAATTAAAATATAATACTTCAGCTGAACTTTTGTTTTTCTAATCTAGATTCACAAGAAATTTATTGAGCATTAACTGCACAAATGTACTTTATTTTTTACAGTGATCACTCATGATAAAGATAAAACCCAAATTGTAATACTCCATGATTGTTTAAAATGAAATTTTCATTTGGGATCTGTCTTTAAATGTCTTGCCAAAGTCATGCAACATGGTGATCCCAAAATGTGTAAGATTGAAAATATAATTTCAATTTTGGGGAAAATATTCCAAAATATTTTAAAAGTTTTGATAAATAATGTAATAAATTGTAATAAATAATGTCATTCTTGCACACGACTCAAACAAAATTACACATGTTGCCCAAAGCTTGGCCTTTCAATACACAGTGGATTTGTCCAATAAATTATTTTAAAATACAAAAGGAAACCTTTTGTTTATTACTCATCCAAATTCTATTCTGAAATGGAGTGCAGACTGCAAAAAACGGCCCCCAACCGCAAAAATGCCCAATCTCTCAATTTTAAAGAATCATTCAAAGTGATCCAGAATCCTGATTTGGATCTAGCTCAATCTGAATTATTATTGGAATCATTCTTGACCCATAATCTATTTACCCCCCAAGCTTCGTTAACATCCCTCGACTCCAGTACTTTTTCCGTTATCCTGCAAACAAACAATGCTAGTAAAAACATAACCTCCTTGGCAGAGGTAATGAGAAAGCCTTCCAATGAAGTGCGTTGAACCCGGAGGTAGGTTGAACAGTGCTCATTTACAGTTTAGTGTCCAAAATCTGTTTTTTGGTTTATTTATTTTCACACTGGACAGCAAGGGTTGTCCACCATGAGTATGACGTCGATCCCGTACAGCTCCACCAGGTCCATGATGAACTGTCGGTCAGCGACCGGGTCCAGCCCCATGGCCTTCATGTGCTCAGTGGTCAGCGCTTTGTCCTGGCTCTCTGACACGTCCATCAGGGTCTGGAAGATGTGGTTGTTCTGCTCCAAGAAAAACCTGTTAAATAGAAGAAGAACAAAAGAGCGAAGGTAAGGTCGTGTAAAGAGCGTTACCTCTGCATCTGAACCGGGAGGTCGAGTACCCGTAGCCAATTTTACAAACTGCATAATAACTTTTCAGATGATGAAAGCAAAAGATTTTGAATGTCGTTTGTTGGTAATTTTAAAAGTGATACAGGCTACATAGTAAAACAAAATATATGTATATTTTAAATTGATGACGCTCGTGAATTTGAAGTTTACCCCGAAAAGCAAATCTCACTGTAAAAACTTCTATCTTGCTGTAGCATGTATCGACGCCATCTGACAAATACCCGACTTAAATTAAAGTGTTTAGTTCCTGCTATGATAATCCTGCAATAAAGAAAGTCGACTAACAGGCAAAGCAATCCCACTGGTATACGCGCATCAAATGAACAAGTAGCGCAGTGCGTAATACCAGTGACGTACTACCCATGGAAAGTATATTTGCTATGCGAAGGGCTCCCTCATAAGACCACGCCCGGAGTCCATATAAGCCTAATTTCCTGGCAACTTACGTTGCGAATGTCTGATCGTCGTCCAGCTCCTCTCCGAGTTCCTGCGCTCTAAACATCATGGCGCAACGCTGATTGTTGAGCCTGTTAAACTTCTCCTTGTCGGTGGCGTTGGTCTTGGCCATAACCTGCAGGTTGGCTAAATGCGTCGTGACATTCTGGTTGTCCACGTACACGTCGTACAGGGAGTGCTTCTCCTGAAACACTTTCTCCGTCGTGCCTGAAGAGTCAGGAAAAGACATTTACAGTAAACAGGTTATTCTGTTTCAAATCACCTCAATTAAATTTTTGCTTCCTATACATGTTGTAAAAGTTGACAAAATGTGATATTCCTATGTACACAACATATATCTACCGCAACTAAATTGAATAACAGTTTTTTTGTGAAGGTGTTTTTACCTACAGAAGTTTATATAGAACAATAGATATTGATGAGTGTCTTTATGTAAATACAACAATATACCATAGCCTCTTTGTTGCTCTGGCCCATTTGCTGACTCTCGAAGCCTCTGCCAATAATATTTTTTTCTTTTTTCTTTTTTCCCCCCCCAGTGTCCAATTTCTTTGTTCGATTCTATTTCAGACCAGCGCTGAATCTAAAATTACACCATACCCATATATCCTCCATGAGAAACGCGATACCCGTAGATTTGTATCAGGATTGCCGAAAAACCATCTATCAATGCATTGTCCACGATGATAATTTTGCCCAGACATTAATATCAACGTCTGTATCCACTTACAGGCAATGTATGAAACCTCAGTTTCTATGACTTCTATATCTGCAACGTTGATGTAAAAGATTGGTTTGTATTCGCTTGCTGTGGATATGAAGACGTCGTGCTGACCCAACGTGGATGCACAGTAAACTGTAGAGAACACAAAATGAATAAGATTTAGACAAAGAGTCTAAAATGTTAAAATGTTCACATACAAGTAGTAACTTATTACATGTGCATAAACTGCATGTAGAAAGTACATTCATTGAAGATGGCTTTTTTTTTCTTCTAGAATGTATACAATTAATTACAACCCAGGAAATTGACCCTAGTTGAGATACATGTAGGACCACTTTGAAAATAGCCCTCGACATTCCGAAAATGTTGTCAGTACACGAGAACAAAGCATCGTTTCCACAGGGATGAAAAAGAAAAATCTGATTTTTGGACACCTACAGATCGTTTTAGCCAAAAAAACATTGGCAACAAATATTAAAAAATTCTAACAACAAAATAAAATCCCCCTTAAAATATATTTTTTTTCAAATGTATTCATCCATGTATATACATGTACAACACCAAACACAGCAGATGTGTACATCTTTACAAACACAGCCAGTACGCACATTCACATTTTTGTATCCTTGTGGAGACATCTCTTTGCTCTCGTGTACAAAATAATTAGAAAGTCGAGCACGTTTTTCCAAAATGCTTCTATTTCAACCCCAATTAATTTCCTGGGTCGACCCAATATACCCTATTATACCCTAACCCAAACACTAACCCACGTTTTAGTAATTTAAGTAAAATCCAAAAATCTATTTCATGAAATTTCTATAGACCTATTTATCTATATCAATTACCCTGTGGAGACCTTTTCACTCCCATTGTCCCCAATGTGTTCGCGTCTTCACAGGGTACTGTATTTCCCTACATAACTGCATTATTCATTGACATGTTGACTACAATTTCATCTCTACAAGCACTGGTAAACCAAACATTGATGAAACCCAATCTACAATACAAGACCTGTGCTTCAACCTATGAACTAACCGTGCAAACACACACATCCTAATCAGTATGGCCTATCACACTGCTTACTTCCCATGGGGCTACTGGCGATATTCATTAAGTGCATTTATTAAATTAAGGGCTTGTTCAATGCCATCTCATATTAGATAGGTCTACATTTGCGTGTGTGTGTGTTTAGAGTGCCGATACTATTTACATGTAACTGCTGTGCAATTCTACTATGAAAGTAAACATGGCTAAAAAATGAACAATTTACGAAAAATTTCATTTATTATTATTTTGCAGGATTACATAAAAATATGAGGACAATTACAAGAATTGAAATAAAATAATAAAAACAGGACAAAGCAAGGAAGATTACAAAAGAAAACACCCTTATAACAAGAAAAACAACAATAATGCACACCCCTGCAGGATTGCCAAGTAAGCAAACTAAATTACTATCGAGTGGATTTCAAAGTGATTACAATTTTTAAAGTGATCCAGATTCCCGATCTGGAACCAGATCATTCCGAAATTTGTATAGAATCATCCTTGACCCATACACTATCTGCCCACCGAGTTTCGTAATCCTGCTAACAATCAAACAAGCAAACAATCAATTGCCAGCAAAAACATAACCTCCCTGGCGGGGGTAATAATTACAAGTAATTGATGTGTCTAAGACTTTTTTGTTGTCCCTCACCTCTGTAGCAGACTACACCAATAGGAGGTGGCGAGAAGAACAGTATTCTCTTGCGTAGGAGGACGTACTTCCATAATGTGAAGATCTGCTCACCGAAGAAGTTGATGAACTGTCCAAAACAGCCGGCTGGATGCGTGATCTAAAGTGAGAACAAAAAGGCAAACAAATACATTATGTTAAAGATGTACATAAGTATGAATTTTTAACATATTCAACCAACCATGACAAAGTTGTGCATAAAATGACATAACACGAATGTACAGTACATGTATGTACTCGTACTGCAGTAAATTGGCAACAGTATGCATACATGATGTACATGTTGAGTCAAAACAAAACTTGTATCTGTAATCGTCACATTACATCATCTTCCTGTTTTGTTTTTTTTAGACTTTTACTTTCAAGTAATTTGGAGGAAACAGACAAATTGTTGAATATAACTGAATATAAAATTACAAGTACTACATGTATTTGTTACTGTGAAAATCAAAATACATGCATGTACAGGGTGTGCCAAACACCACAATTCAGTCTATTTCATGGATTTTGGATAACATTTTATACTTTTAAACTGAAAGGTACATTAACAGGTATGTGCATTCAAACATGAATGCAAATCTACACATACATGTATGTACACATTTATAACTAGCAATATCACTTCAAAATCAGGGGCGAGATTTTGGAGAAAATGAAAAATAACTGGTAGAAGGTTCGGGGGCTGCATTGAGCCCCAGTGCAGCATAGGGTCGACGATTAGTTTGAATTTGCTTAATTTAAAGGCACTCTGTAAATATTTCTTTTGTTCCACATTTACCTTTACAGATATTAAATGCATGATGTCCATATTATTCATTATTGGATTCAGACATACATGTACACATGTAACCAAGAATCATAATGAATAAATGCTTTCCAAACACACCTTCATTGTAGGTATCATACCTTCATTGTAGGCAGACTGTACTCGGAGCTGGGAGTGGTTATGGGTGTGGTTATGGGTGTGGTCATAGGCGTGGTCATGGGCGTGGTCCCAGTCGATCCCACCATCGGTGATGATACCGATAACGTGTCTCGGGATGTCTCTCTAGAAGGCAATGACCCCTTACGATCGTTGAAGAACGCCAAAAGCTGCTCGTAGCGGCCGGGAATCTCTAACTGATGCCTGCAACATACATGAGACGTAAGCATACATTGTAACTACTGTTAAACACGAACACTAAGGGGTATTCTGCCGAGCACACATTAAAGAAAAAAACACTTTCTATGATTGCTTTTTTTTCTTCTGAGTGATCAATTTCAGGCAGAACAATCAATTACGAATGGTATTTGATACAAGCCCTATCTTTATTTTGAGCACTGTTCTGGTCACTAAACCAGTACATTTATGTGTATTGCCAATGTTCCTAATACACCTTTAAAGTTATACCATTTGTCAGTTGTACATTTTTATCGTTTAAAGTAGAAAAAATTCTCACAATCTATAAAGAATGGCGCTTGACAACTAACCTGACAAAGTTTTAGCTCTGTGAAAGCTGTATATTCCGAGAAAAAAAAGGCCTAAAATTTTGATTTGGAACAACTACTAAATATGTACATTTCCAAAAATGTGTCTCCGAGATGCATCTTTGGATTTCTTTTCTTATTTTTTTCAAGGGTTAAGGAGTCACACTAATGTCACACTAAAATATTGATGGAAAAATAGTTTCCAGAGTTCGTTCTCGTACCGGACTTGGTTTTCCAAGAATTGCATATGTTTGTAGAGTGCCGTGTACGACGTTGCTAGGATACCCACTGACTTCATACGGGCCCCCCTCTCCAATTCACTGTCCACTTGCATATTCTGGAAACAGCTCAAGCCATAGTAGTTGTCTTTCCTGAAATATCTATAAAACAAAATTTAAAAAAAGTAGTTCCACCTGACCTGTGTAATTTCCCATGCAAGTGTCACTGAAATTGACTTGTTATTATTATTGCAGAACTCTAGGAACAAATGGAAGACACCAAATATTATGTTGGATGTAACGGGGACACAAAAAAATGGGTCCCCTAATTTATGTTCTGATGACTCACATGCATTTCAAATGGACAAGTGCAAACCAAATTGTATTCATATCCAACAGAAAATATTTTATCAATTTAGAAGTATCAAGTGCACATAAATCAATCACCAATGGCTCTAAGGAAAGTATCCCCCAGCGCTGGGATCGCACCTCCATCAAGACTACAAGGTACAAATATATCAGGATAATGCACTAGTCTTTAGTACATGTAGGTGTCATGTTTACCCTCAACTCATGTTGCAGGTATCGTTATACCCAAGAGGAATTAGGCGGGTAATTTAAGATGAGCACGTGCGGCATGTTTATGCATACGCCAATCATCGGACTACATCAATATTTGAAAGGTTTTTTTATATTCTTGGGCTAGCTCTAGACTTTAGGTCGTTATTGGTTCATGGTTCTACATCATGTAGCCATACAAATGTCTTGAGGGAATTTCTAATGAGGCCAAGAAAATTAATTGCTGTGTTTCCGGTTACCCAACTTGAGAAATTATGCAGAACCTAAATCATTTTATTTGGCAAAAAACAAGTTTGGTATGCTTTACTAGTGCGAGAGGCCGAGAGCTAAGTTAGGGTTTTGGGTTAAAGAGCACTTTTGAGGAAACTAGAAAATTAGAAATATGCAATTGTATATCATACAGTATGTACATTTATTGTAGTGTGGCAATTAACATGTACAGTTTACTGCTAGAGCTTGTACAAAAAGTAAAAAGACTGATGAAATTGAGGCCATGTTTAATATTCGTTCAATCAAATTCATAACGAGATCTTAGAAATCGTGATAACAATCGATAATGATCCTTGGCGTCAGCTGAGCTCATCACCGATTCACAATCTCCTAGAGCCATCTTGACCAAACTCAAGTACAGTACGCAATGGTCTACATAATTACCCACTTGATTTTTACCCTTGCGTTGTATTTAAAGGTAGTATGTCCATTTGCAAACCTTAAAAAAAACTAAGTAAATTATAATGAAACACCTTACTTGACTGCATGCGAATAAGTCTCAAGCATTCTGTGAAATCACAGCATCTGTTGTGCTGTGGTTTTCAAGAAAACTGGAATTTTTTATGATCAATTTCTAACGATTGCCGACCGGCAATCATTGGAAATACCTTTCAAACACTGCCCCCAATTTATTAAATTTAATTAGTCCACATTTTATTTGCAATAATGTTTACACATCGGTGAATGGGTGCCAGCCCACTAGTCTGGTTTCCTAACCTGATAGTTCCCCCCGACACATACATTGCTGTGTTCCATCTGAAGGCAGTCAAGAAACCAGACTACAAAAACAGAATTAATGTTTTTGGTTTAAACAGCATCACAATTTTTAAAATAGGCCAGCGTCACAATATTTACTATAATAAATCCCCTATCTGATCCTTTTTCGAAAATTAAAGCAAAAGCAAATGGTGTATACAACCTTTAATGATTTTTTTAAAAACTCGTTTTGGTAACAAGTACCTCAGGCTCCCTTGCAATCCTCATCTGCTTGAGAGATCTTATTAATCATTGCCCTCACGGAAGACGGTTCAGTTTATTTCCTCTCGCTTGGCCATCTAATTTTGCTTGCACGCTGAGAGCGAAGCAGACGCACCGTACTTAATGAAATTTATTGCTTCTCACATAGTTAAATTGCAAGCAGGTAAATAACTCTACAGGGGTATGTTTTGGCATTCATAACCAAGAAACTGGTTCTGATATTTTCCTTTCGTTAATGGTTTTAGGAAATGGGAATTCGAGTATTGCACGACTCGACTGCGCGTAATTCTCGCCAGTTGGAAATTCTCAAAGAAATTCACCGACAAAAAACTACGGAACCAGTTCTTGGTTATGATCGTTTGTGACCGCGAAAATGCACTCCAAGACACTGCAGCCTGAATACAACAGTTCTATAAATTTCTTTTTAAACCTTCACTGAAAAAATGCTTTCCTAATTATATCCAGTTTATTTTAAAGAAAAGTACAACATTTTCGTTCACTGTAATTTTCAGAAATGGATTGATTTTGGGGGTTAGTATTTCATAATAATTCAATAGTTTTGTTTTGGGGATGTTTTTAAATGGTGTATAACTACCTTGAAAGCAGACTTTTAACTAATATTGCCTTTGGTCCCGTTCATAATAATAATACAAAGTTCTTATAAAGCGCACATATCCTAGACACTAGATCAAGGCGCTGAACAAATTAATACCCCTGGTCACTGGGCCATTTTCAATCCTTAAACCATCTCAGCTCCCTGGGGAGTATACAGCCTGTGCTGCAATATATGCGCTACTAGGCTAAATCAATCACAATAACCACCTCTGCCCTCACAGGTACCCATTTGCCCCTGGGTGGGGAGAAGCAATTATAGTTAAGTGTCTTGCTCAGGGACACAAGTGTCACGACCGGGACTCGAACCCACACTCTGGTGAATAGAACACCAGAGCTTGAGTTCGGTGTTCTTATCCACTCGGATACGACACCCTACATCATCAGGTGTGCCTAGCCTGTGCGGTCCCCACTACTACCGTCCAATTAGTACATTTGTCTAGATACATTGCACAGCGCTCCCGAGGACGAATATACAGTAGGAGGTTGCCATTGATTTTTTGCGGAGGTTTTGACTTACATGAAATCAGTGACGACAGTGTGGGCGCCACTGGCCATAGCCTTGAATTCCACCCCTTCCATATCCATGTCTTCTGGCTGCGACCATTCCACGATGTTACCTAAGAAACACAAACAAGATCTATAATTAGGTAGGTTAATCATCCTTACTCGCCTCTCGCAGCCGGCCATACGACCCATATCTGACCATGGAGCACAGCCAAAGATCGTAAATGTTGATTTTTGCGGGAGGGAGAAAACCGGAGGACCCAGTCTTAGAGAAAAACCATCTTGGTAAAGGAGAAAATCAACGACTAACTCTACTCACATATGGTCTGAGCCGGGAATCGAACCTGGGACACATTGGCGAGAGACAGGTGCTTTTACACACTTGCCCACCCATGCCACCCTATCATCGTTTAAATGTTAGCAGCTGATTTGAACTCGGCAAATGGCTTACTCTTTGCAAAGGATCAAGGAAAATTATTTACAATGTTATAGGTAAATTTGGAATTCACATGCAAAACATTCTGAATGCTTCAATTTTTTAATTCTTTTTTCTAATGATAGCTGTAAACACACCAAGCCTAGACAAGTTGAGACGAGCTGAGACGAGCTGAGACGAGCCGAGACGAGACAAGCCGAGCCGTCATGCCTTTCTTGGTCGGAGTTGGTCTGCCCAGACAGTGTGTATTATCATAATCTATATCCCTAGTCTCAAATTATTTCACACCTCGGTGAACTTTCATTACTCCATCTGTCATCAGCTTGTTGTGTCATTCATTATTAATTTGGGCGAGAGACCGAGATGTGCACAATTTGCAACACCAGATAATTTTTTTTTAAAGAGCAAAATTACGATATCATACGACCGAAATCGCCATAAAAAAAACAAATTTGTAAGGTGTTTACACGTATGTAACATACGTAACATAAGCAGTAAATCTGACCTGTCAGATTGGCGCAATGACCCACATCAGAAAAACAAAATCAAAATAAAATGTATTATATACATCAATTAGATATTTTGTAGTGGTGAGATTTAAAACCTAACTTTTTGATATTCCATTTTAATTCCACTATTCGGATTCAATTTTTAAAACCAAATATTTGAAACCAACCTAACAACAATTTAGGCCTTTTTTTTTACCACAGCTGAACGAGAACAACTGCAACATCCTCCAATGTGCTCCGTGATCTTTGATTGTAACTGCATTCACTTTATACTAGTAAGGGTTTATTTAGAGTTCCTATCAATTGTTCTTCCCACAGTACAGCTCTCGAGTGTTTAGGTAAAAAAAAACAGTGGTCACTGAATCCTGCAAACGATACCGAGTCTATGACTCTAGTATGGGGACACCTTGTTAATCACTTTTTTTTGAAAAAAACCCAAACCAATACACAAATATTCACTTGTTATAAATTGCTTCAGCTTTGATCTTCCATACCAGTAAAAATAACACAATTACGGGAATCTACAGTATTATTGTTTTGTTTTTTTTACGAAAAAAATAAATATTCATCCAAATAAGTTGAGTTCCTTCGCGAATTGTTTCCAATATTTCCCTCTTTTTCCCCCTATGGCTGACTAGTTGATCGTCAGTATTTGTAAGAAAAGTAATAATGTAAACAAATTGTCAATGATGATGAAATTCCGTGAATAGGCACAACTCCTTCAAGATGAGTGGGTGATGACGTCTGTTCTGGGATCTAGTTGACGTACAAGTCTGCGGCTGCTAGATCATTAAGTATGTGCACACGTAGATGGTGATGGTATATTCTGCATACAGCAGTACACGTTCTTGCATAGTTGAACTGTAGAATGTTAATGTGTTCAATCCTCACAACTACCAATGCGGCAATACATGTAGGTAAACAGTTAGACCATTTTTTGTTATTGACAGGGGGAGAAGGGAGAGGGAGAGGGGGAGGGGGGGGGGGGGGGGGGGGTGTCTATAGTCTATATTAAAACTATACAAACCAAATTATTGTCTAAACAATTTGTTTTAAAGATACTGACACTGAACTCCCCATTAAATTAATGATTCCTATGCTGTCATTTTGAGGAAAAGCAATAAAAGATGGTAATAATATCCAACAAGACTTATCCAAAATGCTGATTTCCGGCACAAATTAAAATACGATTCCTCATTCAGCAACTTTTGAATGTTTATAATTAAAACATTGTATTTGTTCAATTTGTTGGATTTACCAAAAATGTCATCTCTTTTTAGACGTTTTAACTTTTATTATGAATCTTTTCTGGTAAACAAAGTTAACTTATTAAACCCTTGCTCTTTTTTTATCCAGCAATATATAATAAAATATAATAAAATTACTATCAAATTTATCTGTAACACACCTAAAAACCATAATGAAAATCAGAATGGGGAATTAAATGCAGATTATGATTATCGACACTCGACAGCGAAATTATGCTCAGATTTCTAAGTTTTAATAAATGCAAAACTCGACCATTAATTTTGCACAGAAATTGTTTACTGTCATGACTGTGGAGAGATCAACAGCGTGATCATCAAACGCAAATGACTCACCCGATCTCGTGTCAAACGCGACGACAAATATCGCCACAATGCTGTCGCTGTAGTGGCTGAGATCACAGATAGAGTTGCTGGCACTGACCGTAACACTGTCGATTCCATTTCTGGCTGAATATCCCAACGAGGCGTCCTTCGCGTACAGGTTTTTAACCGTCTCTCTAGGATCCCGAATATCCGAGAATTCCTCTTGCTGGTAATTGACCAAGAGCGGTGTCCTGTCGCCGCCGGGGGACGCCATTATAGGCGTGGGATTTGGGGCTTTGATGAATTAAACAAAGTACCCGAACACGTTGAAGTCCACACAATCGACAACGAACTGTTAATACCGGAATTGTATGAAAACAATAGGCTTCAACGACTGCTTCTTATTCCTCCATGATTACAATGAGTGTAATTATAAACTCGTGCTCATTATCGCATAATCGAGCTTCATATCGACAGAGGGCGCAATTCGAGATAAATTTCGTCAACAACAACTTTTTACAAGAACGTCGACACGTGGTCGATAGACGAGTGTCCCGCGGTACTAACAGATTTTAGACTATGAGTATGAGTCTCTAAAATAAAGCTGTGCTCTCCTTTGTATATTGTCTTAATTATCTTGTCTCATTTTTTCAAAATGCTTCTCAGTCCCAGATTCATGTGTTTTCAATATTTTTGCACTGAGGCGACCATTGGCATTGGCTTTGCATATATCATCATGCCATGGATTGACCTCGTCCTCAGCTTCATGATAGATTTTTAGAAACCAAAAAACACACATAAAAACCTAAATCCCAGCCCCAGACAATCCTGTTTGTGCTAAACGACGTTGTAACAAATTTGGTGGGTCCAATAATTTGTGTTTCTTGGTAGGATATATACACCATTATATATATTTAAAAAAAATCTTCAAGAATTATTAAGAAATATCTTGCTTATTTGAAAGTAAATTATGATTTCATTTCATTTATTATTTCGCAGGGCACAACAACAAATATAGATACAAATTTATAATCAATATTCCTTTTTAACAGTAAAAAGTTATCAAGTAAGTAAAAAAAGTTAAAGGCATTCAGCAAAATTATGGCATTCAGCAAAATGATTGCACTAGACATCCTGTAATTGTTCCAAAAAATTTTTTTTTTTAAAGAATGCCGTTTTTCTTACTTTTCTCAGCATTCATGATTATAAAACTTCGGAAAGGTCATATTTATAATAAAATACAACTCCCCAAATCCACCCATTCCGAAAATTCAAGCAATTACCAATTGCCAATTGCCAATGGTGTATCCTAGTACTCCTACCTTTTAAGTTATACTGAACAGGGCCCGTAACTACACAATCGCCAAATTTTCAGACTTAGAAATGGGTTTATCCCAGCTATATTTTGGGCTATTGTAGATTGCCAATATTCAGCACTTTTATTTGGTTTCTTCAACAGGTTGTCAATGAATTCTACTCATTGAATTCTACTAGACAAGAAAGCATCGTTGTAAATACACACAATGTGTACCGACACATTGCAAGCCAATCGCGATCTTCTAGATCCTCAATTTGACGGCTACAAGCTGTCCCTTAACCCTCTCCCAAAGTATTCCGTGGATGTAGAGTGTGGTAAGAACATAGTCTTAAGCCGCGTTCGCATTGGACTTTTTTTTGTAAAACCTACGGAGAACTTAACCAAATTAAATCCAATGCGGACAGGCGGTAACATTGTCAAATTGTCCATTTTACCCTCCGCAACAGTAAGATCTACAGGCCCAAGCTTCTAGCGGAGGATTTAACACCGTGAACTTTGACAATCACGTACCGTAACATTTGACAATATTAAGTCCAATGCGAACGCGGCTTAAAAAGGTTTATTTAATAGGTATAAATGTAGTATCCTGACACGTACTTTAAGTTTAATGTACAGTAATGTACAAAGTCTATAGAGAGCCAAGAACACTAAATTTCCTAAGTATTTCCTAACAAAATTTGAAATGTTTCTCAGTTCCAGATTCATGTCTTTTCAACATTTTTGCACTGATTGACCTTCATTGAGATGATATATGATATGAAGACAGCTGTACGCTCCGGCCCATTGTGCAGTGCAGCTACTGGACAAAGGCTGCTGAACAGTCATGTGTATAATCCATTGCAGTGAGGAATTTACCCCCCGAGTAGTTTTGCCCACTGACATAATTGTTGTGGTTTCCAGGTATCGATGAGGTTAAGCTGCGCTCTGATCAGTACACCTTGCAGCACGTCAAGGCGTTTGGCATTCACAACCATTTGGTACATGACCAGTGGAATCCCAACTGTGTCTTCTACGTCGACCAGCGATGGCGGGTCATTCAACACAGAGTTGTACTGGTACAGTATTCAAATAGTTGCTGCTTCGAGTGGTGTAGTAAAACTAGCCTGATCCATGGAGGATTCTTGAGGGAAAATAGTTGATTCATGCGAAAATGGTTGATTCATATTTCATTTGTTGCAGTTGACCGGCCTTCTTTCGTTCTACACACAATTTCCACACCTTCTTGTAATACCAGCAACTAATTTTCACAAAACAGTGCGTAGCTTGCGCCATTTAACTCGTGTTTTGACTGTTTGTGTATTCTTGTGTTCTTTGACAAAATCATTGTTGAATCACCTCCACCCGCCATTTTGAAAATAGTTTTAAACGACTCTCCGAGGGAATCGTGCGCCAACTTAAACAAATTATGTCCTGGGTAAAAAAAGGAAAGGTGTGAGTGTCATTTTATGAAGCTTGATAAGTTGAGCAATGACAGGCTCCACGACAATCAAGATTTGCTGGCAAAATAGGTCGTTTTCAGTAGCTACGCCACAACTTACGCCACCTAAATTGAAACTGCAACTACGCCATAATTTGCTGCATAAGCCGAGTCTTTACGCACTGTCAAAACTTTTGTTGAAAAAGCCCCCCAAAAGTTACACAACTTGCACATTAATTGTGACGCAAGGGGATTTGCGCCATTGCCTAAGGTTTCGTGAAATCGGCTGCAGTGATGAGTAGTCTTTTGCTTTGTACACATGCATTCTTGTTGTAGGAGTCACAGTTGCAGCCTGGCAGGGTGGTCTATGAGATCAGCCATGAACGCGAGCAGTGCAGCAGACCACGGCATAACGCCACGGTGCACTTCCCTTCCACTGAGCTCTGTGTCTTAGCCGATGGAGCTGGGGCTCTCTGCTTACTGGCTACGGGCGACAGGGATTGTGCCGACCCATCCGTGTGGAAGGTATATTAACTCTTGAAAGTACCTTGTAACGATGGTTATTTCCTTGAAGCCAGGTTAAAGAAAATTGATCTCAGATTAGCTCACATCCATTTGGACTCACTACTAGGTTTGGATGAAGCAGTTTTATTGGCTAAACGTACAGTAGACCGTTTGTCTGTTGTGTATTCGTTTTGTTCATTTGAAGCCGCGACTGCAAAAATCTCAAGACGGTCGCTTAACAACCAACCTGATGAAGTTTCAGCTTTGTGAATGCTGAATATTCTGAGAAAACAATATTCTACGATCTTGATTTCAATTCAGAGGTTGCCAAGTATTATTTTAAATCGCACACGAAATTAGCATCCTGGACATGACGAATAATATGCGCCTTGCGCACACTCTTTTACGGATTCAACCAATTACAAACCAACTTCGATAAGAAAATTCAAAAAATGTGTCTTTAGACACATCTTTGGAAATGATCTTCTTTTATTGTGTTTCCTAAAAATAAGAGCATGCCAGGAGGAAGAATTTCACAGAGGGTTGAGTGTCATTAATAATGTCGTGAAAAACAACAGTAATTTGGGTAGTTACCTTTTGAATGGCTGCAACTGGTATACTCTGCCTTCAAGATTCACCGGTATTTACAGAAACAGAGCACTTCCTAACAAAACACGCGCCTGCCTTTTTACGGTACATTGTCACCTTTTTGCCACACTGACCTTAACACGTTGTATTCCCTCGCCAGATACTGTACCGTGACGAGGTCTGCGGTCCTGCCACGCCCTTTGTGTTGCTGCACTCCATAGCGCAGGCAAAGTCGACGGCAGTTGATTGTTTACTGCTACGGATTGAGGAAGAAGACGCAAACGAAAGGACAGATGGTGACCATGACGATGCAGTCAAGACGCCCGGACATTTCGCTGCCTTGCTGGATTGGCTGACGATAGCTAAAACTGACGGTAGCCCTAATATACAAATGTGACCATCTGCCACTAAGAATCTGTAATCTTGAAATTCTCACTTTTTAAGCTTGATGTAATTAAAAAAAAGAGTACATCATCAGCTTTAAAATGATAGCAGCCTAACATGGGTATACAGGGTCAGTGTACTCTATACGAGTGGCTCAACTTGCAAGTTTCTTTAAATGAGTTTTGTCATTTTCGTCGGATTCGTACAGATTACTAAACTGATTGTACGTCCAAAACTCTGGTTTTTACAATTTTTTAAAGGATGATCAAACTGAATTTCTCGGAACTAATAGATTGAGGTACACATTTTTCAAAAGTTTGGTCCTGCAAATTCTTTACAGCCCATTTTTGGTGGGCGGTCACAAACTTTCAAATTTTCTTTTAGATCTTCTTTTAAAAAATCGGCGGGAACGCGACCCAATAATATCTCCATCGAGCTTTTGCAAGATCAGTTTCCTTTTCTGATTTATTTAATTTAAAAAATGCACAATAATACGATATAAGTTTTTGGTTTTGGCTTGTTTTCATGGCCCGACAGATGAATCGACTTATCAAGTGACTCGCAGACGGAGGTTGAAGAGCAGACTGGCACCCTTCTATGCTGCCATTGAGGCAACAGGCAAAGCAGTGTACCTGGCCGGGGAAGCAGAGTTTACCATTACTGAAGACACAGCTAAGACCGCAACGGGAGTCCAGGAACAAGACATGGAGGCGGGAGGCGACTCGGACACTTCCACTGAGAGTAATGGTTTTCTTTTTACTGTTTTGACCCTAACTCCCTAGTGTAATTTACTAGGAACCATACCCATCCTTGCAAATTGCAACACCATATGGAAAACTATACACACAATTGTTGGACTCTGATTCTGGAGGTATATGCCTAACCCAGTGTCAGTTTAGGGGTCCAGTACCCATCCTAACAGATTCCAACAAAACCTGGTGTTGGAGTTTGGCTGGATGGGGATTGTTAGTTAAGGGGAAACTGGTTGGGTGAGTGTGGCCTAGTGGTTAGGGTTTGCGACTTGTGATCAGAGGGTCAGGGGTTCGAATCCTTCTGCCAACTCTGTGTTGTGTCCTTGAGCAAGCCACTTCACCCCAACTTCCCTCTCTCCACCCAGGAGTGTAAACGAGTGTCGGGTGTGAGAATAGCTCAGTTGGTCAACCACCGTTTGGTATTCCAGAGATTGCAGGTTCAGTCCCCACTTAAGTCAATTTATAATCTCGTTATTTTCACAGCGGTTGCTCCTCTGTACACCTGGACCCAAAGCAGCGACGACGTGACTCTGGTCTTTATCCTACCCCCATCCACGCCAAAGTCTGCAGTCAATCTTGCACTGACTGCTGACACCATTCACCTCAGCCTCAAAGATGGTGACGAGCTGCTAAAGGGCGATCTCTGTAGAGCCATCGACGTACAAATGTGCACTTGGATACTCGAAAAGAGAAAGTAAGCGAGCAAATGATGATCTCTGACCAATATACCTGGGGAAGCTGCCACTGTGGTAGAGATCGCTAGCCACTAGTCGATTCGGAACAGCGCTACCCTGAAAATGGAATGTTTGTGAGTGCGATGGTCAGAATAATTTCATGAGGTGACAGATGGAATGTTACATTCCACGAGGCAAAGTCGAGTTGAATGGAACATTCCATCTATCACCGAATTAAATTATTCTGACCATCGCACGAACATTAAACTTTCAGTATTTGCTTTATCCATGCCTCAATAAATCTTTGTTATCTGATTGGTCAGAGCGCAACCATGCAATTCACCATTGAATAGAACTTCTATTTTTGCCGTGTGGCCGCGCCATACATTGGGACGAATAATTTAATACATGTCCATCATTCCGATGACAAGGATTTATTCAGGTGTTGTATAATCACATAATTCGATTGTGTCGTCCGCTTTCGCAGGTTGGAAGTCACCCTTGCCAAGGCAGAAGAGGGTCCCATGTGGACTGAGGTCGTCATCGGTAACCAATGTGGGGAGTACGTGATTGATCAAGATCAGGCCAGGATTATCCATGAACGACTCGCGCATCTTACATCGGATCAACTGGTAAGAACAAGGACAGAAGAGATGTACCTCAAGGGGTCCTGTGTTTTAAAATGTTTATCATCTGGTGTCAATGTTTGCCAACTGTAGATACTCTCACTGCCCTCGCGCGTGGGCAATAACAACAACGCGTGTAATACGCATGTGATTGACTTGTGGCCTGACTTGTGCTGTGAAAATAGATGACCGATTTGATAAAACTGTAATCATATTCTTTTTCACTGGTAACCCAGAACCCAGACCCAGTACCAGGAAGCAGTCAGCCGGGGATAGGGCCCCACGACTTGGAGGAATGCGACGCTCTACCAGATGGCTACTCGACGTTGGTCAGACTGGACGGAGAGACACATACGGTCACAAACAGGGTATGTCACCAGTGAACGATACTGTGCCCTTTACTCTATATAACCACTGCATGGAGCCTATAGCGTGACTTAGTTGATTATAAATTATATAGTAGTATGTCACTAGTAAAAACTTGACACTGAAACAAATAGTTTTCGACTTTGAACACGGCTAGAAACTTGATTATTGAGGCAAGCAAACTTCCCTTAGATTATCTGATTTTTTTCCCCTTGTTTCCCATTAAAAATATAGAAACACTAGAAAGTTTTGTAAATCCTGTCCTCATTTTCAGGGATTATTCTGTTAGTTGTAAACTCAGAAAATCCTAAACTTTGACCTTTTTGAAAAAACATTTCATTGGGTCAGAGTGGATGTCCTGAAATGTTGCTGATGCAATTAAAAGACACAAAACAAACTAGGAATTTATTCACAATCTATTTTTGTGCTGTAACTCTTCCTTTTGTAACATTCCGTCTTGTTTTCAGGTAAGCCTCAGTAGTCACCAGGTCCTCTTCAATGCCCAACTTCATCCAGAGACACCACCCGGCATCTGCCTCCGTCACGACGTGGACGGGTTGCTATGGCAACCGGGCATGGGCAGCAGCTCAGATGACGGGGACCGCCACCGGTGGCCGTGGCAGCACACGGCCACCTTCAACGCTCTGGGCTACGTGCAGGCATCAAAGAGAGACCGCAAGTACTCTTGCTGTCCGCCAGACTGCTCCTACGCCATCATCTGCGACTGCGTCCGGCACCTGTACTTGTACCATCAGCCGGCGGGCATCTTGTCCCCGCTGCGAAACCGGAAGAGCGGGCGCGTGGTCAGTCAGGTGGCCAAGCAGCAGCTGGTCAGTCTCGAGACGACCGGCGACATCTTGGGCGTCGCGGCCGCTAACGACAGACTCTTTGTGCTGACGAACAACAAACTCTGTGTAATCAGAGTTGCGCAGCAGTGAAAAAACAGCGTACATTTTTTTGTCGGGATAAGCGAAAACTGCTGACAAGTTAGGGCTCAAGTTATTCTTTTTTTTTTAGGTTGGGGTGCAAATTCGAATCTAATCGGTATACCCTTCCTCTCAATGGAAACAAAATGAAAAACCAGAAATGCACGCAAGTACATAAATAAAACAGCAGTGCAGTTCACAGTAGAGTTTAATACACGTCAGAAGAAACAGAACCGAAGGATAATGTACATTGCTTGTTGTTTTTTTTTAGGTCAATTGGTTCCTACAAACTGGACAATTTGCCCCGACATTAGTTTGTTTTAAATATGGTGGGCACAACAGGAGGAGGTATTTTTTAAAAGTGGGTACTGGTGTATATATATATAAAGCGAGTTTGTCCAACGCATAAAATTCAATCCCTACTAGTTGCAAGACAAGGGAAACTTTGTGTAGTCATCCGCAACTAAAGGTTGGGCTTTCAATTGCAGAATTAAACAAAAAACGAAACAAAATGGTGTCAATCTATAAAATCAAACACATGAATTAAAAGATTTCAATTTTAAATTATATTGAGGCGAAGTACAAATTCAGTTTTTAGTAATTTACATGGAGTACTTTCGGTGAACCAAGGTTTTCCTTTTCCCACTTTTCCCCCCATAATTACTTGATTGGGGTGGCTCCTAAAGGAATGAAAGATTAGTCAGTTCTTACGTTGTGGCGGAATTTCAGGGATGTGAAAACTGAAGGTTCGTATTTATCCACGTATGGATTCTGTGAATAAACAGTAAATGCCACTTCAACAACAGTTTCAAGACCTCGTTGCGAGTGATGCCACCACATTCACACACTAGATATTCAGTGTAGCAGTATTCATGCCTTGAGTTTTACAAACTAAATCGAATCTTCAGAACGTCATTTTGTCTTCTTGAGTGCGTGACCCTTCGGCTTCAGCTTGTGTCGATCTATGTCGCCTTGCTTCCTCTGTTCTGCCACCAGGGCGTCTTTCTCCTTCTGGACGGCAGCTGTCATCTCGGACGCTAGTCTGTCGATACGTTCCTGGAACGCAAAACAGGAAGGAAATTTTGTTCTGATGATTTTCAGGGTTTTAAAACAAATTCCTTTCAAATCTGGAATTTTTGAGACTTACTTCAAGTGTCTCGATACCTTTAAAAAGTTTAAATAGAACAAAAAAAGAAGTGGGTAATTTAAGGGGTGCCTTGAATTCAAGGCTGTGCGCATTGTCGCTACTCGCGCCTGAATGAATTTCATGGTCTTGGATTCCTAAGCTATACAGAAAGTTATCGATTGACGTGTGTGACTGGCTCTAGAAACTCACAGCAATCTCTTTTTGTTCCTGTCGTCGCCTGTACTGTCCAGATCCTAGTGGCATCGGTCGGCCATCTGTAAATAGCCAATGCAAAGTTGCAAAATAATACAAGATTTATTGGATATAAATCTTGTAAACAGCCATTATGTCTCTGAAGATCTTGTTAAGATTGAAATATTAGGCCCTCTTAACTTATAAGATTTATTGGAGTCGCATAAATGATTTACAATCTCAGTAAATTACGAGTGTATGAGGGAGAATGTGGCCTCGTAGCTAGGGTTTGAATCAAGCTGCTGGCCATTATGATGTGTCCTTGGGCAAGCCACTTCACTCCAACTTGTCTCTCTCCAACCAGGAGTATAAATGGTAACCGGCATTCACTGGGGAACCTGCGATGGACTGGCATCCCGTCCAGGGGGAATAGAAATATTCTCAGTCGTTTCATGCAAGGGAAACCGGAGATTAACGCTGGCCCCATGAGTCCTATTAACTCGTGACAGACTTAAATGTTTTCTTTTGGAACAGGACAACCTCAATTTTCTAACACGTTCTGAGCGTTTGTTTTTTTTTGGGGGGGAGGGGGGAAAGCAGTCCACATAGACTGAATTAGCAACACTGAGGCAGTGTACTGAATGTTCATTGACCCTTTCTATGCTGCCTTTTCCAAAAAACAAACGCTGTGGTCATCAATAAACGATTGGATTAACAAAAATATACCCAAAATGTATACTGACCTGCATATGCCCAATCGGGAAGATCAACAAGGGGACCGTATTCATGTCCTGATTGGGACTGACCTTGACTGTAAACATGATACAAACATTGAAGAATTTGTAGTAATCTGTACATGTATAATGATATATATCAACCCTTTGACGCCATATTACCAGCCTGTCATTTTTCACTGCAGCAGATTATACCCATGACTGCACAGCAGCCTATGTCAAGTAGCTGCACTGCACAATGGACCTGAACGTGCTGCTGCCTTACAGGCCGTGTTCTACACCAGTGTAGGACAGCTGGCCACATTATTCCGGATGGATTTGCTGGTCACGGCTTTAGCCGCTCCCAGACGATAAGCATTTAAAGTGACAGGGATTCTACAACTGAACTAAGTGTCCGGACGATTTGTAAATGTAAATGGGGTTTTCGTAATAGCCTTCTCCATAAAATAATCACTACTAACCTGTCTCTCCAACCTCTGCCAGCTTGTACACAATGACTGGTACCCAGGCACCTGGTTACCATCATGGGAATTCTGGCCGAGCCCATACATGCCATAGTTGTTTGTGTGCAATACTTGCAGGTCGTTCTAGTAAAACAAATTGCAAATTCACAGTAGATAGATAGATGTAAACAATATTTACGTGCAACATACAAACATGGACATAATTAATGTGTAACGCTAAGTAAGATTGGCAAACATTTTTAAATAGGAAGGGAGGAAATTTGGATTCCGACATAATGAAGAATTATTAGGGTTTAAATGTTCGGATGTACACACACTTACATACAATATGTCATCTATTTCATTTGATATTCCTAGGAAAATCACATTTTGTCATCTTTTTGTCATCGCAACTTAATCACAAAGTATACTCACAAAACAGCCACAAACGTGTGTGTCTTGTCATGTCAATGTCATATTATTAATATCAGATGTCTGTGTACCGCCCTCTAACGTTGGTCATGCTAGGCCGTTTTCCAAATTCCAGCTATGGAGACAAGATAAAGCTGAGAAAGAAACACATATTGGAGCCCTATCTGAAATAAAAGCGACGATTAAAAAATCCCAAATCACGGCAATAGAGGGCGTTGTTTTTTGGACATTTTATGCCGGGAAAATTGATTGCAAAAGCAAAAACAAGGCAAGTTTCCTTTGGATTTTGTGGTATTTTAAAGTTAGTTATTCTCGTTTATTCTTTCTGACAGGGTACCATTATGACCCAAGTAGTATTAGTTATTGTAGAATTCCCCTCTACTCGAAAATATAAACCAAAAGGCTGGGCCACGCGGTTTACAAAACATTAACAAAACATTAACAATCACTACACAACAGTACACGGTATAATTACGCCGGCGTAGGGCGATTGTGTATCTACGGTGGTCTCCGTTCCTATAGGAAAGAAAATTGACTTTGAAGTTAATATTGGACTTACTAAACTAGCTTAGGACATTAAAAGTCCAAAGGTATACGTAGATAGAGATTAGAGAGGGCAGGGTTTTGATTTTTTCATTGTTGATGGTAGTAAAAATGAATGGCGTCACAAACTACACAACTCTACTCTTTATAGACACTAAAAATAATGGTGTTCAATGTAAAGATTGACCATAAAAAACATAGGTAATATAGACCACATTGTGATATTACCATGTATAGTTTTTTAGATATTGTCAGAATTGTTGGTAATTATAATGTGACACGGTATAATTACCATTAATTAATGTGTGCAAAATATATTGCAAATAATGAATTCAGATATTTTCTTGTTGCGTAGCATGGATGTGTCTGGCAAAGCAGTGGAATTAAAGAAGACCTTGAAAAAATGGGAGAAAGCATTTCACGACACCCACGAAAGGAAAGCAGGCAGATCAGATATCAAAGAAGCACCGCAGAGAATTCAAGGTAATTAAATAGAAATTGAAACAAACTTAAATACATAAGTTGGGGTACACAACATTTCCATGCATCTTATTATGTGTGTTGCTGTGGTACAATGGTTACGGTTACAAGGGTATTTTCAGTCATATTTACCAAAATAAGTCTCTTATCAGATGCTTACAGGGAATACAACGATCTCAAGAAGGCACTTGACGTAACGCCGGTGCCCGCAGTCACTAAGGACCAAACGGAAAAGCCATCCAGCGGTACATGGGGATCTCATCTTAGTCAGTCTGACAAGAATACTCCGGACAAGCACTCCCGGGCAGGAGGGGAGCATGAACAAGGCGACATACTCCGTCAGTATAGTAGAAAACTGCAACACTCAGCAAGCATGTCCAAGGCGAGTTATAGGGCTCCGAATAAATAACCAGTTTGCATCGGATGACTTGAATTCTTATTATGGGAATTTAAATTGGTTGACGGATAAACACGTCACGAGCAAAGCCGTAAATATGTGTCGGCGACTTACAGATTCATTACAGATCGTATACAAAACCGGCTTGTCCACGGGAGCTTCTTACATTTAGTTTCCGTCTTCAACTTGCTTATTTACAATGAAGCGGCCTCGGACAAGCCATTTTTTTACATGCATTCATCAATGGGCCATATCTTGAGATCCAATTAAGTTAGACCTAGCATTTTGTCATCAACACACAAACACATATTCTGGAATCGTAGGAGGTGGGAGAACAATCACCCTAAGTTAAACTTGAGTTATCTTTTTTTTTTTTTAAGCACCCTGTATATTACGGGAAACAGCATTTGTTTTTTCGTTTAAGGGGATGGTAATATTTTGCCGAATTTTTTGTTGCATGTTTCCTCATCTTATTTGATGAACTCTAACATTCTTGTTAACCCGGCAGCTTCCAAAGACGCCATCATACAGGCGAGGAGGCTCCGGGTTCGATGCCTCTAAGTCTTTTTCCAAGGATGCCATCCAGGCTGGCATTAATGACGAAGACCAGAGCTCTAAGGATGACGTCACCACCAAGCAGTCGACAGAGAGCATCTTTAGTTGTCTGCGGGACAGCAAGGTCTCCTTCACCAGCTCCTCTCAGACGGCGAAGTTCCGCAGAGGCGACATCGGAATCGGCGTACTCCCTAAGAAGCCTCCCAAGAAGCACTCACTGAAAACGGAATGGCTGGACAGCTGCGAGACAGATCTCAAGTTAGGAAAAAAGACGAGTCTAGCTGCGCAGGATTCGGAAAGCATGCCGCATCTTGGTACGCTGACGTCAAACGACTTACTTGCAAACGGCGCTGACGAAGTCGGCAGCTGCTTTAATAAAAACTCCGAGTCTGAAAATTGTCATACTAGTAAGAATACAGGTAGTGTCTTAAAAATAGCATCAGTGGCTGGTTTGAAGATGGATGTTAACAACGGTCAAGATTCAAAACCGTTATCTGGTTCCAGATCGGCCTCTAAGACTCCTGAAAGAAATGATTCAGAAACTTCAATCATGAGAGCACGGAAGGCTTCACCTGGAGAGGTTACCATGAAAACCAGGGAACATCAAAGTCCTAATAGAAGTATCACTTGCACTGGTTCACCACAAAACTCAATTTCTCCGCTTTCAAATGCATCAAACAGAAAACGATCCGAAAATCAATCGGTCAGAACGCCCAGACAAATTTCCGACAAACCTGCCTCCATACTCCTGACAAACGGAAGTGATCCTGTCAGCAAGTCCCAAGACGAAAGCAGACGACACAAAGAAACTTCATCCAACGGGGATAATAATGACTTCAATCTGAATCAAGGTATTCATACTGTAGTCCTACAAGAAGTCGGCAAGCCAGATGTCTTGAGACACGAAGAGGACATGGTGGATGAGGAGCAAGATGAAGCTGAAGAAATTCCAGAAAAGAAGAGTGTGAGGTCCAAGAAAATGGCCTCTTCGACGTCTAGGTAAATAAGAAGTACTTTATAAATATCAAACATCCTTCAATCTTCGTGTTTCGGGGGTGTGTGTTTTTTGGAGGGGGGGGGGGGGAGGGGGGCGCCAAGAGGTTTTGCGTGCGACTTAAAATCAAAGAAACCTTTGCTACGTTGGGTTGACCACAGACTCTGAGCTTCACTAGGCAGGCTAGTCATTTTGACGAGGGGTGTATGTTGCTGGATCTTGCAGGGTTTCTAGCCAAAAATACACGAGGGTTAGGATTTACCCTAACAATCCCCACCCAGTCAAACTCCAACACCAGGTTTTGTTGGAATCTGTTGGGATGGGTACCATCAGTTTGTGTGTACAGTTTGCCGTATGGTGTTGGGATTTTCCAGGATGGTTATGTTTTCTAGTAAATTACATTAGGGAGTTAGGGTTAATGTTCTGTTTTGATTTAGCAGAATGTCGTCTTCGAAAGCTTCAGCTCCTGCACGCTCCAACTTGAACGAGAACTTTGTCAAACTGGAGATGAAAAAGAAGCGGTATACACGCAACGGGTTGTTCCACATGAAGGGGGAGGCCTACAAGCGACAGGTGTGGAAGCAGAAGATGGCAGGGGGCGCAGGGCTGGGCCTGTCGGGGAAGGGAGGGTGGGTGGACAGGGGACGCGGTGCTAGCGGTGGTAGAGGTGGCAGAGGTGGCAGAGGTGGCAGAGGTAGGGGTAGGGGTGGCTTCAGCGTGGCCAACCCGGAAGATAAATGCTTCAAGTGTGGACAGACAGGCCACTGGGCCAGCAGATGTATGGGTGAGTCTTTCATCTCTTTCAGCTTTTGGTAGCACACCCTGATATTTCCGGCCTCGTTCGCTGTGAGTCAGTCGCCGACGGATTTTTCCGTTTTTGCTCATGTTGTGTTTATCCGTCATCCGTTTCAAATTCCGAAAAAACTCTGCATGTAAACACGCCATCCGACGCGAACTGGTTAAAATTGCTAATCCTCGCAGTGGTGCATTTTTCAAACAATTAAGTTTTAGATTGTGACTTAATTGGACCTTATGAAATGTTCCAATTGCGACAACCAAGACTGGCGGCTAATCGGAGTTTGCATGTGCCAGCACTCGTCATAATCTGACAAAGGGAAGAATAAACTATACAGTAAAATAGTCAATTTTCATTCATTACGGCGTAGCTGCGTTGATCACTTTCAGGTTCCCAACCAGGTGCTGGAGATGGCCAAAAAGCAGAGGTTAAGGAAGAAGATTTTCCGACGCTGGAAGAAGCAGCGATGGCCGCTCGAGGCATCAAGACTAAGCCAGGTAAGGGCAAGGGTGCTCTGAACCGAGTTACCCCCAAATGTTAATGTATATACCATGAGAAAACTCTTGAATTTGTGACGTCTTTACAAAGTTTTCCAAAACACTTATCAGTCCTTAATTATGTCCATGTTCTTATGTTGCAGGTGGTGATACAGATACAACCAGCGTTGATGTCATTCCTGAAGTCAGTATAGAGTCGGTATATGACTTCCCACCACCGCCACCTTCTATAGATCCACTCCTTCAGCTTAATGAAGACGGAAAACTTGGCGGTAAGTATTTTGCAGTCTTACAAAGGCCATTTTCCGAACCCCAGCTGAGGCTCCATCACCATTGCCAACCTGCATGAACAAAGCCAAAGATGAAGACGAAGCTGGGGTTTTTGAAAACTGCCAAATTATTCTTTCTATTAACAGTAATTGTATTTTTTTTATGAAACTAAAAAATTGGCAGCTGCTTCGTAAGTGCTCTGTGATAATCGCCTGACGTACCACTGATTACTAGCTCTCATTGGCTAAACGGTCTACTAGCGCGTTTCCATTGTTGCATTCCACTCACACTGGATATTAATACTTGATATGCTATGTATTCAAAAGAAATTGTCTATTAAATTCATTGATACAGAGGCGCCTTCGTGTGTATACAAAGCCTTGAAGCAGATGGGTTACAGTAGCTTTCGTCCAGGGCAGGAGCAAGCAGTCATGAGAATACTCTCCGGTATGCAGCTATAATTCTTGAGGCCAGTTCATACTTCACTTTCTTTAAAAAAGCAGCTTGAAAACTACCTGTGACGTCACAAATTTGTGTTAGCGTTCATGTTCGCCCCGAGTAAAAACTGGCCTTTCATTACTCGACTTGTATTAAAACGTGTGGAGGTGGATGCTATGCAAATTTGACATTATGAAACCGTCGCTGCAAAATTTGCTAAACTTGAGAAGAGTTCAACTTTAGCGAAATTCTTAGTGTGATTAATTGCAACCCATATTTTTGATACAACGTAATACCATGCAACCGTACAATAGTAGAGCAGTTTGGGGCAATAATAAGAGCAACAAGCCGGGGCGGTTTGGGGCGTTACGGGGATACTGTAAATGAGACGTAACTATGTAAACATCGTCACTGCAGGACTAGAATCAGAGAATTTTATTCTGCACTGAACTAGATACAAAATTTATCCCTTTTTTTTTTCTTTTTCTTTTTAAAGGATTATCCACATTGGTGGTGTTATCCACTGGTGCTGGCAAATCCCTTATCTATCAGCTAGCATCGTTGATGTATAGCCAGCGAAGTACCTGTATAACTCTGGTCATCTCACCGCTAGTATCCCTCATGGACGACCAGGTACGAATATTAACCCAACATTGCGAGTATGGTTTCTCCATAACAGGGTTCTACTTGGCATCGGAGTGGTTATGGTGTTTGTGACTCATCATCCGAGGGTCAGAAACTCGTCGGCATTACTTCTACTCGTCAGCATTTTAGACTTTTGTATCCATAACTTGGCTTATCAGAGCTTTAAAATTGCTGAAAATTTGTTCTTCAACAGGGACTTAAGTAACAAAAACAGGTGTTAAAAATAGCTTACAGCTTTGTGCAGGTGACTCGTAAGCATTTGCCTGCGAGGTTGGCATTCTCTCCAGAGAGCAGGCGCTTGCCTGAAAGCTGCCTGCCTAGCAAAGCCAGCGAAGTAAAGCTTCGTTTATCGTTAAGATGAAACTCAACGTCTCCTCTTTGATCAGGTCGGAGGACTACCGGACTGCCTACGGGGCGTCCGTCTCCACAGCAACATGACCAAACCCCAGCGGGAGAAAGTGATCAAGGAGATCCAGGCCGGTCTCGTCAATATCTTACTGGTGTCTCCCGAGGCGATCGTTGGTGGCAGCGGTGGGATGGGCAGTAAATGCATGCCGGCCCTAGACCAGCTGCCTCCCATAGCCTTCGTTTGTATCGATGAGGTCCACTGCCTGTCTGAGTGGTCGCATAACTTCAGGCCGTCCTACCTCATGCTGTGCAAGGTAGGCGTCAGAGATACTTGAACCATAACCCATTTTTTAAAAACAAATGACGTTCATCTCTGTAGCTTGTGGCTTGACTTGAAACTTGGACAATTTGTAGAATTTTGTATCGATCTCCAATGATTCCCCTCAGGCAATCGTAAAAAAAAATGACTATTTTAATTAATAAAATTTAGTTGGTCTACATTTTATTTGCAATACGTCCACACAACTGTAAATAAGTGCAAGCCAACTAGTCTGATTTTCTAACCTGATAATTCCCTAAAGGTAAGTCAAGGAACCAGACTACAAGATTAGCAGTCAGCGTCACAATATTTACTATAAATATGAATCCCTAAATCCATCAATTTTGTGAAAAATACAGCAACGAGCGAATGGTGTACACTACCTTTTATAATATGTTCATTTGAAATCTCAGGTGTTACGAGACAGACTAGGAGTGCAGTGCATGCTGGGATTGACTGCCACGGCTACCATGGCAACAGCCCAGAGCGTTGCACAGCATCTTGGGATAGCAGATGATCCAGATGCCATCATCCGTGGGACGTGTCTGCCCGACAATTTGCTGCTGTCGTCATCACGCGACATAAACAGAGAGCGGGTACGCACCTTATTGAGATTTCCAAAAGTACCGAGCTGAATTAAAATTTGCCAAATAAGTGTCTCTCGATTCTGCAACAGCCTTGAGGTTTGCAGATTAGATATTGTCACCGACATCACGGACTAGCACTAAAGTACTGTGGAGTGTTACTTCGTGAAAGGAACAATTTCACAAACTAACACTCAAGTGTGCGCGCGCATGACAGGAATTTATTTCATCTACATTCTTGTGGGGTTACAGAAAAACAATGATAACAATCTTTTAACTGGTAAAATATGAAAATATAGTGTGTGAGTGTAAGAGTGCTACTTGGTGAAAACGACAATCATTCGGTTCTGTAAAATACATGGGTTTGACGTGCACTCACGCGCAGTCGAGTGTTACTTCGTAGTGTTGGTGACTGGAGAGAATAATACTGATTTACATCATATGTGACCTGTTCCAACGAAACCCGGACAAAGTCGCACAATGTGTTTTGTCACAATGTACTCCTGAACTCATTTCGGGATGGATTTTACCATTTTGAGGTTTTAGGTTTTCCTAAGTCACTCACTATTAATCTACAATCTCCTCAAATTTGAACAAAATCCGTCTACCAGAAGTGTTTTTTTTGTCAATTTTGTGAAACATTTGTGTATAGAAATAATACGCTTTTCTGAACTTCAAAGCTGTTTATCTCATAATTAGGTTGTCAGGGTTTTATCACTAAATCCAGACCCCAGGGAAGATAGGGTGGGGGTACATATGTAAATGATACATCATTTTAAAGCTGAGAACCTAGAGAATTTGAAAAAAGCAAAATCTGAAAAACTAAAAAGTCGACTTTGTCCGGGTTTCGTTGGAACAGGTCACATATGAAACCTTCTGTATGTGTGTGTACAGGCTATAGTGGAACTTCTTAAAAGCTCGCGCTTCTGCCACCTTCCTTCTATCATTATCTACTGCATCAGACGAGAGGAAACGGAGAGAGTGGCATCCCTACTCAGAACGTGTCTGCCGGATGAGGAGCTACAGCCATTAGCGATGGAAGAAAACGACGAACAAACAGTCGATGGTGACCCCAAGGATGGTGAAACGGTTGCCTGTGACCCCAAAGATGGTCAAACAGTTGCCTGTGACCCCAAAGATGGTCAAACGGTTGCCTCACTAACATTGAGTACTGACAGCGGGCCACCGAGAACGGCTGTTGAAAAAGAGGACCGCTCAGATACAACAAAAAATTCAGAGGAAAACTTAGATGAAGATGAGAAGAGACTCTCGGCGGGCGAAACCGAAAGCGTGAAGAAGAAAGAAGACACGGATAAGACAACTGGCGAGGACATCAACACAGAATCCACGTTTATTGGAGACCGAGAGCAACCGTGTGATGACAACACTAGCCAGGGCACAGGGAAAAGAAAAGGCCGAAAGAGAAAAACAGTTCCTAAGCAGAAAGAGAACCTCGAGGCAAATAGTGGGATCTTAAAGAAACGAAGAAAACGGAAGAGAGTGGACAGTGAGACAGATGATGAATACAGTTTCAAGGATGAAGAAACTGACGATGTTCCAACCGCTAAGAGAAGAAAAACAAAGACGGATAAATCCACCAAGAAGAAAGCCACTGCTACCTCAAAGAAGAGTAAGAAAATCACCAGTAAATCAACTCACAAAGGTGAGATGTAATAGTTTGTATTTCTATCTGTCAAATGGAGCCACCTATAGATGTATTAATGTTTACGAACCTCAAAGTTCTCGACGTAAACCTCAAGCTTTTTAATGTGAACCTCAAACCTTTCGATGTGAACCTCGTACCTCATAGCGTGTTAATAATGCATTTCCCTGTACCGATAGTTGTGAGGATCAAGACAGGTGTCAACACCGTAGAGGCCTACCATGCAGGCATGACGGCCGCCGCGAGGCGTCGCGTCCAGACTGCATTCATGACGGGGCGTCTGCGCATAGTCGTGGCAACCGTGGCCTTCGGCATGGGACTGGACAAGTCTGACGTCCGGGCGGTGCTGCACTTCAACCTCCCTAAGAGCTTTGAGAGCTATGTGCAGGAGATCGGCCGGGCTGGCAGAGACGGGAAACCGGCCCACTGCCATGTGTTCCTTGAGCCACAGGTATATTGTAATACAATTATCGTTATCCAATTGACGTTATTTTTCATTCATTTTAATCATTTTATAGCATAATTTTATTCGCTCGTTAACACCACATTGTAAACTGCTGTTTTGATGGTTACGTTCCGGATTCTAACTCTGATAATTAATTTGGGGCTTGTGTTCATGAGCAAGACACTTTACTCCAATTGCCTCCCTTTACCGAGCAGTATAAATGTGTACCCTTGAAGGTAGAGACGAGAGTGCATTGATTTGAATTATAAGTGAATCTCTTGTCATTTTCCATGGTAGACTTTTGATAATTTTATATTTCAAAAAAATGTGCTGTAGTTACTTTTGTATCTTGTATAACACTTGATGTTGTTTTGTAGTTTAAAACAAAATCTAATTTTTGACACCAATTTGCACAACAAAATGATAGCCAAGATTATTTTCAAACTTGTATGAACATTGGACATCTTCTTTATGCCCCGACTAACAGTAGACGTCATTTGTCAGTTTCTTGCGTTCTTCTTTTTATAAAGGGGAAAGACTTGTGTGAATTACGACGCCACACCTACGCCAACACTGTAGACCGATACTGCATTAAGAAGCTAGTCAGCAAGGTTTTCCCTCCCTGCAAATGTCAACAAACAAAGCAACTGTACCAGGTGACGCGATTAAACAATCTCATGTTTTAATACACAAATAAACCACAAGGGAAACTGACTAGGTATATTTGCAAACAGACGTCCGGCTGTGTGTGCACGCGTTGTGTTTGCTTTGCAAAAGGCCAAAAATTGTCATTTGAAAAAACAAATGCGATTTAATATCGCGTGACAAACATTTTCAAGATTTTTAGTTTTCGGTAACTTTTTTTCTTTGTTTGCAAATGTCTAAAATTATCTTCAACAAAGTTCTCCCTGTTGCATTAATCAGGTGTCAGGTGGTGACGACAATGCAGTCAGTAACAACGATGGCAATGGTAAAATCAGCATCAGCGACATAACCGATGAGCAGTTCTTGGCGGCCATGGAGGACTACGAAAACAGGCTCTCCAAGGGCGATGACCAGCTTAAAAGCCACTCCAGCAAACGGCCGTTTGGCAAGAGACTGTGTAAGGGACACCTAGTGGCTGTGCCCATCGAGACAACCGTGCAAGAACTGGATATCAAGGAGGAAGGTGGGGACAACTTGTTTAGAATTTCATTGAAGACTTGATGGGTAGTTTATTCCCCTACTACAGCAATAACCCGACCCGACCCGACCCGACCCGACCCAAAAATAAATCAGGACAAAAACCGACACGAACCAAACTAAAAAAAAACAAAATACCGAATGTCTGGCTCAGGCGAATCATCCTAAATTTGATGTGCCGCTACCAACACGTAAATTTGGCTGTAATCTGAAGCTGTAAAAACCTGAATACACCACGTAAATTTCCCGTTTCGTTTTTTGTTGGTTTATTTTCGGTTTATTTCATTTTGTTCACAACATAGCTTAACCTACCCGACCCGATTTGACAAATCACAAATGCAAAAACGAAACTGACCCGACTGAAAACCGACCTGGCTTCGGGTCGGTTTCAGTGTCAGTTTGGGGTCGGTTTTGCAGAAAAACATTTTTTGGGAGTGATTGATTTCCCCTTCCCCCAGGTTCTGGATTTATTCCTCTAATAGATCCGGCTTCTGACAAGCATGAAAGCAAACCAAGGTCAATATCAAAAAGATATCAATCCATTCTTGGAAACGTAGTTAGCCCTTGCAACTTGCAACTGACAACCTTTCACAATGGTCTCAGGTATCTCCACGTTACTGTGTTACTTGGAGCTCCACCCCCAGCGCTGGCTGTCCACCTTACCGCCGACCTACGGCACCTGCAACCTCCAGTGCTACGGCGGGCCCGCCCAGCTGCAGCAGATCGCCAAAGCCTGCCCTCCGGTGGCTGCGGCCATCGCCAAGAGCAAGCAGCGTGGCAAGGCGTACCGTAACGCCAGCGGGGTGGAGTTTGACGTGGTGGAGGTGGCGCGGTGCATGGGGTGGGACCTGGGTATCGTCAAGAAGGAGCTGAGACGACTACAGTGGCGACAGGTCATGGGGAAAGGTTAGTGGTGTCTCTATTTGTAAAGGGTGGTCCCCAAAAAAAACCACTGGAACGGCCTATTTCTAGTACCCTCTGATTGGAAAAACTAGTTTGAATAGATGGGGAATCTTTCAAGAAAAGAAAAAATACCAAGATCACTCGATTCGGAACAGTAGTTTTCTTCTAGTGGCCTTTTTCTGGAACCAAGTCGGGGGGTCAGTTTGACAGTTGATCAACAGAAGCACGAAAGCAATGAAAAGGCCTGTCCAAATCACCACCGACTTGGTTTCTGAAAAGGTCCCTAAAATGAAAACTACTGGACCGTATCGGGTGATCCTGGCATCATTTTTCATCTAGAAAGATGAGTTTTTTGGTCTGAGGGTACTGGAAATAGGCCGTTCATTTTTATTTCATTTTTCTATTTTTTTTAAAGAGTTGTATCTTCTCTGAGTGAACCCTGTGTGCTGTCTGCCCAGGTTTGCAGCATTGCTATTGTTGCTAGCATCGTAAAAACTTTGGGAGTGATCCCTGGCTACATGGCATGTTAATGGCTTCTGACTTACGGCTCCTGGGAACAGCCAATAGAGACCTCATTTTAGTAGAGCATCTGCAATGATAATCTGGCCATAGCCAAGGCTAGGTTCGAACCCAAAACCTGCAGAATTACTACAAATCTCTCCGGATATCGAGGCCGTAGCACTTTTACATGATTTGTTTTCCAGGATGGGTCAAGAGTGGTGTGTCGGTAGAGTTCTCCAATCTTGCCTTCTTGTTGCTGTCACCTGGAGATTTGACAGATGAGGAACAAGACGAGATCGTCCGTTACCTGACCGGCAAGTCCAGCTCTCAGGAGAAGAGAGAGTTGAGCCAGCTGCAGGCTGTTCACTCAGCGCTACACAGGTAGGTTGACATGTTCGTTACCTGACCGGCAAGTCCAGCTCTCAGGAGAAGAGAAAGAGTTGAGCCAGCTGCAGGCTGTTCACTCAGCGCTACACAGGTAGGTTGACATGTCCGTTACCTGACCGGCAAGTCCAGCTCTCAGGAGAAGAGAGAGTTGAGCCAGCTACAGGCTGTTCACTCAGCGCTACACAGGTAGGTTGACATGTTCGTTACCTGACCGGCAAGTCCAGCTCACAGGAGAAGAGAGAGAGTTGAGCCAACTGCAGGCTGTTCACTCAGCGCTACACAGGTAGGTTGACATGTCCGTTACTTGACCGGCAAGTCCAGCTCACAGGAGAAGAGAAAGAGTTGAGCCAGCTGCAGGCTGTTCACTCAGCGCTACACAGGTAGGTTGACATGTTCGTTACCTGACCGGCAAGTCCAGCTCTCAGGAGAAGAGAGAGTTGAGCCAGCTACAGGCTGTTCACTCAGCGCTACACAGGTAGGTTGACATGTTCGTTACCTGATCGGCAAGTCCAGCTCTCAGGAGAAGAGAGAGTTGAGCCAGCTGCAGGCTGTTCACTCAGCACTACACAGGTAGGTTGACATGTTCGTTACCTGACCGGCAAGTCCAGCTCTCAGGAGAAGAGGAAGAGTTGAGCCAGCTGCAGGCTGTTCACTCAGCGCTACACAGGTAGGTTGACATGTCCGTTACCTGATCGGCAAGTCCAGCTCTCAGGAGAAGAGAAAGAGTTGAGCCAGCTGCAGGCTGTTCACTCAGCGCTACACAGGTAGGTTGACATGTCCGTTACCTGACTGGCAAGTCCAGCTCTCAGGAGAAGAGAGAGTTGAGCCAGCTGCAGGCTGTTCACTCAGCGCTACACAGGTAGGTTGACATGTCCGTTACTTGACCGGCAAGTCCAGCTCACAGGAGAAGAGAGAGTTGAGCCAGCTGCAGGCTGTTCACTCAGCGCTACACAGGTAGGTTGACATGTTCGTTACCTGACCGGCAAGTCCAGCTCTCAGGAGAAGAGACAGAGTTGAGCCAGCTGCAGGCTGTTCACTCAGCGCTACACAGGTAGGTTGACATGTTCGTTACCTGACCGGCAAGTCCAGCTCTCAGGAGAAGAGACAGAGTTGAGCCAGCTGCAGGCTGTTCACTCAGCGCTACACAGGTAGGTTGACATGTTCGTTACCTGACCGGCAAGTCCAGCTCACAGGAGAAGAGAGAGAGTTGAGCCAGCTGCAGGCTGTTCACTCAGCGCTACACAGGTAGGTTGACATGTTCGTTACCTGACCGGCAAGTCCAGCTCACAGGAGAAGAGAGAGAGTTGAGCCAGCTGCAGGCTGTTCACTCAGCGCTACACAGGTAGGTTGACATGTTCGTTACCTGACCGGCAAGTCCAGCTCACAGGAGAAGAGAGAGAGTTGAGCCAGCTGCAGGCTGTTCACTCAGCGCTACACAGGTAGGTTGACATGATAATGCACAGCATGACTTAATACCCTTTTTTGTGGTTTCCTAATTTTGCGTTTTTATGTTTTGCTTTGCAGTATATCGCACAGTAACTGCTGGGATTGTAGTGACTCGGTCGACGTGAAACGCAGTGATTCTTTAAAGGTCATTCTCAGGGATTACTTTGCCCGACCGCTGAGCGAATACATCACGGAGGCATGGAAGAATAATGACGGGACAGACCAGGGCCGGACTGACCAGGTCAGTTTCATTCATAGTTTGTCATCGTGTTGTAGTTTCCTATTAATTTCCTGGGGATTGAGGTGTTGAATTATGGCCAGGGGTGTCGACAGGGGTTTGATTTCTGACGACGCTACTATGCGTTGGTGTTCAGAGGGAAGCTTATAATCTTCTTGTTACCTGACTGATTAACCGACTCGTATAAATGACTGCTACGTTTAAGTTAGACTTGCTTTAACTAGTTTGCGCCGGGATTATTTTAACATCACTGAGCCGAGGGGCGGGATTGTTTTTAACGAAACTCGATCCTTGCTCGCTGCTGACAGACATTTCCGGCCTTGCTCGTTGAATTGTCAGGCTGCAAATAATTTGTTTTAAAGATAGTATACACCATTTGCTTTTGCTGTAATTTTCAAAAATGGATGGATTAGGGGATTCATATTTTATCGTAAATATTGTAACGCTGACCTGTTTAAAGTTGTGTGTTCACCAAGTAAAAAGTGCTGTTCTTGCAGTCTGGTTCCTTGGCTTCCTTCAGACAAATTCTACAACTTAGAAGCAGTGTTTAATAATAGTCTGATTTTTATTACGATTGCCGGCAGGCATTCTTTTAAAATTGATACCCCACTATTTTTTTAAAACCACATTTCACAGGATGCTTGAGACTGTTACTCACTTTAGTCAAGTAAGGTATTCCATAATAATTCAATAGTTTTGTTTTTTGATGTTTGCAAAAGTAATCATTGTTACTAATTATGAGCAAGTAAATTTTGATTTCTGAAGAAAAAAAAGAATTATTATTATCAATTTTTCAACACAAATTGCATGGCCTGTATGTTGGTAATGCTTTTAAAAATGCATTAAGTTTAGCAATTGTATTTAGGAGTGCCATACTCTAGAAGTTCTCCAGCTTGAGTACTCTAATGTTGCTATTTTGTCTCTGTTTTTTTTTTTTTTTTTTTTGTGGCGTAGTTGTTGGCAACAGATGGCAATGCAGGGCGCGCTAGGGGGGACGTACGTCAGTTCATCAGCATGCACACAGATCGTAGTTTCTCTGGCCGTGCTGTGGCCCGTATCTTCCACGGTGTCGCCAGTCCTTGCTACCCGGCTCAGGTCTGGGGGAGAGACAGACGGTTCTGGAGAGCTCATCTGGACGTGGACTTCAACTTGCTGTTGAAAATGGCCACGGAAGAGATACTGAGACTTCGATGATTCCAAAAAACGTGGCAATTGTGGAGTTAAGGACACCTCAAGTTTGTTTGTTTTTTGTGGTTTTTTTTGAAAAAGTTTGTTTCACTTCAAAATATTTACATCCAATCTGTTTAACAATTATAGGTTTTCTCGATCATGTTTGTAAACAAATCATTCAAATTCGTTTTTTGAATGTACGTATTCAAGTGATTTTGGCCATGGTGCCAATTCTGTGATTCTCATTCACCTTCAGGGTGCTCAGTTGAGTTTAGAGACATTTAAGGGTAAAATGCAAGGGTTAAACCCTTATAAATTAATTTCTGGTAGATTTGAGACATTTTTTTGGACAAAATCATATTTTGACCTAATTTTCATAACAATGCAAGGCTAAACCATTATAAATTTATTTCTGAGAGATTTGAGAAATCTTTTGGACAAAATCATATTTTGACCTAATTTTCATAGAAAAGCAAGGCTAACCCCTTACAAATTAATTTTGGTCGGATTTGAGACATTTTCAGGCAAAATCATATTTTGACTTAATTTTCATAACAATGCAAGGCTAACCCCTTACAAATCAATTTTGGGTGGATTTGAGACATTTTCAGGCAAAATCATATTTTGACCTAATTTTCATAACAATGCAAGGTTAAACCCTTATAAATTAATTTCTGGTAGATTTGAGACATTTTTTGGACAAAATCATATTTTGACCTAATTTTCGTAGAAAAGCAAGGCTAACCCCTTATAAATTAATTTCTGGTAGATTTGAGACATTTTCAGGCAAAATCATATTTTGACCTAATTTTCATAACAATGCAAGGCTAAACCCTTATAAATTAATTTCTGGTAGATTTGAGACCTTTTTTGAACAAAATCATATTTTGACCTAATTTTCATAGAAAAGCAAGGCTAACCCCTTACAAATCAATTTTGGGTGGATTTGAGACCTTTTCGGGCAAAATCATATTTTGACCTAATTTTCATAACAATGCAAGGCTAAACCCTTATAAATTAATTTCTGGTAGATTTGAGACATTTTGGGGACAAAATCATTCTATAAGGCTAAACCCTTATAAATTAATTTCTTGTAGATTTGAGACATTTTTTGAACAAAATCATATTTTGACCTAATTTTCATAGAAAAGCAAGGATTTGAGACCTTTTTTGACAAAATCATATTTTGACCTAATTTTCATAAAAAAGCAAGGCTAAACCCTTATAAATTAATTTCTGGTAGATTTGAGACCTTTTTTGAACAAAATCATATTTTGACCTAATTTTCATAGAAAAGCAAGGCTAACCCCTTATAAATTAATTTCTGGTAGATTTGAGACATTTTCGGGCAAAATCATATTTTGACCTAATTTTCATAACAATGCAAGGCTAAACCCTTATAAATTAATTTCTGGTAGATTTGAGACATTTTTTGAACAAAATCATATTTTGACCTAATTTTCATAGAAAAGCAAGGCTAACCCCTTACAAATTTACTTGGGTGGATTTGAGACCTTTTTTTACAAAATCATATTTTGACCTAATTTTTATAACAATGCAAGGCTAACCCCTTATAAATTAATTTCTGGTAGATTTGAGACATTTTCAGGCAAAATCATATTTTGACCTAATTTTCATAACAATGCAAGGCTAAACCCTTATAAATTAATTTCTGGTAGATTTGAGACCTTTTTTGAACAAAATCATATTTTGACCTAATTTTCATAGAAAAGCAAGGCTAACCCCTTACAAATTTACTTGGGTGGATTTGAGACCTTTTTTTACAAAATCATATTTTGACCTAATTTTTATAACAATGCAAGGCTAAACCCTTATAAATTAATTTCTGGTAGATTTGAGACCTTTTTTGAACAAAATCATATTTTGACCTAATTTTCATAGAAAAGCAAGGCTAACCCCTTATAAATTAATTTCTGGTAGATTTGAGACATTTTCGGGCAAAATCATATTTTGACCTAATTTTCATAACAATGCAAGGCTAACCCCTTATAAATTAATTTCTGGTAGATTTGAGACATTTTTTGAACAAAATCATATTTTGACCTAATTTTCATAGAAAAGCAAGGCTAACCCCTTACAAATTTACTTGGGTGGATTTGAGACCTTTTTTTACAAAATCATATTTTGACCTAATTTTTATAACAATGCAAGGCTAACCCCTTATAAATTAATTTCTGGTAGATTTGAGACATTTTCAGGCAAAATCATATTTTGACCTAATTTTCATAACAATGCAAGGCTAAACCCTTATAAATTAATTTCTGGTAGATTTGAGACATTTTTTGAACAAAATCATATTTTGACCTAATTTTCATAGAAAAGCAAGGCTAACCCCTTACAAATTTACTTGGGTGGATTTGAGACCTTTTTTTACAAAATCATATTTTGACCTAATTTTTATAACAATGCAAGGCTAACCCCTTATAAATTAATTTCTGGTAGATTTGAGACATTTTCAGGCAAAATCATATTTTGACCTAATTTTCATAACAATGCAAGGCTAAACCCTTATAAATTAATTTCTGGTAGATTTGAGACCTTTTTTGAACAAAATCATATTTTGACCTAATTTTCATAGAAAAGCAAGGCTAACCCCTTACAAATTTACTTGGGTGGATTTGAGACCTTTTTTTACAAAATCATATTTTGACCTAATTTTTATAACAATGCAAGGCTAAACCCTTATAAATTAATTTCTAGTAGATTTGAGACATTTTTTGGACAAAATCATATTTTGACTCAATTTTCTTTAACAATGCAAGGCTAAACCCTTACAGATTTATTTTAGGTGGATTTGAGACATTTTCGGGCAAAATCATATTTCGACCTAATTTTTATAACAATGCAAGGCTAAACCCTGAACTAATTTTGGGTAGATTTTAAATAACTTAATTGATTTACCCACAGTAATCTGAAGAAAACGCACTATTTCTGTCAATAAAATGTGGTTTTATTTTGCATTCTCATTCACAGTTAAATTCCACGACGACAGACAACTTGCCAGAAAAAATCATTTCCAAAAGTTTGCACAACTAACTGCCTTATTAAAGTCCTCTTTAAATTGAAATATATAAATTTAAGGCCTTAACAAGTATTAAATTTGGTTATTTGAAGGTGTTTTAAAAAAATGGACGAAGCGAGCAATGAATTTATTAGCTCGTAAATAACAATCGGCCATTGGAGCAATAAATGTATAAGTACAGAGTACAAGTATCCAACAAGTAAATAAACCTACCCATAGTCTCTGCCTATCAGCTTCCAACTTTTTCTCTCTGGAGACTATCTCCAAAATTCTAAAATTATCATGCCTGGCCCACCATGGGAGGGGAACCTATGCCCAAATTTTAAAAATTTAAATTTTGGAGATAGTCTATATTTCAGCATTCGTCTAAAACCCCCTCCTCAGGACTGACCTAGGACCTGTCCCCCGGAATGTTCCGGGCTTCAGTCCTGGGCTGGTCCTAAGGAACCACCTGGGCTTCAACCCAGGACCTTCTGCACTACAGTCCTGGGCTCATCCTACTGAGCTAATGGCTCTTGAAAAAAAAAATTCTCGGACGTTATATATAAACCTTAGGTTGACATGTACAAAGAAACAAATCCCACAATGCCTAAGTAAATTACCATTTAATAGATATTCATTCTATAGACCAAAGTTTTTTTTTCTTTTTAGTCTCGTCAATTTAAAAAGATCTTTAAATTTGACTTTATGAAATGTGCAAATGTGCAGATACCCTGCTATCGCTATTGAACAATCTTGACTGAAAGAGTTTGTTGCGCTTAAAATTACCCTGCATTGAACAACTCTTTTTAAATTATCTTCCAAAGTAGGCCAAACAAAAAACGGCCAAAACACAGACCCTGTATTATAATATTATAACAGATATTATAACAGTTATGAATAGTAATTTGTATAATTCTTGCTTACAGACCAATACTTCCAGAAGTGACCCAACTTACCGAAAACAAAATCAACAAGTTCTAAAATTTGACTAGTAAAAATCATGCAATTAAAATAATCACATTTTTTTTCTTATTTATTATAGTACTCTAACTTCAGTAAAACTTAAATGTCCTTCTTGGTGTTAATTAAAACAATAGAATATAAGACCAATTAGCACCAATTATAGAACTGCATCGTTAAGCTTTAGCAAGACTTTGCAGCTTCAATCGTATCTGAAAGAAATTTCCCAATAGAATCAAGGCTTTTTGTGATCAAGGCTTACATATTCAATAAATATAAAACGTAATATATCATTTCAATATATTTTGTTTTCTTACGTGATTGTTTTACACTATTTCATATTTTACAATCTTTCTGATTCACCCAGCAACACGATCACAATTTTGTACCATTTGTTAAACTTTTTTGCCGACGAAATAAAACCGTTTTCTTATCGCTTCCGCAGTAAAGTAAATGCTTAATATTTCCAGCTACTCCAAATAAAAGATACAATTAAAAAAAAAGCTGCACTACTGAACATTTTTACTTTTTATGCGAAGTACACAAAGGCAAGCATTATAAGCCTCTCTGAAAAAAAGAAAAATGCAAATCATGATTATCGGTGGTAACAATGTGAAATTAAATATCTTACGGAATGAGCACATTTTTCTTATATAGTAACATTAAAGTAGAGCCACATTGTCATGGATGAATGAGAATTATGTCATTGTCGTGCATGTTACTTTAATAGCGATTTTCTATTTTTATTTCACCAACTTGACGAAGTCTACCCTTACCTCAACAAATCTAAATTTGAACTCTTCTACAATTCGGAATGTTCATATTCAGCCTGTTCTCTTGATGTTTCACGTTTTCAGTTGTCGTAGTGTTGCACTTATTGTAGTGTTGTAATGTCCAACTATTGAAACATTCATGCCCGTCGTTTTCCAAAATGGCATTTGAAAGCGTATTGTACATGGAATCCAATATCAATAAGCCATTTGTGCGTGACCCCGAGCTAAATTTGAATAACATCTGGTACACTGACTTTCTCACACAGCTTGGCACCGTTGAACTTTGAATTCTCCAGACCAAGAAAAAAATGTCATGTTGAATTTCACTGCAGACGTTTGAGTAAATATCAGTTTAAATTTGAATCAATGTTTCCTTCATTTCTGAGACACCTTCTATATTCCCCCAAACCTCTCCAGTGAATGCGAGGATGGCTTGAGGTAGTATGTTCACAGTATCTGCCTACTACACATATATGTACCGGTACCTCTTCTGCATAAAAGAAAAATAAGTTGACAACATCTCGCCTACGCTGTGTACGGGATGTTGTACAGTAACATAAAATAACAAGGTGAAGTCGATGATAATTTGCAATGAGCTTGGGGAGAACATCAGAAGAGACATTAGAACGCGTCATGCATACTTTACACTATATATGCGCGCAAACCAGTACGTACTTTCCTTGTCCCCAAATACGGGGCTATCAAAAGTGATTTAAAAAGTGCCGTCTCATTAGCAAACCCATAGCCACCAACATTTTTTTCAAAACAACATTCACATTTTGTCAGCCTCTTAAAGTGACTTTTTGATTCAGCGTTAGTAGTCACAAAATACTAAATACTTTGTATAAAATAATGCTTTTTGTTTTAATACTTGGGGTTTTGTATAAAATTTATTGTAACCAGGGCCTAATTTTATAGTACTGTTTAACAGTCGATTTTGTGCTTAACACAGCCTCTGTTATTTCATAGAGACTGTTAACAGTAAGTACAGGAAAAGCATGTTTAACCACGGAGGAAAGAGTTGCTTAATTCAGTGATGTAACAATATGAATCTCCATGCGCAAGCAAGCACGTCCACGCCATGAAATAGTGCTTAAGCAGAAGCATGTTTATTTTGCTCCAGTAAGCACAACTTTTCTGCTAACCTTTAAGCAGCGCTATGAAATTGGGCCTTGGTTAGAAACTAAAAAGGTAACTTGGTCAGCCTTACATCCCTCAGATATTTTGCTCTATTTAACAGCCTCGCCTTTTACCGCGACCACGCATAAACCAGGGTTGTAGTCGAGTCCCTGCAAGTCCGTTCACAAGTCCTTTCGTGAAGCCAGTCACAAGTCCCTTCATAAAGGCAGTCACAAGTAACTGGATGAACAATGACAAAGGAATGCTTTTGTCAAAGCTGATTTGAATAGCTTGTGATTTGAATTGGAACTGAAGGACTTGTGATGGACTTGCAGGGACTTGTGATGGACTCGACTAGACTACATCCCTGGCATAAACTGCTTTGTCTCGTAAGGAACAACGGGAACACGGCTTAATTTATAATTGTTTCCCAACAATCCTGAATCCTCATATTCTACGAGGAATTTGCACACACCCTAGGAAGTCAGGGTCATTAATAATTCTTTCACCCGTTAACTATACTTTGTTACAAAAATACACAACCGGTTTTTTTTTTATCTAAAATAACAATTTACAAAAAAGTGATACTATTTATAAGACTAAATACAAACTTCAGTTATACTATAGATGCATTTCGTACAGCTAAGTTATGAAAACGGTTTAATAGCAGCTGTTTTATTGTTACGCGAATATGATTTCATAGACTTTAGAATAAAACTTTACACTCGGCTGTAACAGGATACCGGCCAAACTGTAATGAGCAACTGAAAATGCAATGAGAGATGCTTGTGGCTGGTTCCCAACTCTGGCTTAGAAAGAGACCATGTGCTGCGTAAGTCTGGTGTCACCACACTTGCGCATGCTCACTCTAATATCAGACAATTAGATCACACGCATTGCTTAACGACAAATTCTACTTACGTTTACACGATCTCGGACACTAAATTTACATTCTGGCTTTCGGTAGAGAACAGTCTAACAATTTAGTACCTGGAACAGGTAAAGTATTTTTTGCAGAAGATTGTCACCACACCAGTAAAATTGAACCCACATTTGCCCTAATTTCCACTTCCAACAGGAGATTCAAGCAAAAGCTGTGTTTACAATCGCCACGACGAAAACACTTTATTTACTGTGACTGCAGCAGTGCAGTGCGCGTGAACCGGTAACCATGGTTGCATCGAGTTGACCTCTGAGTGAGGTCACGACTTCGACAGCGTTTTTGTATATTTTTCCAAGCAAAACATTCTCGGATTAATGCTCAAATGTCCAAAGTCTTAGCACAAAAAACGGTGACATATAAAAAGCAAATAAATGCAGCAGCCATAGATCTATCGCTGTTTTTACCCTCGCATTTAAATCTTTAATATATGACAACGAAACAAAAACATTTCTGCTTAAAAAACAAATCTGTTGAATACTGCTGAGGAATTTGTGGAAACATGCCTAAATAGCAGATAGATGGCTTCCTAATAGTCTATTTGAAAGCTCATTAATACACTCTTTAACGCACTCATCATTCATCAATTCACACACTGTAAAATAAAAACACTGATCGCACTTAATAAAAAGAAATAGCACCTACGTAGATTTGTACATCGGCAAAAACACCAATAAATAATGTGATCCTGCTTTACATGAATACCTATACATACACCTTGAAATTTAGACATTGGAAGACAAGACACAAGTTGGCTGAAATTGTGCTCCTATTCACGAAACTCTGCCCCCTATCGCTGTACATTTACAGAGGCTCCCTAAAGTATTGTACATGTACTAGCTATTCTACAAAGCAATGACACCGTGATGGAATATCTGAACAACTGAGTGTGAAAGTCTCGTCAGTTTACGTTTTGTTTTGATGCGCATGCCCAATCAATTAAACGGAAGTCGAGGTCAACATTTTTTTCATTTTCAAAACGCAATAAATTTCGAAGCTTTCTTTTCTTTCATAAAAGCCAATTATTGGAGTCTGCTTGAGTGCTTGATAGTCCAAGGGGTCGATAGTCCGAAGGTTCATTACTCCGATCGCTCGATATTAAATCCAAATTTCCTATACCCGTTAATCTGAACATTTGGTGCAATAGTTCGAGGGGTCATTACGAACCTTCTGCCTATGAACATTTGGACTAACAAACCTTTGCCAAGTCGGGAAACAAAATATATGCAAACAAATAGGATGTTATGCACATTGTAGATCCTTGTGCCGCAAGTACTGTATTCCTGCAAAATCTTAACAGGTTTTTGAGGTCAACCTGGCTCTGCTTAGTGTAGCAGAAAATTATGTGCTTACGGCAAGCATAATACACAAGTTATTTAGGAATTTTGCTCTAATAAGCGCATGCATTTATCCCGTAACTATTAAGGATTCTGTGCTTACAGGGTAAGCGCATAATTTGTCTGTTATTTCTGTTAGCGGGGAAAAGAGTGATTGTAAGCGCGGAATTCTGATAGCAGAGTAATGAAATTGGGTCCTGAATGCTCTATAGCATGTGAATGTCATACTGGTTTTGAATACAACATTGCTAGAGTATCAACTTACTCACCGAACAGAAACACAAAATTGACCAGGAACGTGTTTTTGATTTTTCTGTGTGTATTTTTAGAATGACCAAGGAACCACTTAATTAGTGACTCCAAGTTGTCCGGCTTAGCCGAGAATTAATTCTTTGGAGTCTTGTTCATAAACATCAAGAAAACGTTGGGTTGGCAGTGACGGAAACAAACGTGGCCGTTATCAATGTAAAATACTGCTGAAAAACAAAAATACAGAAGGAAGAAATCAAATATACAGTACAATGCTGCAAAGAATGACAGCTATATAATTGATGTGCGTACATGGGTTACACAGCTCCACAGAAAGTTGTGGCAAAACATCCTTAGATGGACGCCGATCGGAGTAATTCATGACTTGCTGGAAAAACTCTTGCAGCATGCCGATAATTACGATCTTCCCTGCTGACTGAGATGAGATGCAGTTATGTTTGTATTTTCACTGGTACTGGTCAGTCAATAAAAGACGCTGGGTGGGTAAATGTTATCATTGCCAGGCATCATCAGGCGTCTGGTTTGCAGGAATAGCAGCATTTGGGTCCGTAGAAGTTGTGACCGCACATGCCGTGTTGCGGCACGAGGTAGCACCAGTTGTAGTTGTCCACACAGACTTGCGGAACTAACAAAACAAAACAGGTCACGTTTTGGTAAAATTGAGTTTTTAAAATAAATGGAAAGAGGACAAGTTCAGCTTTAATTTAACACCAGTAATATTATTATATATTGTTTGGTTCAGCTAAAAAGAAAAAATTGTTTTGAGACAAAGACATTTGACAATTTTGGGTGGTTTTTCAAGGTTTTTTCATTTTCAGGCAAGCATCTGTGGGTAGCACACCCTGATATTACTGACCTCACTCGCTGCGAGCCGGTCGCTGACAGATATTTCCGGCATTTCCGGCCTTGCTCGTGACGTATTAATTCATCATCTGTTTGGAATCCTGAAAAAACTAATTTGTGCGCGTATACACATTCCCCCGACTCTGACTAGTTAATTACCTGTTTGAGCGCAAGGCTCAGGGTTACAGGTCAGAGTCTCGCTGGGTTTGTTTCTCGGTTTACAGTTCAATGCAGTGGTACGTCGCTTGGGGGAAAAACAAGTCACTTTGCGAGTCATCACGCCGCCTCCACACGTCTTGGAACACTAGAAAATACACAACAAATAAAAACTGTGAAACCGACTTGATAAACTTTTAATTAGAATGATTGCACAGGCCAACCCGAAAATACAATGTTTGAGGGTATTCATCACAGACCCCATTTGTGCTTGACTATTGACTAGACTTGTGATGGTCGTACAATAGACTCGACTTTGACAATGCGAGGCCAGCCTACTTTACCTCTGACCACGCAGTCGTCTGCCATTCTGCCGATCGCTGCGCAGGCTGCGACTGACACACTCCCCGGTGGCAGGGTTTGGTCGTGTGCAGGTGCGGTTTCTCCAGGTGACTGCATTCGTCCGCATCCAGTTCCCGATACTGACCCTGTCTGTCCAGGTAACTACAGCGGACCAGCCGCGACCGGCGACCCATGCCGCACGTCACTGAACACTGCGGAAATGCAAAGGTCAATGTTATTGACAAAACTTGAAGTGTCACCTGGACAATTCTAGCATTATGAGAGCAAGTGAAGTGTTTATGACAGAGCCAATTAATCAGATCGTGTCAGATGCTGCGTATACATTCAAAGTTTGTCCGGGATTCAAAACGGATGACGGATAAACACGTCACAAGCAAGGCCGGAAATATCTTCAACGAGCGAGTGTGCTACCCACAGATGCCGGCCTGAACCCTTCTCAGATTGAGGTTCATTAAAAACAATCCCGTACCTGCATGGGCCTAGTCAATGTAAAAATAGTCCCGGCACGAACTAGTTAAACTTGCCCTTTATGTTGGCGGTCTCCCAAATTGTCAGTAACTTTGTTCCAATGCACTAGTCATAAGTCGTAAACTAATACAACTGTTTAAACAAAAAGGAACATTTATGTAAACTCTTTTACATAACTCAAAGTGGGACTACTGCAAACCCGGGAAACTGTAAATACCATTGCAAAGTTTTGTTTCGCACCACTCAAATATATAAAAAAAAAAGTACAATTTTTGGCAAACTGCATGTACCAGTACTAGGAGGAACCTTCTATATGGAGGCTTCAACTGCATTGAACAATATACTCGTAAACGGCTAGTTCATACTCAGTGCGAAAGTTAACACGAAGGCAAATTCACAAAGATTGAAACAAAATCTGATGAATTTCGCTGCAAATTCGTTTCGCTTTGCTTTAGCGTAAGGCACGATCCAGCTTATAAGTACTGACAGATATATGGCATCAGATGCAATTTTCATCTTAATTTCAAACCACGTAGCAAAGTACGGCCAACTATTTACAGAAATGAACTTGAGATAAACTTGTTTAGATTGCTCGAGTACTTGCAAAAAGTTGAAAAAGTTCCAACAAATAATTTTTTGAGGTTTGGTCTCTTTTGTTTTCTACAACTGTGCAATTACACACAAGTTGTTTTTTCTTACAGCAAATGTTAGGTAAAGTGCAAATTCAAACATAACAAGCAGATTTAACCGAAATGCATTCAAGCAAAAAAGCAGTAACATAAGATAGACAGAATATTTGAAAGACAAAATAAAGTCAATGTTTGGTGCAAAGTGGAGAGTTAAGTGCCAGAAAAGTGCACCAGATGCCATGCCAGTAACATAATAAAAGTGAAAAAAAGAAAGAAAAAGAAAATGGGTCACGCAAACCTCGGTCCAGGCCGATATATACCACTTCACGTTCCGGGGGCAGGCTCTTAAATTGCAGGATTTACGTAGCGGGGGTTGGGTTTCCCCACCGCACATGCTCAGTGGCTGGGTTTTAGGCCGGCCGCTCCTGTCGATGATCTGACACGTCACAGTACGCGTCATGAAGCCGGCGTCACAGGATGCCGAGCACTGTGCATATAGTATATACATGACAGATAGATACAACACGTGCAAAATAATTGAAAAAGAAGTAGCAAAAAGTGAGCCAACATAATTAAAATTAAAAACAAAACAAATTAATTACAGCAGAAATAGGTGTCAGCAAAGAAGAAAAAAAAGGTGATATTTGAGCAATTAGTGCTTTACGCATACTACATCGTGAAGAAAGTCGTCGATATTTGTTGGTAGTCATTGACAAAGAGTATAATGGCAGTGTTGGTACCACACTGAGCTGGATGACTTATGGTTACTTTTGATGACTTGGGTTTGACCACAAATCTGCACTTGCCACTTTATCTAGGTGATGTTTCGGCTAATTTGACAGCTTTTTGAACATGCATGCTTGGAATTTAAAAATGGTCGAGTGGTGAGACATCTGCACTATTAAGACAGTAGGAGGTCGTGAGTTCTCTCGGGGACAACACCGAGTATACAATGTTTATAAAACGCGTCGGCAAGAAAAAGAATACATTATTAAATGTATTAATAAGCGCAATTTTCTGCTGAAACTGGGCCACTCGTACTGTACACTGACTAATCAGAACTTTCAATTGAATCACTGATGAGGGAACAGAATGGAGAAGAGAAATGAATCACGCAAATAACACTTCCTGGCAGAAAGATAATATTGTGATCCTTCAGATGAATTGCGGATGTACAAACGATCGTAACAAGTGCCATTACTGGCACTCGGGGGGGGGGGGGGGGGGGGGGGGGGGGGGGGAAGAGGGTGAAATTGCAGACTCATATCAGACATTTAGGCAATTGAAGGTAGAATACACCATTGGTAATTGCTTGAATTATCATGAATGAGTTGATTTTGGGGGTTGTATTTTATAGTAAATAACGTTTAACTGACCTGTCCGAAGTTTTACAATCATGGCTGCTGAGAAAAGCAAAATAAAACGGCGTTCGTTTTTAATCGGCGTCGGGCAGTGGTTCTTATGTTGTTCGTGTTATTTTGTAACAATGACCTTTACGTGACCTTGCATAACAGCACCATGTACAATTTTAATCAATAACTTCAGAGATGCCTCTCTTTTAAACTCCAACCTGGTGTTTTTGCAGAAACCTAATTAAGTTGCTCCAAAATATTAGCAAGTAGACCATGTATAAAAACATGGCAACACTTTAACAGAAAAACTTAATAAGTTTAGACAATTGCTAATCTCGACTGGATTAAAGTTAATCCCTATAAATATGAGGAGGAAATTGGGTTTAACAGTTCAGCGCGACAGGTATTCCTGTTTGTGTGTAAACTCCAGCTTGGTATTCAAGTGCTAAGTCTCGCGTCTGATGCGAGTTCGAGTCCTAGATTACGCAAATGACGCCAAAGTCCCCGTCATGCAACATCTTGTTAAAGGTAAGATACACCGTTGGTAATTGCTTGAATTATCAGGAATGGGTGGATTTGGAAGTCTTAGAAATCATATTGAGCTCATAGCGACTTGAATAACTGTTATTCCCGCCCACAGTGCTGTTTCTTTTTGCAATTTACGGAAAAAACAGTAAATCTCAAAGTTAGCCTCAGTCCGAAAAAAAGACGTTTTATCAATGGCTACAAACATCGCGTGAGGATCATGATATGATATGTTTGAGCGTTCATTAAGCACGGCTCTCATGGCTAAACCGACTGCCTTTACCCTAGTCGACCCGGTTGAGCTACTCGAACACATCCTGTTTTTCCCAAGTATAATTACCAAAGTTATAAAAATATTGTTGTTTTGTGTTTTTTTGTGGTTTTTTTTTTTTTGGGGGGGGGGGGGTTTGCAGAACTTACCTAGTTTTTTTACTTTTCATTTTTATCAAAATTAGTCCAAAAAAACACATTTGGTCACTGCCAGAAGTTGTTGTGAAGTCATCACAAGTCATGATCAATCACTAATACACTTAATTCAGGTTTCAAATGAATTGTGACAGGGTTATTACCTTGTCACTGGTCTGTGTCTCCATTTGTGACTTAATCCCTAAAAGACCCAAATTGACCTTTTATTGACATGCAATCGACTGAATTATAACTCTGGTCCTGATCATCATTAAGCAACCCTTTAGAAATTCGCCGGAGCTAAAATGTGTTCAACTTTTACAAATTTTATAAAATTCTACTTTTCGGAATAATTACAGGATATCTAGCGCAATCATTTTGCTGGATGCCTAGAATCATTATTTACTTTCAAATGAGTAAGATATTTCTCAATAATTCTGTAGTAAATATTTTCGATATATCTGCAAATGGTGTATCCTACCTTCAAGCTGTGTCTGAAACGGGCTGATCAGAGCTACGGCTACGACTATTGTCATCATTTCCCCATGTAGTTGTAATAGGCGCACAGCTAGACAATAGCCCTAGACAAGAGTTTCGGATGTGGTCTAAACAAAGACTACTTTAAAAGCATTAATATATATCCACCACTGTTCCCTGCAATAACACATGCCACTATGCAAATGATACACAAAAACACCTCAGAGTTTTGCTTACATTGGACCATCCGTCAGGTATCCACCGCGCGGGACAGTCGTGCATGTTGCAGTTCCTACGCTTGCGAGGCTTGGAGTCTGCGCAGTAGGACTCCTTGACGCTTTTGTCTGTGCCTTCCCTGATCTGTCGCATGCATTTGACCCGTCGTTTCTGCCTGCCGGTACCGCATGACCGGCTGCACTCTCCCCAGTCAGCTGCCTCCCACCTGAAATAAACAACGACAGGATTGTGGAGGATTGTGGAAGATTACGGTTCCAAGGATGGTTCTCGAACCACGTATATACGTGTCTCGCCTGTTTTGGGGATTATCCTATTTAAGACTTGACCTAAAATGACATTTGACCGCTGTACTTGACATTTGACCGCTGTACTTGACATTTGACCTCTGTACTTGACATTTGACAAAACCATCATATAAAATGTACACGTTTGCATAAATGACATGAAGTTTTATTGCAATTTGACCTCAAGTTTTTGAATGAGACACGTTTTACAATTCAAGCCTATTTTAGAGCTTGAACTTAAATGTACTTTTGTTTTCCTGTATGAAACAAGGGCCCTACACTACCCAATTGCCTAAAATATATCGCTGGCACTATGTGCTTCAGGATGGAACACACTGATTTTCGGTCATTAAAACTCTATGCCACACCAGCACAAACAAGTGCACCTGTACACACCATATCCCCTGCAAGCTCTCGTATGTGGGCCACACGGCGCCAACTACTGACACTGCAAAGGCAACAGAATCCTCTTTAAATTAAAGTCGCAATGAAAACTGACAAATTGTGCAAATTGATCAGGCCGCAGTCACGCCACCATCTGGTCAACACAGCTTTGTGGTTTTGAAGATTGAGTCAGCGAAATGAAAGCAGAACCGAGTCCGAAACAAGAATTTACACTTAGCTGCGGACTGACTCATGTTTAGCAGGTACCCAGAAAAGCCAAGGTGATCAATCAGCACTCACATGTCACGCTGTCATACCCCTGCAGCACCGGACCTACACTTCTAGCTACCTAACAAAAACAAGGTAATTGTTCCTGGGGGAAGTGCCTGACTGATTTCAGCGAGGTTCTGTGATATGCGCGATAAACTAGTTCGGTATTCTAACTGCAATTTTTTCTGTTTAGATAAACGTGGATACACACAAGGCTATGGGAGATGTAAACTCAATCTGCATTCTGTGTGCAATTTCTACGTGCAAGCGAAAAAATGACAAAATTTTTTCTTCAAACAAAAGTTTGGTCACACAAGACACATGAAAACACTTCGCTGTCAAAACAAATTTAATGTTTATCTTGAAAGAATAAATCGTCAAATCTTGTCGTACACACGTGCAATTGGAATACCGAACTGGCCTATTATTTACGCAAAAACAAGACAGTGTCTTGACCTCAATATTCTGACCATTCAGCGGGCACCTTCTGTGGGGTCTTCGATAATCCATTGTATTACAAAAACTTGGCAGCCAAATTGGCCAATCCACTGCTAATGACATCACAATTTCACATATAAGTGATATATTTGTCTTATGGGCTCTGATGCATGTAAGTACCACCATACATGAGTCAGACATTGTAACCACTGGGCCATCGCCCTAGTCACAAGCTATGAAGATGCATTTCTTAGATATCACGATTCTCTTGAGTAAGCCATTTCAAACCTACAACGGGTAAGAAGAAAATGCAACAGCTGAAGGGAGCTAGCTGTGTCATTTTTGTTTCGGTTGATGACTAATCGCCAACGATGACTAAACGCTTGGCTATATTCGGTTGCACACTGCATTTGTTGTCGAACAGTGTCATGTTGAAACTATTACTACTATTAAACACCCACGAAATCTTGGCCTGGATCCACAAAAAAATCTAACTCAAAGGACAATCCTTTTTTTTTAATTGGGCGACAATAAGCGCTATCTGAGTTGCATCTGAGACTTTCTGAGACCTTCATAAACGGATGGTTAAAAAGGCTCCACAAAAATTTATATGTTTTTTTTTTTTTTTTTTTTTTTGGGGGGGATGAATATAGGATCAGCAACTTTCACTTATTGTGCTTTGAGTAGATTTTGATGGACTAGATAATTTTGATGGATTTTGGTACAATGTAGGTTAAAGGTCCAACAAAATTGGTAGACATTGGTTGATTTTGGACATTGGAAGATTTTGGTAGATATTGGTGGACTAGAGAATTTTGATGGATTTTGGTAAATTAAAGATTCCTGCAAAGCCAATGCCTCTCACCTCGCTGGGCAGGGCCACATACTGCAAGTAAAGATACCAGTTCTTGGCTTGGTGGTTTCATCGCAAAAGGAGTTGTCAACCTCGGTGTTATTGTTTCTCAGGCAAAACACTTCCGACGTCATGGCTCCTACAAGATCAAACAAGAAAACAGGCACTACATCAATTGCTGGTTTTTCTGATGCAAAACAAACACACATTTGGACATTCTAAACGAATAGACCGGAGCGGGTTTTGAACCTGCCCCTTCCGGTCTTCTGCCAACTGACCTATCCAGCCCGATATTGGCAGTTCTCTATTTTTGTCAGCGTCTTTGTTCAAGGGGCGCTAGTCATAAGCCATAAACCCTTAGCAAGGGATCACGCCCAAGGTCGCGATACTAGCAACATTTAGCAATTTTGCAAACCTCCGGAAAAAACAAAAAACGGGGATCACTTAGAGAGGATTATTTTGGACTCCATGGCGTTTATGATAGCCGTGTCCTGCAGTATGTAGATTGCAAATGAATGACATTGACAAAACCTTCTCCTTTGTTAAATGTATTTTGGCATAATTTACAACTGACACAAAGAAATCAAGGTAGTTCTTTGTCATTTTGCGCTCAATATGGCAAATCCTTCCAAATTGGCTCTTTCCTTCTGATTATAATAGCTAATGACAAAGAAGAAAACTCACTATAGCCACACAGGGCACAATATACAGCACAGTAATGAAAGCTCTCAGTTATTTTGAAGTCAAGTTTTCTTCCCAACTCTAAAAACTGTAACTTCTTCATATTGTCTTTTCTTACTAATTCCTGTAATTGGCGCTCGCATTGTTGGATGTTAAATACAATTAAATAGTTGACTGATCTGACGTCGACGTCGGACCTCTTCCTCGCTGAATGCCGACTTTCTTACCTCCAGCACAAGACGCTGAGCATTCAGACTCTACTAGCTGCCACGTGTAGTTATGAAGTGAAGCGATGCCTATCGTGTCCTGTTTCTGCACCGTGTACTGGTAGTCGATACCTGGGTTTACACCTTGTAGTAATATCTGCAATTAATGGAACCAAAAATGCAGGTATAATTGACAGATTTATTTTGTTTTGTTTTTGTGTGTTTTGTTTTTTGTGTGTTTTGGTTTTTGTGTGCGTTTTCTGTTTTCATAAAATCTGTTCAGCTGTAGAGCCAAGTAAGCCTGTTGGGTAGCCATTTTTTAGAAGAAGTTATTATTAGGCCCTAGAATTTGTTAATGTGTTATGAATATTAAACATCAAATCTTAAAGTATCAGGACAAATTTTAAAGCATTCCTCTTCAGTCTCGGCAATAAAAACTTCTTAATAAGTAATAATTAATCCAAAGCAGACATGAAGTGAGAACCAGAGATGCAGCCAAGCTTCATTCAAGCTCAATAACTTTGAACTCTGTCCCCTAACCCCAGAGATGTAGTCCGGTCTCTGCAAGTCCTTTTGTAAAGTCCTTTTGTAAAGTTCTTTTACAAGTTCAATCACAAGTAATCCTTTCATAAAGACAGGCCACAAGTTACTGGATGAACAATGACAGAGGAATGCTTTTGTCAAAGCTCATTTCAATATATTGTGATTTGAATTGGGACTGATGAAGAACTTGTGTTAAACTCTACAACATACATGCCCCCCTCCCCCCCCCCCCCCCCCTCTAAACTTTAGAAGAAACAATCAACATACGGGAAACAAACCCACAAGAAACACTGTTCATCATTCATGTGTTTTTTTTAAAACAAAAGCCTGGACACTTTGCACCTGAATCAAACATAAACCGTTTGCTTTTTAGGGTGAACATTTAGCAATGCAGAAAGTCAGAAGCATATGCCAGCAGTCTGAAAACCGTTTACTGTTTCTCATCAATGAGATGTTTAACACTGTTAACCTTTTCGCTGTGACCTCTCCGACTCCTAAAAACAAAATGCCAACATTTCCTTTTTGTCCAGAGGCAATTGCCTTCTCCCAGTTTCATTTCAAAACGTAATCTCAACACACTAAAATCTGCTCCCTTAAGCTATTTTTTGTCCTACTTTCCAGGCCCCCTTTTCCCTTTGACCCCAACAACAAAATACCGAGTTTCCTTTCCCTACGGACAATCCACCATCTGAGTTTCAGGCAGAGACAAATGTTTCACAGAATATCAGTCACCATTTGATACCAAACAGATGTGTCTGGACAATGCCATGTATGCACGCTACCTACTCCATTAATACAGTTTTATGTAACTGAGAAAAAACACCTCAGTTACCCAGTCCTCTACTGACTTATATTATAATAATAATAATAATAAGGGCATTTATAAATAACTTTTTTTTATTGTTATTAATTTGAATTTTATGTAAATTACCCTGTCTCAAAGTGCTTGCCAATAAAGCTATGGGCTCCATGCGCAGACAAATGAGGGCACTGTTCACATAGCAACCGTACTTCCCATGGGGAGTACGTAGCTGGTATTACATGGTCATGCTACTCTTTTGATACTCGTTTACCAGTGGAATATCTTTGTCTGTTCGGTGACTTTCTTAATCGTGTTTTCATAAAAATTTTATTAAAATAAAGTCAGGTATAAAGATGGCGTCGATATTGAGCCTCCAACTCGCCTTTTATTTCCACTGAGGGGGTACTAGCTCACAGAGCCATTATAATCAAAGCATTATAATAAAACTCCAAGGTTATTGCACCATTTGCTAAACATTGAAAAACAAAACGACCAAAATATTATAGAAAACGACAAGTAGTTTGCGGTGACATCTTTAGTGAGATGTGTGGTTCTAAAAAAGAACCGGAGAAAACTCAACGTTTCAGACAAGTTCTGCTTGTCTTATCAAGAGACAGAGTGATTCAAACGGTGAAGGGGGGGGTTATAAAATATAAATTATAAAATACCTTTAATAGTAAAGACCAATTCCCAACACGACACTCAAGTACAATACAGCATGTCTGATTTGAGCTGTACTATTCTCACACTGAATCAAATTGTTTGATCCCTTGTTAACCTGTCTTGGGTGATTGGATCCAGCATGCAGTGAATGCCACCGAATGTTTCATATGCGACACGAATTCTGTTGGAACAATGATTCATCGTACTCCTCCATTTTCTTGTTGAGCGCCCGGTATCACAAAATTAACTTCTGGATAGAAATAACTTGGTCTTTTTTGTCTTTTCTCGGGAACTGTAAAACATTAGGTTGGTTCCCTTTCAACCAGATGTTTGAAATAAGATAAGTAAACAATCCAAAACATACAATTTTCGGAGAATTTAGGACATAGTGCCTTTTAAGATAATAATGATGGGTCGCATAGTATCTGGGGCCAATTTCACGGAGCTGCTAAGCACAACAATTTGCTTAGCACAAAAAAGTCTTGCTCATTAAAAACAAGTTATCAGCCAAAATTCTACGTGTTTTTCATGCTAAGCAAAACAACAGCTGATTATCAATCAAAAACAATAAAGATCACGTGAAAATTTGGTCTGTAACCTTTTTTTTTACCAAGGACAAATTTTCGTGCTAAGCAAATTTGTGTGCTTAGCAGCTCCGTGAAATTGGCCCCAGGATGTCGCTATTATTCTATTCAGTGGCATGAGCCCAAATCCCATTCATGTGGCTTTATATAGACATGAACTAATTTAGCCTATTTACGGCATCACGGATCTAGGGATTACTATAATTAACTCAGTGGACAATTTAGCGAGTGAATCAATGGTAATTTAGGGTTGCACATTATGAATAGACCGGAAGAACTCTCAACTATTTAACATCATTCCAGTTTCCTATTTCTTGAGCCTGTACACATTCTAAATGTCAGCACCGCAACTTCGCGATGGCAGGAAGACCTGATTAAAGGTTATCCAAGCTGGCAACGAATCTATTTTAGTGGTCTCATCTCGTGGAACGTTGAGCCAATCCTGCTCTACATTACTTAATATACGTAATTGAGGTCTAGTCAAATTTATCACATCGTCAAATCACAAGTCAATGTCTAATATACAGTCCATTACACGTCAAATCACAAGTCAATGTCAAATATACAGTCAATAACCCGTCAAATCTCAAGTCATTGGATGTCATTAAAAACCTTTCTTTTTCGACATCTGAGAAGTTATCAAGTAAGTTATAAAGTTGGTTATGGATATTTATTTAAAAATTGGCAATTGAGTAACTGGACTTGACTTGAAACTAGGCGACTTGTAATTCAACATGTATGGACTTGTGAGGAGGAGTACCATGTGGGAGGCCATGATCGACTTGTGAAGAATTACGCTTGACTTCTGATCGACTTGTGAGAACTTCTGATCGACTTGTGAGAACTTGCGATTGACTTGCGAGGACTTTGATTAAAATGTGAATGACTTGTATTTTTACTTGTGAGGGCTTGCGAGACTCGGAGACTGCCTACCTCAAGCACGAGATCTTCCGACGTAGGTCCCGCTGTTTGCAAGTATTCGGGCATGTTGTACGGCCGCCGGTACTCAAACACGGTGCCCGCGATGTCAAAGTTACCGGGCCAGTCGACGGTCCATGCTCCGGTCAGATAGTACTTGAATGCATTGTTGCGCAAGGCCAGGTAGCTGGTAGACGTCGACAGCTCACTGACTTTGATGTGCCGGGCACCGGCTGGTATCTTGACAACCAAGTAGTAGTCTAAAAAAAATATTCAATCGCAAATGTTTTCATGAACTCTTTGGTATTCAGTGTATGAACCCAGTCCTTCACTGCGTGAGTAACATTTGCATTTATGCTTGTTTATAAGGCTGCAAATGCACATACAAATTACACATTATTTTAAGTTCAAGAAACTGGATGCACCATATTTTGACTAATATTAAACCACTTCATTAAAGTCACAACTAAATTACCAACGGGTGTATATATCTCATTTAAAAAAATAATAATCACATTGTGTATTGGACATTGGTAACATTACGAGAAAAGAAAAATCTATAACATATTTGGCAGATGGTCTGGGGACAGCTGATGGCCCTAGAACAACGTGTATGGCCTATGGCATGTTTGTAATTGCCTAAAAGCAATCCTTAACATTTATCTTCTTCCATATAAACCTTTAAAAGGTATAGAGACCTTTATGGAAAGGGCGCCAAATAACGCAAAATTACAGACTGCAAATTCACATTTTGAAAACATCTTGCCTCTGATTGGGTGGCATTGTGTGTTTACCCGAGACCTCATATGTTCTATTTTTTATGTTTCTGTTCAAAACCTAACAAGCAAAAAGTAGACAACTTTTAGGGGTGGATGGAGCTGTAAATGTACTATTCCGCCCCAAACTTTACATTATATCCCACCCACGTAGACTTTATTAGTACAAGCTCTCTTGGAAGTCGACGGAAGTTGCCAAGCACCGAGTGCTATAAACATCAAGAAAGCAGCCCCCGCACCCCCCCTCGCTACCCCACTCATGTCAAAGGAATTCCTCTTTCCAGGAGAAGTCCAGTCAACCTTTCACTAACCCTGTCCAGGTTTTTATATTTAGGTGCACTTCGGTTATGACATGTGCCATAATGTGCATTTCCTAGCGGAAAGAATTACAACAGGAGACAATCAATTTGACAGGTTCGAAGAGGATTAAAATGCAATCAGCAGTTTCCGCAAGGACCAGATGAAGTTGTTTTATTTGCGAACCTCCCAGAAACTCGACCAGATCTTCACAGCTTGAACGTCCAGTTTAACCATCCCTCATTGGCTGTTTATTCAAAATCTAAATCTTAGAATATTGTTTTCTCAAAATACACAGCATTCACAGAGCTAAAACTTTGTCACATTAGTTGTCAAGTGCCATTCTTTAGGTTTTGAGGACTTTTGCCGCTTCAAACAAAATTGGTAAACTATAACTTTAATAACTATAACTCATAAACTCCCTACAATATACTAGGGTTTGGATATAACCTGTCCCGGTTTATTATTCTAAAAGGAAAAAATGGTCAATAACAAAGTTCAGATGTTAAGAAGTTTTCCCTCGGCAAGGGACACAGTTTTGCCTTTCTGTTTCTGGTTCAAGCCAAGAGTACACAAGGGACTGAGCTAGCGAGCTAGCTAGCTACATGTGCAAAGCTAGTCAACATTCCAATGTCTACAAGGAAGAAACTCTATCATTTTTTGCCATTCAATATCACCAGCCTTGAACCTCATAGCTCCGGTTATTCTAAGCAAAGAGCAAGATTAAAGTAATACAGGCTTCTTGTTTCCATTGAACCATACATCATCATATGGGACCACTCTGGAAAAAAGGTATATTATATCACAAAATGAAAATAGATTTATATTCATGGTTGGAAGGTCCAGGATATAAGCTTTTATTCTGTATGTATACATGAAGTTGAGCTTCATAACCCCTCCGGTCCCGATAATGACTTGTTTGCATATTAATTAGCTTTCATGGAATTCAAATTACACAACCGAAAATCAGGCTTCGAAACACAAGAAAGCTAAGACAATACATTGAAACCATGCACTCTTATAAGTTTTTTTCTTCACTTTTTTTTATCAAAATTAACCTTTTTGTCCATTATTCCTGAAAGATATTATTAAAGATGTCATTGAAGAACAAAAAAGAAAATCGAATTGCTTTGAATCAATTCAGTCAAGTAAGATAATTCATCATAATTCAGTATAATGTTAAGACATTTTCTATGTTACTTTTAAAGCTACCGAGTACAGTTAACAATCTCGTATCTACATTTACATGTAATTTCGAAGGCCAAAGAAGTACTGCACTACTTTATGGGGGATTTTGCCTTCTCATATAAGAATGTCGGGTGTTACCCCTAAGGGTTCTTGATATTCCTACTGCGGGATAAAACTGGTTTTTTTTCTTCTCAAAATGGAAACAGCACATGTTCCCCTTTGGGTCTAATTATTGGCTTTGCTCCGGATGGGTTATAAATCCCAGAAATTGCAACATTGCTGGCATAAGACCCCAATTTGAAGATCACAGGACACGGAGTAACTGAACAGAATAAAGGATTTATTGCAACGCCTACGGCTCAAGAAACAGATTTTCCAATTTGTGTTTCCGATTCACCGGAAAAGATCTTAGAGGGCAGTTGCCTGTGAAATCTCCCCTCGTACTTCTGGTCAAAATGTCAAACTTAAAAATAAAATAAAAAATTGGAATTAAACTGTTTCCACTAATGAAGTTCCCATGAAAGAAATGACGTTCACTGACCCTAGTAACACTCTTCAATCCTCTAAATGGGAAATAGCACAGGACAAAAAGTAGGAAAAGTGAGAATTACTTGAATGGCTGCTGTTCTGTACTTACAGAGTAGGATTGATATCATATTCCATAGTTCAAGCAATACAGGATTAATAAAGGTTCAACAATAGCAGTAACCACTATGCAAACAGTAACACTTCACTGCTGGTTTTGTAAACAGTTTCACACATCTCTTTGTGGAAAATGTGTAAGGCTGTCAAAAACTCCCTTCAAAATGCTCCTATTTTAACCCCGGATAATTTGCTGGGTTGAAATTTGGACCGAATATACCCTATATTATACCCTAACCAAAAACCCAAAACTAACCCAAACACTAAAACCCTATTTTTTGAGGAAAAATCCATGAATCTATTTTGTGAAAACCTTGTAGAGACCTATTCATCTATAGAAATATACCCAGTGGAGACCCTTTGACTCTTACTGTCCCTATTGTGTTAAGGTCTCCTGAGGGTACCAGATTTAGAAACATTTTAACAGATTTCTCAACACAACATATTAGTATGGACAACCATAGAGCAAGGGGACAACTCAATGACTTGAAGTCTGGAGTGCGTGAAGGATTTCCTCACATTCGGAGGGATTTCTTCACAGATTATGGAATGCTAATTAAATAAACATGTCAAGATAGGGATACAGTTAGTCCCAAAGTGCTATGGTCAAATGATTATAGTTGGCAGACCTAAGGAAAATGATGTGAGGGTTTAGACCCTCCTTGGGAAAATGGTATCTCAGGCAAGATATCTATAGTATAAAAGCTGGTGAGATGACTGTACATCTGTCTCTCTGTGAGTCTGTCCCGATAACTTTAACTACTGTAGTTTTAACTACTATGTGAAAACCACTGTATGGGCATGTTGGGGTAGAGGGCTAGCAATGCAACAGTGATTTATTAGAGCTGTGATCACATGATGATTCCAGTGATTGATAGTTTATTCAGAGAGGGCAAAGGATTGCCACTCCCTGCCCAGGAGTGTAATTGTTACCTGTGAGCATATAGAGACCAAATTGCCCCGATCTCAAACTGCTATAGAAAAGAAGACTCATGGCCTGCTGAACAGGGGTAATACATACAAAGTGCTTTAAAACTTGGCTGTGTAAAGTGCTACATGAGCACTAATAATGATGACGAATTATAATTTGATTATGATGACGATTATTATTATTATCAAGCTATCAGGGGCAAATTTCATAAAACATGTAAGCACAACAAATTGCTTAGCATGAACATTTTTTCTTGGGGGAAAACAGGATTACAAATCAAATTTTCTGGTGACAGGCCCATACGCAGGATTTTGTATGGAAGGGGGGGGTGCGAATTTGTACTGATGGGACAAAAAATGGAACAATTTTTTTGTGTGTGCCAGTACAGTTATTTCTACATCAAAATACCATTATTTACCGCGGAAAATGTGGACCTTTTGGTAATTTGGGGAGCGAATTTGTACTGATAGGACCAAAAATGGGACCAAAATTGTTTGTGTGCCAGTACAGTTATTTCTACATCAAAATACCATTATTTACCCCGGAAAATGTGGACCTTTTAGAAAAAAAATTTTTTAGGGGGGGTGCATACGCACCCGTCGCACCCCCCTGCGTACGGGCCTGGGTGATGTTTATTGTTTGTGACTGGTATTCAGCCGGTTTTTGCTTAGTATAAAAAGCACAAAGAGTTTTGACTGGTAACCTGTTTTTACTAAGCAAAACTATTTTTGTGCTAATATTAAAGCACATTTTTGTGCTTACATATTTTATGAAAAGTTGTTAATCGTACTTACCGTTTTCGGTGTGCTGTTCCGAGTACACACCGGACACAAACTCACACGTGACGTTGTTCCCTTGACAAACGCCGCACGCATCCGGTTGAGCATCCGACCCCAGAACACGATCACAGCCAACTTTCTACAAATGCAAGTCAGTACCAACAAACATTTTTTTCTGGCCCTGAATTTGAAGCCCTGGCAAAATTTAAAAAGAACCCTGCAACCTGACGACGTTTTTTAAATTTTTTTGTATAATTATTATCACAATTAATCAGTGCAAAAATATTACAAAGACATGATTCTGGGACTGATATGAACACGGCATTTAGACATACCTGACAGACTCCATTGACACACGTATCTAGGTTGTCATGACTACATCGTGTCCCATCATGCACTTTGGGGCTCAGCGGGAAATAAAAGTCGAACCCTTCGGCCATGCAATACAGCTTGCAGGCTTCTTTTCCTGAGAGAAAAAAAAACAATTGTACAAAATCGGTTATTGGCTTAAATACTGACAAAAAAACATTTTTTCCAAAAATCACTTATAATGGTCTCATTGTAGTTGTTTCCAGTCAAAATGAAACCAATTTGAAAGGATTCAAATTTTTGTCTTCTAGTTTAATAAAGTAGGGCCTCTGCATTGCCGCTCAAGTACTCCTACCAACTGAGCTATCAAGCCATTTCATAGTAAATATTGTGACACACAAGATGCATCAGTCTAATATTCACAGTACAGTCAAATATTTTTTTATTTTTTGTGTGTAATATTATTTTTGATTTTTGCAAACTGTAAATCTTGACAACTTACTGTCAGTGTGAACATAGGGCTGCCATTCATAGTAAGACCCTCTGAAGGGCCTGCCATTGAATACTTCACACTGCTTAGCCCGGAAATCCACAGCGTTGGGTTCACATTCCTATTAAGGCAAAACATGACCACAAAAGCATCACGACATAGAGAAGTATAGATCCTACATATATGTGCATAAAGAGGAAATAATAGTAAACTAAATTATAACTGGTAGACTGCCACAGCAAATTATTACCATCACATATGGGTTATGCAGGATTCAGTGACTTTTCCAGGACTTTTTCCTTAAAAAGCAACTTTCCAGGACTCCTTGTAAAACAGCAAATCTCCCAGACTTTTAAATGGCTTTCCATGATAGTTTTAAACTCCAGAATTTTCCATGAATTTCCAGAATTTTTCATAAATTTCCAGAATTTTTCATGAATTTCTATAAATTTTTCATGACTTTCCAGGATTTTCCATGATTTTTCATGATTTTCCACGATTTTCCCACGATTTTCCAAAACTTTCAATGATTTTCAACAAGTGTGAGAACACAAACAGTTGTTTTTCTTGTCTACCTGTATGTTACACATTCTGTAGATGTGGCTGGACCCTTCACAGTATCGCCCGCCATTCTGCGGCTCGGGATTGTTGCACAGCCTCTCCTCTTGTTGGATTCCCCCGCCGCACGTCCGCGAACAGCTGGAATACTCCCCGTAATCTGACCAGTTGCCGTGGACGGGCATGGGCCCGCGCTTGTTGCGACTCACGCAGTCACCCTGTATGCACCACTGGTTGGAGCCACACGACGTGCCGTCGGCGGCCGGCAGGAATTTGGTTTCGCATCGTCTCTCATCGCGATGGCACCATATCGATTGGCAGAGAGACTTTAAAAAAAAAATGGGAGCATATGTGACCTGTCACCCTAACATGAGAGTAAAGTCGGGCTTTTTAAAAATTATTTAATTTCTGCAGAACACCTCTTTTCTGTTTTGTAAAATGGCAATCTCTTACTTCACTTATGTTGGTGATGATCAAACAGACGTTGACATTATAAAGCACTAGCCGTGTTATTACAATTTAAGTGAAGAATTGCTCAATTCTGGCAACGAAAACTGGAAGGAACATTCAAATGCATTGCTGAATACCCATAAATATGGGTAAAACATTTATTTAAACCAAAAAGGTCTCAAATTGCAGGAAAGGTCTACAAAGCAAAATAAATATTGCTTTGGTGTGTTTTTTTCTGCGATTTTAAAGGTCCGAGCTTTAGTTGAATGTCCGACAAATCTCATGCCTCAAATCTGTCTAGCCCTGACTGGATATGATGGATACAAATCCATAAAAGGAATTAAACTAAACCCAAACCTTTAACATACATGGGGATACAGTCACACATTACCAGTTAGGACTGGTAAGTGTCTCAGAAAACTGTCTCAGGCAACGCACCTTTTTCTGAGCTCAAGAACAAGTAAGTACAAACTCTGCACTTTAGGGCTGTCTACCAATAGAAATGAGTAAACTGTACGAGGCATTTATTAATAGAAATTCATTTTTTCGCTTTTGGTGTATACCTACAGGCTACAATGTGTCAAGTTATTACCTGCATTCACACGAGTTCATATTTGTTTAATATTGTACCGTACCCATATTCCTGGATCGCTCAAATCACCTTAACTTCCATAACAAAATCCCGCCTTTGAGGGCTCAATAGTAATCCAATTGCTTCCACAAAATTTAACACGTCAGGTTTAATACTATCAAGCCCAAATTCCCTGATATCTTTATATTATTAGCCCTTTTTTCGAATTTCGAAGTGTACACCCATACTAGTCAAATTCTATCACTCAAATAACTTCAGGGATAATCTTAGGAGTCAGGTTTAATACTATCAACTTTGTAATCCATGCCAGGAAAGTAGTGAGCCGTTATACCATTATTAAGCCCTAGTACAACTTAAGATAATTCTTATCAAAACACGGTCTTGAATAAGTATTTTCACACAGTATCAATTTTTCCAAAAGAAAAAATCTAAAAAAAGAAATCACCTTGATACCAATTTCAATGTCAATTTTGGGTTTAAACGAGCTAACAAAAGGTGCAAGTAAATCGACCAGTTTGTGTAACTTCTTGAGCTGTTCAAGTTTCATAACAACCTTGCTGTAGGGCAAGCTAGTTCTTTTTATGGGACCGCTATTCCTAAATCTAATCACACAACAACATGTGGCCCCGGAATAAAAGTTAAGAAGTGTTTTTTTTTTCTTTCTTACCTTTCCAAAGTTGAATGAACAGAGACGTGCCCTGGGCCCAAATTGCCACTGACACTGTTTATCAGCGTCATATAGTTCTCCCGGGAGCTTCCTGGGGAACTGGTATTTGGTGATTGCCTTGGGTTCGTTCTCCGTACACCTGGCCCGGTTCGAACTAAAAAAAAACCCACAAAAAACCTGATAACTACCCCTGTGTGTACAAAGAAATAAGTATATATGGCTAGGCCTCATTTTTTGGTGAACTGTACACGTATGGTAAGGTCAAAATCGGGAAAAAATAGGACTTCTGGAAGGTTTTAGGAGTAGTTTGTGGTGATACTCACCCATGCACCTAGCTGGCTCAGCACCCATTCACAGATACATGTATGCAAACAATTGCAAATAAAATGATAAAATGATAAATTGGGGGCAGTATTTGAAAATAGTCCGGTTTTTTGCAACGATGGTCGGCCGACCATCGTTGGAAATTGATTTTTGTAAATCTACTTTTGTAAAAAATGACAGCATGATTTCACATGATGCTTGAGACTATTATAACATTTTACTTCATTCAGTGCAAATTTGTATATTAAATACCTTTAAAGGAATGCATGCCTAGTTTACAAAATTCTACAACTCAGATTTAACAGAAAAGGTGGATTCCGAATTTTCAAGAATGACCCATAAACAAATCTTTAAGGTATGACATTTGTTTAAAATTTATTTATTTTAGTGTCGTAGCCTGAAAAAAGAAGAAAAAAAACAAAAAGGATGGCATCCTGCATGTACTCACCCGAGAAAGGTAGTGATGTAATCTTGACTGCACGGGGACCAGTGAAAGCGACCATTGTTGCCTGACAACGTGGGCGACATGATGTAACCGCTGGACTTTTTGCATTCGTTCCCGTCTCCGTCGTGCACCATTCCAAAACTGTAAAACAATTACGCATTTCCAAACGTTGTACAATAATAATTTGGCACTGGGATAAATAATTGTCAATACGTAATTGCTCAAGACTGGTTCATGCTCAACGCGAAAGTCAACGCGGGCGCAAATGTTCAGCAAACTCTGACTGTCTTACTCAACTAATCCATACGTGCACTGAATGAGTCAACTATTTCAGAAGTAAAATTTGATTTAGAGGAAAATAAACAAGTCAACAAAAAAAATATTTTGAGGAGCCCGAGAGCAAAATATCTATTTGCCTTAAAAAGGCAACCCTAAAAAACATTGATCTGCTGCAAATAAACCATTCACCATTCGGTTTTTAAAATCCACAAATCTGGGCAAATCCTAAAAAGAAGAAAAAAATTCTCAGGCTCAAATTTTAACAATAATGATTAGTGCAACATTCCAATTCAGTACGCTGTAATTTGTTGCAAACAATGCAGGATTAGAGACTGTGAAACATTCATGAAATGTGTACTTAAACGTCAACAATTGCACAATTTGCTAAATTTGTGAAGTTTCACGGATGCATTTCGTGAAATCAACTTCATGAGCCTAGCAAATGTTTGCCCTCAAATTTACATGAATGGAAGGAACCCCTGGTACTCATTTCACTTGTTCCTTACCTGTGACCCGATTCATGAGCGACTGTGAATGCCAATCCCAACCCGGTGTCTTCATTTATAGTACAGCTTCGGTATTTGCTGCACATCCCGCCGATAGGAGCAAATCCTGGTTAATCACAAGAAACACATTTCAAAAGATACATCAAGGGGTTCCACAAACCATTTAATCCACAGAAAATATGTAACGAAGCATAGATCACATGACCGTTGGAGAATAACAACTTTCGAGCATTTTGACAGATTACACATGACTGTATAACTGGCCAACGCTTTTTCAATCACAGACAATTTACCGTTTTAAAGTGGGTAGGAGGGTGAGTGGGTTCTTGCATGCCTTTTATCATTACAAAACGGATATAAGACCACACAAAAAGTTCAACAGCACAACCAAATAAGTCACAGAAGGTATAAGACCGAGATAATGACCAAGCATTTCCTCCACACCATCATGAATACATTTCAAGACTCCATGAAAGAATTTAATGATTCTGGCAGGCTCCCAGCAGGGACATCGACATTAAAAAGTCATTATACTAATGAATTCTTTATAAAAGGGATTTGAAATCGACTTTATTTTCATCCTTGTAAATAAATCATTTAAGATGGAAGCTGGTGTAATGCGCTGGGAAAGCACTCTCTGTATTAAAAGTCAAAGCTTTCACACATTTCAGAGATCATTTGATGCGACGATTACATTTAATCCCCCTTCGTGAATTCCGATGACGCAGTTCGAGACTGCGACTCATAAATTGTAATGGGTTTACCATTCTAAGCTGGACATACCGTACCTAGTGTGTCGCATGGTTCATTCTTCCACGAGCAGATATCCATCCCAGTCAGCAGGATCGCGTGGTCGTGGTGGCTGCCGTTTGGCGTGGTTAACGTGGACTGCCACTGGCAAAAGCTATTCAGTGAATGATCGGCGTGATGGTCGATATTCAATCCAGGCTGAAACAATATTTAACGATTAAAAGATTAAAATAATCCCGGCACGAACTGGTGAAAACCCAATTAACTGCATGTTTTGTAGGAATCTATTAGGACGAGTACTGCACCCTGTACTGATAGTCCTTTCACAAAATTAGGCAATTGGTTTAGTTGTGGGGTGCCGTTTAAAAATTAGTTTTTCTTTGTTCCTTTTCTTTTTTTCTGGATAATTCTCTGCAACTTTTCCTCTACACAGTACCTATAAACTTGAAACTTGCAACAATCATCGATCCTAATGCCATGATCATGACATCAACAAGCTAACCGATAGTGGGGCATATGCAGAGAAAGTATTTAGGGGAATTGTGGCTCGATATAAAAATATTTACAATCATGAAATTATGCCTACAGTTAAGAGTATGGTATGTCGTGAGAAAGATATATTTGACTATTGGGCCATCAAAGATTTGCCTTTGAAGAAATACAGTTAGAATAAACAAGCAATTTTCAATTTGTTTTCTTAATGGCTGCCATTGCTCGTTATTCTATATGTACTTATATTTTTTTTTTAAAGGACAAATCTGCAATGGCTCTACCGTGCCAAATTCTATGCTTGTACTTGTATCTGCCGTATCTGCTGTACTATGAACGACAAATTGTCAAGATATTCAAACGAAAGGTTCTTGGTCATTCTTTACTTGTAGTCAACTTCAAATTGACTTTGGATTGACTTCAATGCAACTCTATACGTGTTGCTGCAACAGGTGTCTAATATAAACCTATTATAGAAAATCTGCTGCAGCATTTACTTGTTTGTTGTTTCAACATGTAGGTGTCCATCAACCTAAGTTGGTACTTGAGAAGAACCCCCCCCCCCCACCCCCACCCCCCCTCCACCCCCCCCCCCCCCCCCCACCGCATATTTACGTCGAGATTGAAAACATGCTCATGTTCCTTTTGTACATGTATGACTCGAGTTTGCGTTGGCCCATTGTTTATGGTACTCAGTTTTTCCAATTCATCGGCCAGACAAGGACAAAAACTACGAGAAAGAGTTGCAGAAAGTCAATGTCATTCAATGTCACCGACAAGTACTTTCTTTCAACATTGCAATGTTTTCACAAAATTACCAGATGCCCCCAGCTAGGCAAGCAATAGGATGACGTGCAGCAGGTTGCAAGATTATTATTTTGTTTTGTCCCTTCGGATTCATGGTTCATGTTATTTGACATAATGTAAACCACCTGGGAGATCACAACCATTTTTTTTTTTTTTTGGTCCGACATTGTTTCTGAGGTCTGCCTTTCTGTGTTCTTCTGAAAATGTCTCTCAACTCACAAACTCTGGTAGAAAACACTATTTTGATGAATATACAGTCATTATACTCTGTAGTCAGTTTGGTTTAACTGGAATTGTGATGTGTGTGCTAAGCTAAGGTATTAAAAGCTAAATGCAAAAAAAAAATGAATAATTTGAGGTAGAAACAATTTTGTGATGTCTCAATGAAAATTTCCCTACTTATTATGAAATTATGTATTACTGCTAAAGACAAATTTACTTTCATTAAATTTGTAATAAATCAATTAAAACCTTCCCTCTCTCAGTGCCAAAATGGAGCTAGATACCCTATCTAAGAACATTATAACTTACAAATTATGAGAGAGGGGTTGTTTTTGTATAGTTAGAACAGTATTACTAGGAAGGATTTAAATTAATGGAAAAAACACTTACTTGGTCATCTTGTAACAGTAGTAAACTAACAAGAACTATGTTGATGGTGTTGCCCAAAGTAGCGTCTTTGTACAAACTTGTCACCTAAAAACACAAACAGAAGCAATCTAATTTAAAACATGATGGTTGTGGTTATTAGGCTAGTTCATGTCGGATATCTCTCAAATCAAAAGGGCACATAAACTAAGGACCTTTTAGTTTTACACTTTACTACATCTGTGTGTCGGCCTCGGTCAACCCCTTTCTCTATGATCGAACATGGAGTTTTCATGAACACCTTCACAGAAAAAAAAATCCAACCCTGGCAGAGGTTGGGATCAGGTTTGAGATGCTCTAACAGGGCAGGGGAGGGGAGGGGGAGGGGTAGAAGGGGTATTGGTGTAACTACGGGGAGGGGGGTCATATGTGCCCCCACCCCATTAGAAATGGGGGTTGCCATTTATCATGCCTTCTTGAAAATTGTGTGCACCCCTTGAAAAAATAGTGCACCCCTGGGTGCCAACCCCCCCCCCCCCCCCCCCCCCCCCCCCCCCCACTCCTTCCTTCCTTCCTTCCTTCTTTTTCTGTTCTACAAATTCTACTCAGACTAGTTATACCACTGGAGAGGGGAAGGGGGTGGGGGGGGTGTTTTTTGTATATTTATTGTTGCTTTAATCTGTCGCTTGCAATTTAAGATAAAAGATTCGGCAAGTACTGTCCGATTGAATTCTTGCAAAAATATAAAAAATATAAAAAAAAAAAACCTTGATAAAATATCAATTAATCCATGAAAATCTATTAAAAAATGTTAGAATATTTCACCAAGTGGCTTTTATTGAACCAGTTGAGCAACTCTGCAGACAATTCAATAACATCTTAGTCTGGACAATTTCCCAATGACTCAAAATAAAGGCTACCTTTTAACGCCATTCGCAGACGATTTGGGCAGGAACAGACAGTTGATGTCTGGGTGACTAACTAACTTCCACTAAGCCCTCAAAATCCAGAAAATACCAGTTAATCTCTCGGTTTGTTACCAAGCCATCTTACTGAGGCAAGTTCCTTCTGAATGTATACAATGCAAAGTGAACTATGGGTGTAATTAATATAATATTCATGGCAAACTTTTGCAAATGCTCCACACAAAGTCACAAATTGTGTGTTCACTCACACTTGAAGGAGTAGTTTTATGGGTAGTGTGGCTGTGAATCAATAGATATGTAGGTTTGAATTCAGCTGTAGACCATTGGTCATGTCCTTGAGCAAGCTAATGACCTCAACTTGCATCACTCAATACAGAAAAGACAATACAAGCAAAATCTGTGGAGTAATAAACCAGCAATGGACTGACTTCTCATCAAGGGAACGACAAATATACTCAGTTCACGCCAAGTAAACTAGAGATGAACACCACTGTGATGAGCCCAAGTCTTTAGCTGTGTCCGCACTGGACTATTTTTGTAAGGTATTACCGAGAAGTAAAAGAGATTGTAAAATGAATAATGGTAAAATGTGACCACTGTCCACACTTGGACTTTCGACACAAGACATTTTTTACCGAGATTATGGTAGAAATAACGGTAATTGGTTTGCACCGTGTGTACGACTGCCATTGTTACAACACGAGGAGTTAAAGGTTAAAAGATGTGTTCACATATGAAATAAATATGTTTGTGATGCACGTTTGCACTGTGTTTGTAACTGTGTTTACAAAAAAAAAGCTGTATCCTCTTCGAGGGATCCCGAGTTGATCCTCAAGTTGTCAGTTGTGTTATTTGTTCCGACACATGATGGACCACCTCGCTCTGTTAATTGGCCACTGATTGTCCTGGCCTGATGTCCTGATGTGTAATTGCAAACCTGTTTAGATGACGCTGGGGGGGAATTGTACAAAGTCCCAAAGCTTAAAGTTATTGTACATTTCCTGCATTGCAATTATCCAACCTGGTGAAATTTTAGCATTAGGAGTCAAAGACAACGCCTTTTTTTTTGGGGGGGGGGGGGGGGGGGGGGGGGGGGGGGCTCGGCTCTTATTCATTGTCGTCACACGTCTAACTGCTAGCATTGCTAGTCAGCACTTGAAGTCGCCAGTCTGACTTAAAACGTATTAATCTCTGAAAACCTCCGAAGGAATAGTTGTCGTGTCGTGAAATATCAACTTTGCAAACTTAGGAAACCTTTGGGCATTTTCAAAAAATGGAGGAATTTCTTCAGTTTTCGTTGCGTGACATCGTTCTTCAGAAATAGTCAGAATTATTTGGTCTGGGAGCCAAGACTAGGGTGGGGGTCCTTCAATTGTGGTCAAGGAATTAAACTGTACTCTGATTATCATTCCACACGAGACTCTGACAAATGGTCAATTAAGGCCAATTTGTAAGTGAAGACACAGCTCCATTTGGCAAGGGAAATACAATAAGGAAAGATCTGTCTCTACAATGTGCGACTTAAACGAGCTCATTTCCTACCAGACCGGTTTTTTTATCAGGAAACAATGCATTTGTCACTGTGGAAGCAAGTGAGCGTCGTTAAATCCTTATGTTGGCATTGTTAGTCTAAAGAGCCACTTATCCAGGCATGTCCCATGATGATGAACGAACATGAATGAGTCACACCTTATAATGTGATGGAGCAGTCTCGTGGACGACATTCAATGGTTCTGGTTATAGTAGGAAGAGAGGAAATGGGTTAAATGGTACAAATTGTAGATTTGACGGGCAGAAATGTCTTAAAGATGTAGTACTCTGACATTGGTATAGGTACATCATGGAGGAATAAGTCCATGGGTACTTGTAGTTTTGGCCTCAGAGTAGTGGGAGTGGAAGTATATGCTTGTCCATTTGTTATGGGCCACCCTGTACTTACTCTTGGGTGGAGAGGCACAATTGGAGTAAAGTGCCTTACCCATGAACACAAGCACCATGTTTCCCCCTGGGGTTCGAATTCATAAGTCAACTAGTAGCATCACAGCACTTGCTGAAGCTACAAGTGCTGTTATGCTTTAATAGCGGAAAATTGAGTGCTTAGCTTTGCCAGGAAACTGGGCCGCGATCACAACCCAAGAACTACTTCAAACTCAATTGAGACTTAACAGACAGGACACTGCCCCAGCCTGACCCACCAGTTCCAGAGTTGATAACTTGGAATGTAAAAAGTAGATTTTTATCTAGGGGCAGTCGCCAAACCCATAAAAGGCAAGTTTAATCCACTGCTTTTTCCAAAGTCAAGAGTGTTGTTGGAGCCACGGGTATAGGCGAGTTGATTTGATGGCAATCTCGTTCCTACCCTCGAGGGTAAGACCTATTTATTGTGTGTAAATGCACTGCCACCGCCCCAATGTGTTCTGCAACCTGTCAAAACGGTTCGTGTCAACCCGTACATCATGAGCCAGAGCATTAAGGTGTCATTGCGCACCTCATAGGTTGCACAAGGCCTGGTACTTTTTTGTAAATCATCTGGGCTGAATATTTATTGGCACAAAATTCTGCACAAAATAGACCAAGCAGAGTTATCGTAATCTTACCTTACCGGTACACGCAAAGAAATTGTGCACTAACTGTAAAAGTTTGTAATTTGTCTTGTGGATTCTGCTGCTAACACATTAGTCTTGGTGGAAGACCTTCTCGTGTTGATTTGTCACAATTTTTCCCTACGAGAGAGCACTATCATACACGAACCGCTCTCCTGACACAAACCGCTCCACGAGAAGCAGTTTCTCGCGGGGGCGGTTCGTGTAGGTTAGTGTATACAGGCGGTTTGTACGCTATACCATGCGTGAAAGGTAAAAGAGCAACGTCTTGCACCAAGACTACTAACACACATGCCGGCAGGTCTCCTATTTTGAAACCGTATTAGTTTTCTTTCAAATGATACCATTTTAGGCCACATAATTGCACAGGGTATCGGTATTTGATACTAGTGCAATCTTCGCATTGAGCATGTTTCTGTCATTCTATTAGTAAGAACAGCTCTAGGTGCCAGTACTTTTGGGGCTTAACTTTATGGCTTTTATCCTCCAAATTCCTTTAAAAATCACACAAAATTAGCAACGATACCCATCAATCTGTCAGTAATAAACCATTAGAAGAGTGATTTAGGGCTGTTTTTTCTTCTTCCAATGTCAGTGTAAACCATTTACCACGTATTCCGAGACTTGTTTTTTTTACCAAAGTGATTACGTTACTTGGAATATATACCAAGTTCATTTAAATTTCATTGACATGTAATCTTGAGAGTGCATGCACTGACCTGCAACACAGCTAGAGCTAGTCCCAGCCACCCAGAACAAAACCCTACCCCAAACATACTGTAATGCATATCTCCCGTCAATGACACGAAATTGATGGGAAACAGAGAAACTTTTTTGGTGAGAAAAATACTTGTTAACACAAGAAACCGAAATATTAGGGGAATTTTACTCATGTTTACATGACTCGCTCATTATCTATGCGTGATGAGTAGTCACAATTTGTAACATTTACTTTTCATGCCTAGAATCCAAAAAGAAAAAAAAAGATACAAATTCCAAACCTGTTTTCAGTTTGATTGATTATTAAAATGGCTTCCTCCGTACCATCTGTTAACAAAGAAAAAAAATTGCAACCAGGGACCGATACCGGACTTGGGGCGATTTATGTCAGCATTTTATATCCCAAGTTCAACTGCACCTGTCATTCTTTGGGACTTGCAACCTGGCCCTCATAAATTACATAATAAAACTGCTGGCAACAAGCCAGCGACTTCCAACTTGAACTGGTCATCATAATGGGAAATATAATTGAATGCTGAATTTACTCAGTGTTGTATTGGAGTCCCTGCAAGTCCCTTCACAAGTCCCTTCACAAGTCCTTTCACAAGTCCTTTCACAAGTCCTTTCACAAGTCCAGTCACAAGTCCAGTCACAAGTCCAGTCACAAGTCCAGTCACAAGTTCTTACATAAAGCCAGTTGCAAGTAACTGGTTGATGAATAATGACTCGAATACAACTCAGAATCTACTACTAGACAGGTTTTGAGGCTAATAATACAACACTTGCTTTTGCAATTATTTTCCACTATGGATGGATTTTGGGGTCAGTATTTTACTGCCAATATTGTTACACTGACCGGTTTAAACTTTTGTGTTCAAAGAAGAACCCAAGCAACAAATCATATTCATCAATTCTGGTTCCTGACCCAACTTCAGACAAAACTGAACAATTTATTTACTGAGTCATCGATGACAAACAAACTGTAGACTAAATTGAGTAAATTTGGGGCAGTATTTATCCTTTGATGGTCAGCTCGAAAATGACTGCACACCAGGTGCCATTATTTCATTGAATTTCCTGAGACTACTAATATTCACTTACAGTCAAGTAAGTTACTTAATAATTTGGTAGTTTTTGTTTGTTGGTATACATGCATGCAAATTGTGTGTATATCACCTTCAAAGAGGTAGTCCTGTAGTCTTGCAACAAGGCTCTCTGGAGAGCAAACAGCAGCAAAGTTCACCTACACGCACAGAAGCCAAGATGCATGCTGATGTACCTTGGCGGGAGTCTAATGGAATTGTATCCCAATTGATGATCTCGTCTGACCCATTTATTTTGGGAATAAAATCCCAGTGGGGGAGACAATAGAGATGAAGCCAGAACTTCAGCGATTGACCTGGGATGGGGCCTTAAACCATACAATTTTATACTAGTGAATTTTAATCTAGGGCAAATGCCATGGGCCAAATGTTTGGCACTTAAAAGTGCTACCTCTTCTTTATCACCAGCGGGGTGGGTCCTTAAAAGTTTGCATTCTTACGATCAGCTGAGCTCCCTGGGAAACTATACCAACTGATACTGCAATCTTGGCACTAGCTGTTCATGGATCTTTTTCAAAATGGTACCCTAAACAACCCAACCTACGTGTACATAAAGTGCTGTGCATTTGGAAAATCATTTACTATGTGATGAAATTAACCCACTGAACTAAAAATGATTTCGGAATATACTTGACTTGCTGTTATTTAAACAGATTTGTAAGATGCAAATTGGAGATACTGTAATATTCCTTGGGGAAGCTCTCAAAACAATGAAATCATTTATACATTTTGTAAACCTAAACCTACATCACAGATGTTTTTCGTCATCCTTTTATTGCTGACAGCTGACATTTTCAGTATTCTATTTGGTAAAATAATCTCTCTGTAAGTTGTCAAATATTGATGCCGAAGTTCGGGAGAATTTCCACTAGAAAACAATTTAAGGACTCACTACACCACAATACATACATGTACTGGTAGCAGTGTATATATTAGGCCCGAATACAAAAAAAAATAGTTTTATCATCCAGATTTTGTTTTGGGAAAAAGAAAATGCGTGAGTAAGTACATGTTACGAGAAACTAGTTTAGTTTTAGCTTTTCAGTTTTCTGTAACCAAGTAACCCCACTTTTTCATTAACAGACAACGGATTCTCATTTCCAAGAACAAAAAAATTGAAAACAATCTACCCGCCTGGGAGATTTTTCCCAATGCATTAAAAGCTGATAACCTAAAAGAGTTTTGAAGTGGTTTGGGATGGTAGCATCAAGTTTCAAGTTTTGTTTTAGTGGCTTCTAGAGTCGAGCACCTTTGGGAGCCGGGTCAACCCTATGATGGATTAATAGAGCCATTATTCCTCCATGTGTGAACCATCTACTAGGTATTTCTTCATCCATGTGTAAACAAAGCACAAAGACCTCTTGCACGCAAACATAAACTCCATCAAATACTACGAACGTTTGGTGTTTTTTACAATGTACAACTTAGAATTCATATCAGTGCCCAATTTCATGGTTGTGCTTACTGTAATGAGTGGTGACAAATCCCATACTTACTGCATGATGCCTGCTTACTGTTGTCAAACAAATCTGTGCTTGGGTTCGCATGACTTTAGATAGCAAGAATGTTTGGCTTATGTATGAATACATTTCATTTAAGATTCTATGCTTTTAAAGGTACGTGTAGAATACACAATTTACAGATATTAAAAATTTCACTACAGGAGAATTATTAGAAAAATATCTTATTTTATTTAAAAAGTAAATAATGATTGTAGGCATCCAGCAAAATGATTGCGCTAGATATCCTGTACTTGTACTTGTTTCGCCATCGCGAAGAAAACGAGAACAACAGACCACCCGCCCAGACGACGGTTGAAAATTAACACAGTTTTTCCTCAGCATCCATGATTGTAAAACTTTTGACAGGTCAGTTAAACGATATGTGACCGGCTCTGCAATAAAGGGTATTAAGTCGCGCTGTGCATTATCATGTAATGGCCTACTCAAAGTTGAGAGGGTAAAACATTTCATCAAAATGTGATTTACTCATTTTTTGTCATGAATGACATCTTAAATACCTACAGTTTCAGGTTTCATTCACAGAAATGTTGATTTTGAAGAAGAAAAGTAGACGAAAAATACAATTTTATGTGCATCGTTCTGTTGTACTACAATAGAGCCGGCTTTTTCAAAGCCTGTTTTTCTTAGTTGTGTAATTGGAACTCCAAGGAAGTAATCAGTTTGTAAACATGTCATATAAATATCCAGAACGGGATGGGCTATGGGGGTCTATTATATACCAAATTAAAGCTTACGCTGTGGGCTTTCCAATCATGTATATAACTCAATTTCACAGTTTTGTCACATAGCCGGTAATACCCATTATTGTGGAGTGGGTCACATATTTACTATAAAATACAACACCCCCCAAATCCACCTATTCATGATAATTCAAGTAATTACCAATAGTGTAGGGTCAGAAATTATTTTTTGTGGTTTTTTTCTGCTAGTGCTAGCATTGTTGACACTGTACATGTACATGTATACAAATTCTGGGGCTGAACAGAGCCATAAAATTTGGGCTCTTGCACTTCTTTTTTTGGTCAACTTCAAGTCACATGATCTGAATGTAATTTATACTGTTGCAGTAACACTCTCCTAAGAACTTTCTCAGTGATATTAAACTTAAAAAACTACTTTTCCAGTGACCCCCGGGGCCCATTTTTCTTAGCATACAATACCTACTCACTGTAATAAAAAAAAATTCCCTGCTAATCATATTTCAAGGGTTAGAGAGAATAAGGCACAGGCACATGCCTTAGGGAGTTTGTGGTTAACAGCGCCATAAAATTGCGCAACCCCCCTTCCCCCCCCCCCCCCCCCCATCCAATTTGGCAATTTGTTGGTTGTCATCATGGGAATTACACTTGTGTTAAGAGTACAAACTTAATTAACCTAAACCTGTTTTTTTTTTACTCTTCTAGTCTAGTACAATTAAAAATGAAGACTCACCATGTTCAGGTATTGTCAGTAACGCTAGGTAAGTGATTTTATCTTCTCCATGGTTACGAATCATCTTCTTGTCGACAACCACCAGCGTTTCCACGAAGCGGTTTCTGTGGATGTTGCCCTCAATGGCTCTCTTTGGTCTAATCTCGGTTGAATGTCGCTGTAATTCAAACCTTCATCGGCAAAAAATACCGTTCCCTCCGGAACATGTCGGTTTGAACTGTAGAAGACAAAAGAAAAAGAAAATAAAAAAATAAAATTGAGCAGTTTTTGCTCATTTAGCTAAGTTGTCAGACCTTTCAAAACCTTTCACGTTCCTGGACTGACAGAGTTTTTGAAAGGTGAGGGAAAACTGTCTGGACAATAGGAACCTATGAAAGATTTCGAAGGTAAAAACAACTCTCTGAACAAACTGGTGTGAGAAAAAAAAGTAAGTAGTTGCAGTAGCAAACAAATTCTGGAGCGTTTTGAAAGGTTCATACTTATTTATAGCCATTTTGCCAGTAAGCAGATTTTGAAAGGTTTGAAAGATAAAGCCATAGGTGTATGTGCACAGTCTCAAGGAGAACATTTATTTGTTGTACTTAACTTGTACTAAAAAGTGGGCAAAGAATTTGCAAAGTCCACTTTTATTTTCGTCCAGCAAAAGTCAACAAATAGTATAAAGGAAAACCATTTTTAACAAAATACACAACAAAAAAACGCCTGAGGAAGATTTTAGTTGTCTGCATTAGTAATTAAAGCAAATTCTTGAGTTTTGAACGTAATGCTGTTTCAAAGCATGATCGTTGCTATGCTTACTCAGTTTGGGGCATTACCAAGCAATGTTTTAGCCCCAGGTCTTGTTCCCGAGTGTAAAGAGAAAGAAGTTTGTTTTTGTTTAAGCATTAAAATGTTTGCATCCCTTAAGTTAGTTTGGCTTGCCCAAGAACTCAAAATACGACTCAGCAGCAGGATTTGAACAGCCCTGGGCCCGTCTGGTCATGAGTCACTAACCACAATCATTCTAGGCCACAAGCCAACAGAACTTGAGTCTAACTAAATTCCAATACCACACATAACTTTGTTTAATACCATTCAATACCCACAAGCATTCTACCCAAAAAAAAAAAAAACAATTCCTGAAGAAAAAAAGGAATTATTAAAATTTCGGGGGAATTTTTAAAGGTAGTATACACTCATTTGCAGATCCGAAAAAATTTACTACCGAATTATTAAGAAGAATATCTTACTTATTTAAAGTAAATAATGATTGTAGGCATCCAGCAAAATAAGGGCCCTAGATATCCTGTAATTTGTTCAAAAAAATTGAATTGTATAAAACCAAAATTCATTCAAAAAAAAAGATAACATAAGAATAACTGCTCTGAGACTCACGGTGGAAAACAAAACCCTGTTTTTCTTGCTTTTCTCGGCATCCATGATGTAAAAATTCGGACAGGTCAGTTAAACGATATTTACTATAAAATACAACCCCCCAAATCCACCCCATTTCCTGATAATTCAACAAATTACCAATGTTGTATCCTACCGTTAAAATGAAGTAATGTTTGCATTGGTTTAAAATCCAAAAAGTGTAACAAGCCAGTGTAGAAGTCAATGCACTTTTAATGCACTTTTTAATAATGTTATGTGCAAACAAGTGTACCAACCGCATGAATCTTATGAACCTAAATCTGTCTCTGGCCCATAATGCAAAACAAATTCTTTAATTCAAACCAGTTTCACTCTCCAGTGGTTTGGTGTTTCCAGCCACAAATTAAAGGTAGAATACAACCATTTTTGCAAATATCGAGATTTTTATCTACCGAATTATTTAGATAAAATCTTACTTATTTTGAAAGAAAATAACGATTCTGGCATCAAATGATTGCGCTTGGTATCCTGTCACTTGTTTCCAAAGATTTCAATTTTGTATCAAACGAATGGCTTATTGCGAAAAATAACATAATATAAGAAAGAATAACATGCCTGAACGGTTGAAAACGAACGCCATTTTTCCTGTTTTTTTTTCGGCATCGATGATTGGAAAAACTTAACGGTTAACAGTAATTTACTATAAAATACAAAGCCCACCCATTTCTGATAATTGAAGAACTTACCAATGGGGGCATACGACCTTTAAAGTTCATATTGAGTTTTGACAATGGAATAAAACCTGCACCAAAGACTGCATGGGTCTCAGCTATGTGAAAAGTACACGTAGTTTCAAGCATAAAATTCTACATCATAAGAAGGATATATCATTTGACCCGTTTCAAATTACTTTCGTGGCCAATAAAGATTTGTATCAGGTGAACAGATCTGTCCTCAATAACTAATTTTGAGGTTTTCACAATCTGGTTTACGGATTGGTAGAATGTGCGTGTTTTTAACAATGACAATTGATTGGGACCCATCGATTACATATTGTTGCTGGGGACTGCGATCTGGTCCACATCATTTTATTTGTGTGTGTGTGTTTGTGTGGGGGGAGGGGGGATGGGGGCCCGGGGGGGGGGGGGGGGGGAGGGCGGGGGGAGAGGGGGGGACGAGGGGGGGGAGGGGGGGAAGGGGGGGGGGTGGGGGGGAGGGGGGAGGGTAGGGGAGGGGTGGGTAGGGGGGGGGGAGGGGGGGGGGGGGCGAGGGGGAGGGGGGGTGGGGGGGGGATAAGTTGCCAAGTGTGAAACCTAGGTGTATCATTTGTTGGGGAGACAACAATTCGTTTTGATTCTACAATTTTTTTAATAAAATGTTAGAGTCAATAGGATCCTAGGGACACAGGAATACTTTTGGGCATTAAATACATTGTAAGTCATTTTGGGAAACTTGTGTATTGGGGTATTTTGGTCATAAAAGCAAAAAAGATAGCAACAAAATTGGCCCCAACTCAGCCAATTCCCGATTTGTACAACGTCAGTGTATCTCTCAATAAGAGAATGTTTTATTCCTCATGATAACTAAGTTGAAATAGCTCATACTTGATTCTGTTTAGTCGATTTTAATTAAAACACTGCACCACACAACCCGATTTAGAGATAAGAGGGGCTGTTTCCCAAAACAACAGCTTCCTGGGCACAAACTGATGTCAGACCGTCTTTCAACACTGGCAAGTCCCAGCAAAAAACTCCTTTTCCCATCGGAACCTATCCCGTCCACCATCCCCCAAAAATGGAGGAGGGGAGGGGTGGAGTGCCACAGGCACCTATTTTAAAGGACAGGTGTACGTGTAGTTACAGGTGTACAAAGGAAAAAAGAACTAAATGTAAAAAGCTCTTTGTAACTATAATTAGGTCTGAGTGGCATGCCACTGGATCAGCTGAGGACCTAGTTTATTGCTCCCATGGTTGAAGTCTTGCCAGACTTTATACCAGTACAAAGTGGCAAGAAGAGGTGATAAGATGTTTGCAGGGAACCCTCTTGAAAACATCTTTCTTTAAAGTCTTGGGGCCAGCCCAATAAAGCGGCTAGCAGGCCTGGGGGCTTTGTAGCATGCCCATCAAGTACAATTGAAGGGAAGTCATATTGTTCCATTGGTAACACATGATGCCGCCTTTTTGGCAAATATCTTTTACCATTAAATGAACTCAACTGCAAAGTTTGTTTGCTTTGCCAGCTCACAATGTGTAGTACATGTATGTCTGCTGAAATTGTCAAAGTACATGTACTTGTAATTTATAAAAGGACTTTGACATCCGTCACAGTCTGATTACGTTTGCAAATATTTGTACAATTCCTTACAAACACTAGTTATATTGCCCAGACTGCCTGTCGCACACTGCCTTCTAGCTCCTTGTTCGGACAGCTTTATCTGAACACCACCTTATATTTCATCATGACTGCCATTGCCTCAGTGACTTTGCAGTGCTCCACCAAGGGGCATGCTGTTATTAAAGTGGGTATAGCATCGTAAATCCAGTCCTTAGAAAGCCCATAACTAGCTAGTGAGGGATTATGTACTAAACAAAGTGTTCAAGTTTAATCGTCACTTTAAAATGGTAGCATTACTACACTAAGTAATCATGAACTGTGTCGAATCTTTCAACTTTCTAAACAGTCTTCAGTCCTGTTCTCTGAACACTCATCCAATCTAGTCTCTTGTTGTTAACTATCAGACAGCGTAGGGATCCATACAAATCCCGAACAAAGCCCAATACCTATCCAAGGGTAAACAAGAGATACCTTGTTCACAGTACATTGTACCAGTATCTTGTCAGTTTGTTTATTTAAAATAATCCTAGCTCAAAAGAGATCTATCCGTGGTACTCCTGTTTTAATACTTATGGGTCATTCCTGTGTCAAATCACAAAACAAATTAAACCCCACCTCTTTCAAATTACACAAATGTAGTTCATATTTGTTTTATACTGTTATTTAGTTGTTGTATAAAAGTTTTAGCCAAAAAACAACAACGTGGGCCACCAATATTCTATGGACCATACCTCCCTAACCTGTTGACCAATTTGCAGCGATTTTTATTGCAATGAAAAGCTAACATCATAAATAAGTAAAATGTTGCATATTTCGTTACTTTCCGCGAGCAATTCAAATTGTATGTTTAATACTGTACCTTAAAAGAAGAACATTTGATGGTATAATAATTTGTTGTTGCCTACAGAGTCCCTAATTGCTTAGTAAACTCCCCTCCCTGCTTTAAAAATAGAACAAGTGGCTATGTTCAGCCCGCGGCATATAGGTGTTAGGGATTTAATTTTTACGACATTAGGTGAAACAGATTGATATCTAAACCTCAAGCAGACAGCCTATAGGCTAGCAAGGCGTAAGGCAAGCTATCTGTGGTCCCCAGAAAGGATCACAGGTAGGTGTCTTTTGTATTTTTGGTGAGACTTCAAGAGTCCAAGTCGCCGCGTCACCATTGACCGAGGACTATAAAAACAACAATCGCAACACTAGAGGTAGTGTACTAAACATTTTCACAATTTCCCAATTTCAAGATAGAGCATTTCAATACTTTTTAGATGGGGGTTGTGAGCAGGCAGGATTACTAGAATGCCATTGAATGGTGTACAAGAATTAACACTTAACATAGGACAGGACATGCTCTGGGTCCCTCTCGAGGTCAATAGCTCTTTCCTTCACAGAACAACAAACTGAAAGTCTGACCCAACAAAATCAGAGGCAGGGCCAACTCCCCCCCCCCCCCCCGCCTCAAGACATTTTGAACACAAGTCATTATGTTGTAACAATTGTTGTGAAATTGGTTCAAGTTGGGAAGTTTAGTCAATAATTAAATGTAAATTTCATAACCTGGTGCTGTGCAAACACATTTTGTTTTGTATTTTTTTTTTTTTCTTGGGGGGGCGGTATTTTCTAAACCTGATTTGTTAGTGTGCACAAACCGATCTGTCTTATGGGGTAGACTGGCTCACAGAGTGTAACTGTGTACACTATTCAATAACTGAATGGTGGGATGGGAACCAGGTCTGACATGCGACAACATATTTACTGTAGGGGCGGCCACTAATGATTATTCAATATTTTATAATAGATAAACATACAGGTTGATTTTGCAATCAATGTTCTCATTCAAAAGTGAAATTAGAAAAAAACAACCTTGAACGGGGAAAATGCAGCTTTGTAGAAAATGTTGTAATGTATTATGTACTGGATTCTTAACACAAAGCATGTATCTGAGTTTTGAACAGCAACAAAATTGCCTGTTTTTTGGTGTGTTCTACATTTTATCTACAGGGAGGCTCTGGATCTCACAGCAACAACTGCATGAGCCACTGTTGATCATACTTTTTCCTGTTTACAATCAATCACTACACTTCTCTTTCTACTAGTGTGAACTTCTGCTCAGGTTTGCATCTCATGATCCTTGTGACAAGACAACACCTGGGGCCAATTTCATAGAGCTGCTAAGCACAACAATTTGCTTAGCCATGAACATTTGTCTTTGGCAAAAACAAGGTTACAGACCAAGATTTTCACGTGACATCTTTATTGTTTTCGATGATAATCAGCTGTTTTTTGCTTAGCAATGAAAAACCCGTAGAAATTTTGCTGTTAACCTGGTTTTAATGAGCCAAGACTTTTTGTGCTAAGCAAATTGTTGTGCGTAGCAGCTCTATGAAAATTGGCCCCAAGGATGGGTGGGGGAAACTCGTTGGCTGACTAAATACATGCATTAACGCTGGACTTTCAAATTGTGGAACATTTGTCTGCACCTCTGTTACATGAGCCTTTGTACTTTAGTGTTTTGAGGTCGACTTTTTTCGAGTTTTGATTTGATTTTTCTTTCGAGTTTGTAGAACCAATATTTAGCACTCTCATGCAGGGACTGGAACATTGAAAACTATTATGTATGTTCAGTTCTCAAAACGCAGCTGTCTTCCCAGCAGGGGTTGTGACAGGTGTTTGCAGGTCAACCACTAGTCAAGTTACCATTTAGGGTCAACAATGGCACAAACTGGTGCCACATGTGTACATGTTTGTGCACAGCTAGCTTACATGTACATTTATCATATATTTGGACCTATAGTGAATCTGGTCCTCAGGAACCCGGCCATATCACATTATTGGTACAGTATCTTAATTTTGGTTTGGTTTTGAGAGAGCTAATTCGTTAGCTGTTCAGGAGTCACTATTGCTTTCCTTAGAGATTGTTTTCCCTTTTTTTCCTTCTTTGCCCCCCACTGAACCACTTGGCAGCTGTATATAGTAGGCTCTATTTAAATTGTAAAATTTTCACTTAAATAAAAAAATCCTGCCACAGCTACAATAAACATGCCTCAACAATTGCTATACACACATGCTTAATAGTAGGCAATCTCGGGGATCCTATCAACACGAGAAGAAAAGAGCGGAAAAAAACTAGACATTGCCTTTTTAGCCAACGGCTGTTGTGCTATTGTAAGTTTTTATGTATCAAATTCGGCTTGTTGTCTGGGTACACCACAACACTGCCCAGGGTGTCAGGCAAGAAAAGATGAGTTGATCTGTCCTTTGTAATGTACCCAGACTAGGGGAAACAATGAATTTTAAGAGTAAAGAATTAGAAGTTGTCCCCATATTATGATTGTGCCACATGTCATCTGTCAGTTACTAGAAGATAAAAGAGCCCACAGTATATGACCTCATTGACTCTGGAGGGCTACACAAAAGCTGCATTTGGTCAGGGTAACAAAATGTACCTTGCAACACAACCTCCCCGCTGATAAAGCGGTGGTTTACCACATTATTGTAAATGTACAGTTCACCATTGAAGGAAAAAATACAAGCCCTGGATACATTATACTTTTAAAGGCTTTAACGCTAGTTTTTAAGGCCGAAATGAAACAATTAATTAGTTTTCTCATTCTCGCGCGCAATACCTCGCGCGCATATCTTTTGGCTGCTGCATCAAAGAATTATGTTTTTTTAATTTCTTAAAATCTTTATTTTAATAATTGTTTTTTAATTAAAAAAAAATTAAAAAATTATAAAATCGGCTATTTTTAATACAACCGGACTCACATTTTTTCTTGGAGCCACAGAAGTGCTGTTTGGTGTGATTCCGTCCTTCGTGTCCCCGCCTCGTGGGCTCTTTGGCGACCGACCGCTTGTACAGCATGTGGGGCTTTTGCTCCCGTCTCTAGCGACAGGTTTGTTGTGCAGCGAGGTCTTCCGAGAGGGGGCTCGATCAGAAGAAATCTTCCGTCGTCGTCCGGACTAGCCCAGTCTGGGAAGACAAAACAATTTATTTGAAATTCATCAGTTCGCGTCGAAGGATGTGTGCGCAAAACAAATTCCTAAATTCAACACGGATGACGAATAACCACATCACGAGCAGAGGCCGGAAATATCTGTCAGCGACAGGCTCTGCAGCGAGTCAGGCCGAAAATATCATGGGT